>ONZH01017319.1:0-431843 GCA_900303285.1 Rhinella marina | reverse complement strand
TTGGCTTCCCAGTAGCTGCTGACTGTCCTCAAGTAGTTCGTCCTCACTGTATAGTGGCGCAGAGCCCATAGCATATAGTACTTCTCTGGATGAGGGAACCGAAAAGGACAGAGGCAGGTTGAGGACAGGTGAGGGCACTGGAGCTAGGGGGTGGGTTCGTCAGACACAACTAAGGGTTGTGTCTGACGAACCCACCGACTCCTGGCTGGGGGTTTCAGATGTTATCTGGGAGAAAGTGGATGACCGAGTCAACCATTCAAGAACATCTGGTTTGGTGGTCAACACACGACCACTAGATGACACCGGTAGCTGCGGCCTCGCCGAGTCACCCATAATGCCACGTCCCCTTCCTCTGCTGAGACCTGTGCCTGAAAAATTTTTGCCACTGCCCCTCACCCCTCTGTCTGACATCCTGTTTCATAAAAAAATTTAAAATAAAATAAAATAAAATGAACAATCCCCCCAAAAATTATACTTTGCTCACTGCCTTGCACAAGGGCTTAACTATTTCTCTCAGAAATATCGTCACCTACATAGTGTGTTAACAATGGGTTACTGAACTGCAGTACAATGGGTTACTGCACAGCACTATACACTTTGTTTATATACAGACTGACACTGCAACTATCGATGTAAAAGGAACAAGCCCAGAACCACGTCTTTACTCTTTTTTGGGCAAGTCATCTTCACTGACTATGTTAGCACAATATCACGCTTTTCTGTTTTGATGGCGAATAACGCCGCAAATAGTTTTTTAAAACTAACAACCCCACAAACACAGATTCACTGTTTTTTTGGCAATTCAACTTCACTGACTACGTTAGCACAATATCACGCATTTATGTTTGGATAGCAAATAACGCCGCAAATAGTTATTTTAAATGTACAAATCCACAAACACGGATTCACAGTTTTTTTGGCAAGTCAACTTCACTGACTACTTTAGCACAATATTACGTTTTTCTGTTTGGATGACGAATAACGCCGCAAATAGTTATTTAAAAAAACAACCCCACAAACACAGATTCACAGTTTTTTTGGCAAGTCAACTTCACTGACTACGTTAGCACAATATAACATTTTTCTGTTTGGATGGCGAATAACGCCACAAATAGTTATTTAAAAGAACGACCCCACAAACACGGATTCACTGTTTTTTTGGCAATTCAACTACACTGAAGAATTTAGCACTATATGGCGCTTGTCTATTTATATGGCGAATAACACCGCAACTATTTCTTTCACATTTACAAGCTGCCAATCACGGATTATATATGTTTTTCCCCAAACACAACCCAAAAGATAGATATATATATATATATATATATATATATATTTTTTTTTTTTTTTCTAATGTACCCCAAACAAGGCTCTGACCCTCTTACTGCAGGACCTGGCTGGCTGCTGCTAATTGGCTACATGTCTGCATGTGATTGCATTGTGGGCGTTTACTTCTTTATCCCAGAAATCCTTCCCCCATGTCATGTCATGTGCTTGCGGCCATTTTAGGAAAAAAAAAAAAGATTCTTTACTATGAATCGCCAGTAAATTCGCATTTGTTGCGAATAGAATTTTCCATGAAATTCGTAACGAATTCTACTTCGTCAGCTTCGATTCGCTCATCTCTAGTCCTTACCCATGCTGTCCTGGCAGGAGAATCCGGAAAATTAAAGGCGCAAGTGGCTGCAGCGCTCACCAGCGTGACCACCACCCGGACCCAGTCAAGTCCGACTTCTGGCAGAAGAGGGCAGTGGAGCAGCCGGCTTGGCCTACAGGAGGCAAGAGCATCCTCTGATCTCATTTAGTATTAGTTCAAGCGAGGAGGACTTCAGGTCCCTCATCTGAGGAACCCTTCTACTGGCTGAGTGATTTAAAGGACACCTCTGGAGGACCTATAAGATCCACACCATGGACTGCACCTGACGGATGAGAGCTAGTTGGCACTTGTTTTGTTTGTTTAGTTTGTATTTCTCCCTGTTTGACTCTAACCCAGATGGACATGTCTTGTCAGGACTCCCCCCCCTTCCTATTCTGCAGAAAATTCCCAGTTGTGCCTATTTTCCTTTTTCCCCCCTTCTCAGGTTATTTGGGAGCCCACTTTGCAAAAAGGGTTCTCTATTTGCTGCTATTTTATATTATCCATGTGGATTACACGTTACCTGTTTGCATTACAAAATTACCTCACGTGGATTACAATTGAATTTTGGACTGTGTTCCAGTGTTTTATCATGCCAAGCAGCCACGAGGAGAGACTTAAACATATATCTGAGTCTTTTATGCTTGCAAATGTGAAATTGCACTAAAATGTTTGCATAATTGTCTTTGCTGTATTTTAGCAATAATGTTTTTATGGGTTCAGCAACGTTCAAGCACTTTAGCCCATTGTGTGTATTCTTTTTCAGGTACTGCAATGTGTCCTATTATGCACTTATTGTACTGTGTTTTTTAGTAAATTATGCACTTAGCCGGATAGCTAGCAACTGTCTTTTCTACCTCATATGGACTGCCTCTAAAGACTGTACGCAGCGGTCTAGCCTTGTGCGTATGACACAATCGCGAGTCAATAGTACGCTAAGGATTCGTACACACTTTGTACGCTAATGCTTACGTATTGCGTACTTTTAACAACACTGACTGTATGTTCATAATTTGTGCAGGAATGTTCACAAAACAACGATTATTTTTTAACGCAAATTCAAACGAATAAATTCGTATTCAGAACAAATCTTGTCAGAAAGTTGTCGATTTTCTCCATTATTCTATACAGAAATAGGTATATTACAGTTCAGTGCTGCCGCATGCTGGCCTGAACTGTAATGTACAAGTAGCCTGGAAGCCTAGTATGGGCTCAGGCTCAATATGTGCATTTAATGCTTTCCTCGATCTCCGCTGGGTGAAAGAGTTTTAGCGCTCTCTGACGCCGTGGTCACATTTGACCGACCCTGCGGCTATGGCTCTCGCTCTGCCCTGAGGCAGACGCCATCTTTAAAGACCTGACAGAAATTCCAAATGGGATGGAATTGGGAGAAGAAATGCAATTCCGCCATAGTTTTATGGGTTTCATTTTTACACTATTTCCAATGTCGTAAAAATGACCTGTTCACTTCATTCTCTGGGTCAGTGCGATTACAGCAATACCGCACGTGCATATTTTTTCTTGTATTTTAATACTTAAAAAAATAACTTTGAAAAAATATTATTTTTTCTTTATATCGCCATATTCTGACCTTTATACTTACGTCTATGGAGCTGTGTGAGGGCTCATTTTTGGTGGGGCGATCTGTAGCTTTTATTAATACCATTTTGGAGTGTGTACGTCTTTTTGATCTGTCTTTTTATTCAATTCTTTTGGGAAGGTGAAACAAGTATTTTATAAAACTTCTACTTATATTTATACTTTTTAAAAGTCCCCCTTGGGGATTTGAACGTGTGGTCATCAGATAGCTTCTCCCTTATTCAATACATTGCTATAGAGATCTGTCACAGACGATCAATTTCCTGCGAGCACTGCACGCTGTCTCTGTATAGAGCTCTGAATCGGCAGTGCATTGTAATTGCAACTGCTCTTTCTATTCAAGTGTCCAGGGATAGGTTAGTGATATTATGCCACTGCACAACCCCTTTACCTCTTCCTGACATGTGCTGTACATATATGGAACAGCAGGAATTGACTTCTTACAATCCGCCATACATGTGCTCACTTGATCAGTACAGGGGACTGGCTGTTTCTGACAGTGTATGCTGTATCCTCCGGCATCAATGACAATGCTGGTGCCGGTGGATTAACCTCTTAGATTCTACAGTCAATGCTGAGCCTCCTAGAATACAAGAGCCTCTACAGTTGTCAGAAGATGTGTAAATCACCACATTGGACCTTAAAGGCACATGGTGCTCATTAACTCCACAGCCCTGTTATATGTCCTGGTAAAATATTAGGGCTACATGTAGGATGTTTATAAATCCACAAAGCCCGGCATAATAATAAGAAGGCTGACTTTTCACACTGGCATATGCTGGGCACAACATATTGGGCACTGAAATAGTACATCTGTGGAAAAAAAATGCAATTTTCACTTTGTACCATCTGTTGTGAACTAATTTTTGGAAAACACTTGTGGGTTTAAAATGTTGACTAGACCGCTTGGTAAGTTCTGCGAGGGGTGTGGTCTCTAGAATGGAGTTACTTTTTAGGCGTTTTTTTTTTGTTATTTAACCCCAGAGCCTCCACAGTTATCAGCCAGTGCTGTATAAATCAGTGAATTACACCCCAAATACACATGGTGTTCTTACACTTTTGAACACCTCAGTGTGCCCATACAGCATTTGCTCTTATTCCTTTTATGCAAAACCATCAACTCCCTACTTTAGTGCACTTTGAAGGGTTAACTTGCACTATGATTTATGCTGTTGTGTGCGCAATACTGTTTCATATTGTTGAACTGCATTTATATGTAACATATCCTGTTCATTTGCACTGTTATTACTCTATTGCTGCACTGCATTGTGGAAAGAGTTAATGTTCAGTAGCTAATACTGAGAGACTTTCTACCTATGTAAAGTTTTGTAAAGAAAAAAAAACAGCCACACTGACCTAACTGTTTCGCTTAGCTCATGTCTGAAGATTTGTTTATGTCTAGAAATACTGCTTATTAATTCCTATAGACTAGAGCATTAAAGCTCTATACAATGCTATGGTAGACAGAAATTGTAACAGTTTTTTGTTTAGGCTGTGCTTCTCCACTCTACCCCTCCCAATAGAAGGTTCTAATTCAGCCAGAAACTGTATATAAGGAGAGCAGTCAGAGCCCCTATTGTCTGCAGACAGGAAACAGTGCTTAGCAGGGGAGACTGCAGATAGTGACCAATTCTTAATAGGAGAGACTCTGCCAGACTGAATAAATGACTTGGGAGCCAGACAGACAACTTTACCACAGACCCTGGGCCACCAGCCCTTTGGCCAGAGAACCAGCCTTCTGAGAGAGAGGGATAGGCCTTTTCTCAGTATGAAACCTTTCTCTGCTCGGGAGGAGACTAGGGGAGCAAGCTCAGAGCATTGACTGTATTATTTTGTACCTAGTTCGTCCAGTAAAGAAGCACACTGGTTTACTGCAAACCCTTACTCTCTGGACTTATTTCCTATTGGGATGCACCAC
This sequence comes from Rhinella marina, assembly GCA_900303285.1. NCBI lineage: Eukaryota > Metazoa > Chordata > Amphibia > Anura > Bufonidae > Rhinella > Rhinella marina. Next base: position 426,690 of record ONZH01017319.1, on the reverse strand, counting down.
GTTTTACCATCCGTTCAGGAGGTAAGCAAAACATGGTGACATCTCAACGGTGTCCAGGGTACCCAGCATATCAAAACCTGTCCACTGCATTTCTGTATTTAGGAGAAATTGAGTAACTAATTGTGGAGTCCTTTTTCTCCTTCCTTTTACCCCTTGTGAACATGAAAAATCTGGAACTAAAGAAATATTTTACTTGAAAAAATGTAATTTTTCATTTTCATAGCTAAGTATTTGTAAATTCTCTGAAACGCCTGAGGGATTAAAGTACTCAGTACACTCATTGAAACATTCTTTGCGGGGTGTTGTTTCCAAAATGGGATCACTTTTTGGGGGTTTAAACTGTAGGCATACCTCAAGGTCTCTTCAAAAGTCATACTGTGTTCTCCCCCTTCTGAGTCCTGCGTTTTGTCCATAAAGCAGTTTAGACATGGGGCGTTTCTGTACCTTGACATTTGTTTTGCTGTTAACCCTTGCTGTGTTACAGGAAAACATTTATTAAAATGGAAAATCTGCAAAAAAGTGACATTTTGAAATTTCACCAGCATTTTCCTTTAATTCTTGTGGAACACCTAAAGAGTTAAAAAAAAGATTGCAAAATCTGTTTTGAATAATTTGAGAAGTGTGGTTTCTAAAATGAAAATTTGAAATATTGCTTCTGAAATTCTAAGCCTTCTAACGTCCTAAAAACATAAACTGACATTTACAGAATGATGCCAACATAAAGTAGGCATATGGGGAATGTTAAGTAATAAATATTTTATGAGGTAGTACCCCTTAGTGACCACCCATATGTCTTTTTAAGGTGGTCACTAAGCAGCCCAGTATAAGTGCAGAGAGCAGGAGCTTGGCTCTTACATGAGAGCCGCACTCCTGCTCTAAAAGCCTCGATCGGCGATCCAGGCTGTTTAAAGTGGCTCTGTCAGCAGGATCAACCCTATTAAACCAGACATACTACCATACTACCTGATTAAAACAATACCTTTATTTTGTCTGTATGATAAACAGCTGCAGAGATATCTGCTTTTTTTATCCATATGCAAATAAGCAATTGAAGCACCAGGAGGCGGAGCTACGCCTCCGTTCTGCTAGGCTATATCCCATTGTCTGGTTAGGTGTAAGTAGCTTAGCAAAGTGTCTAAAGCAATTGATGGATGAGGTAAAACATAAAAAATGCAACAGCACCCTGCAAACACAGACAATAAAATGAGTACATATAATACTGCCATACTCACTATCTACACGATACTGGCGCTACATTGTAAATGTGAGATTCTTGGCAAATAATTTTGTACAAAAATTATCTGTGCCCGTCTGCCCTACATCAAGGCGATCTCTTTAAGACGGGAACCTAACACTAAACGCCATAGTCACTAAGTGGCATAGCAGCCTCCATTAACTACAGAGGATGCAGGCTCCACATGCATGCTAAGCCGACATTATATTGTACCTCTTATGGTGCCAAAATGGCCTCCACTGATTTCAGGGAATGCAGGCTCCACATGCATGCCGAGCCCACACAATATGATACTTCCTTGGTGCCACACTGACCTCTATTACGCTCAGGAAATGCAGGTTCCACACAATGCTGAGCCCACTCTGTATTCCACCTCTCCTGGTGCAAATTGGCCTCCAATGCATATAGGGAGAGCAGGACACAGCTTTATGCTAGCACTAATTAAAATCAGCCTGTAAAGCAAACAGGTTAGTTAGGAGTGCACGACCCATTGATGGATGAGGTACACACCATGTACGCCAGCTCTTTTTTGTGCAGCTTGTGCCTGTGGTGGTGTGAGTCCACCTTAAACTAGGTTCAGATGTTGCATTTTGTAGAAGTTTTCAAGCAGCGTTTCCACATTTTAGGGCAATTATACACGCCTATAATCAGGATGACAAATACATGTGACAGCAGTAGTGAACACTGCTCCTGTGACACTAACTCACAGCATCATAGTGCTTTATAATGCTGTGTGTTCCTGACAGACCCATGGAACTATGTGAGTACAATTCAATACAGCCAAGGTTGGGCAGGAACACACCGCATTATAAATCATTATAAGGGCTTATGCATACGACTGCATTTTGCAGTCCACAAAATACAGATGATGTCCGTGTTGCATTTGTTTTGTTTTTTTGCTGACCCATTGAGTTCAGAGGGTCTGTGGTCCGCATTTTGCGGCCAAGAATAGGACATGTTTTATCACTTTGTGGAACGGACATACGGATATAGAAAGCACACGGATCATCAACGTACATTCCGCATCTCTATGTTCATTCCACAAGAATATAGAATATGTCTGCAAAACACGGACCCGCTGAAGTCAACAGATCCACAAAAAAAACAGATGCAACACGGACGTCATCTGTATTTTCCAGATCGCAAAAAAACACATACAGTAGTGTGCATGAGCCCTTATGCTGTGAGTTTGTGTCACAGGAGTAGTGTGGGAAATACTGCTATCACATGGAGCTCTTTCCCACACTGAATACGCTCGTGTGAAATTGTCCTCACATTCATGTTTTCTGATGCCAAGTCCAGGAGTGGATTAAAAATAATACTACTACTTCTTCTCCTTTTATCATCCACTCCTGATTTTGGCTTCAAAAACGGCATCACAAAACATAAAAAGATATGTATGCTTTATTTTTATTATTCTGCTTTGACATAGGAGCAGGACATCAAAAATAATGAAATTGCTGAATCCGTCATATGATCCTCCTGGACAAAACAGCACACTACGGTATAGTGTCCAGCATGTGTAATGGTATACCCATATCGAAGGTATACCCAACCAGGCTGCATCTGAGGATCTAGCTGCATAGGCAGAAACATCTAAGGACAGTATCATCCTTCAGGAACCCTGAGCAAATGTTCACAAGATTACAATCTGCTCTGCTATAAAATCTGTAGCCTGCAGCCTATCAGAGGCCGGCGCAAGCGGCGCGATGAAGTCATCGCGTCCGCCTGAGCCGGGCTTGGTGCTGCGCTGGACACAGGCAGGTGCATCCCTGCAGGTAAGTATTAGTGTTTTTTTTATGTGGTGCTCTATGGGGGCATCAACTGGGCGAATTACTGGAACATGATGGGGGACACTATGGGGGGATTACTGGCACATGATGGGGCACACTATGGGGGCATTGTTGGCACATGATGGGGGGACACTATGGGGGCATTGCTGGCACATTATGGGGGCATTACTGGCACATGATGGAGAGACCATGGGGGCATTACTGGCACATGGTAGGGGACACTATAGGGGCATTACTGGCACATGATGGGGAACACTATAGGGGCATTACTGGCACATGATGGGGGATACTATGGGGGCATCTACTGGCACATCATTGGGGACACTACGGGGGCATCTACTGGCACATCATGGGGGACACTATGGGGGCATTACTGGCACATCATGTGGGACACTACAGGGGTATCTACTAGAGGCATTACTGGCACATCATGGGGGACACTATGGGGGCATCTACTGGCATATCATGGGCCACTATGGGGGCATTTATACTGGTACACCTGGGGGCATTTACACTGGCACATCATGGGGACACTATAGGGGGCATTTATACTGGCACATTATAGGGCACTATGGTGTTGGAGGGGGAAATAGCACATTATGGGGGCACTATGAAGGGGCATTTATACTGGCACATTATGGGGGAATCTTATACTGGCACATTATGGGGGCACTTTGGGCATGGGAGCACTATGTGTGCATTTACTGGGGGCATTATATAAGGGCAATTTACACTTGCACACATCATGGGGGCACTATGTGGACATTAGCTGGGGGCACTAAGAGGGGGAATTTTTTTGTACTTCCACACAGAACGGGAGCATTTGTGAACTACTGCACATTATTAGGGGGGATTTTTTGTACTCGTGCTCATTTTAAGTGGCCAGTTTGCCCCTCACAGTAATAGTTCTCCCCAAAGTCCCACCAATACCAATAATTTTCTGCCAGGGGCACTTAGTAGTAATAGTGCTCCTACAGTGCCCCAACAATAATGTCCCCAATTTGTCCCAGAAGTAATAATGCTCTCATAGCACCCATAATAGTAATCATTATGTTCCCCATGGTCCCCTAGTAATAGTCGAGGAACATAAATGTTTATACTATTGGTGTCACTATTTGCCGGGTGCAGTTATTTTAGGGCAGTGTTTGCCAATAATTATTGAAGGGCACTATCTGTGTGGTACTAGTAATTTTTCTGCAGGATAGTATTGGGGAGCACAGCGAGCACTGTATTGGGAGTGGCAGGATTGGGGTGTTCAGAAGGTGGGAGGATGATGGAAAAGTAGGAACCTAACATGTCTTTTTGTCAAACTGCAGAGACAAGAGATGGCTGAAAGAAATCATCATGGAGGTCTGGTATGAATGGAGAACATAAGGAAAGAGAAGATCTACATTAGAGGAGACGTCACTGGATGTAAGAGGTATGTGGCGTTGTATTCTAGATAGCACTGAATATGATGTATGTGCAAATATGTCTTTAGTGCTAGGTACAAATGTGTATAAAATGTATATATGTAGGTGTATCTACTGTACAGTCATGGCCAAAAGTTTTGAGAATGATACAAATATTAATTTTTACAAAGTCTACTGCTTCAGTTTTTATAATGGCAATTTGCATATACTCCAGAATGTTATAAAGAGTGATCAGCTTAACAGCAATTACTTGCAAAGTCAATATTTGCCTAGAAAATGAACTTTATCCCCCAAAACACATTTCAACATCATTGCAGCCCTGCCTTAAAAGGACCAGCTAACATCGTTTCAGTGATTGCTCCATTAACACAGGTGTGGGTGTTGATGAGGACAGGGCTGGAGATCAATCTGTCATGATTAAGTAAGAATGACACCACTGGACACTTTAAAAGGAGGCTGGTGCTTGGCATCATTGTTTCTCTTCTGTTAACCATGGTTATCTCTAAAGAAACACGTGCAGTCATCATTGCACTGCACAAAAAAAGGCCTAACAGGGAAGAGTATCGCAGCTAGAAAGATTGCACCTCAGTCAACAATCTATCGCATCATCAAGAACTTCAAGGAGAGAGGTTCCATTGTTGCCAAAAAGGCTCCAGGGCGCCCAAGAAAGACCAGCAAGCGCCAGGACCGTCTCTTAAAAGTGTTTCAGCTGCGGGATCGGGCTACCAGCAGTGCAGAGCTTGCTCAGGAATGGCAGCAGGCAGGTGTGAGTGCATCTGCACGCACTGTGAGGCGGAGACTCTTGGAGCAAGGCCTGGTCTCAAGGAGGGCAGCAAAGAAGCCACTTCTCTCCAGGAAAAACATCAGGGACAGACTGATATTCTGCAAAAGGTACAGGGAGTGGACTGCTGAGGACTGGGCTAAAGTCATTTTCTCTGATGAATCCCCTTTTCGATTGTTTGGGACATCTGGAAAACAGCTTATTCAGAGAAGACTAGGTGAGCGCTACCACCAGTCTTGTCTCATGCCAACTGTAAAGCATCCTGAAACCATTCATGTGTGGGGTTGCTTCTCAGCCAAGGGAATCGGCTCTCTCACAGTCTTGTCTAAAAACACAGCCATGAATAAAGAATGGTACCAGAATGTCCTCCGAGAGCAACTTCTCCCAACCGTCCAAGAGCAGTTTGGCGATCAACAATGCCTTTTCCAGCATGATGGAGTACCTTGCCATAAAGCAAAGGTGATAACTAAATGGCTCAGGGAACAAAACATAGAGATTTTGGGTCCATGGCCTGGAAACTCCCCAGATCTTAATCCCATTGAGAACTTGTGGTCAATCATCAAGAGACGGGTGGACAAACAAAAACCTACAAATTCTGACAAAATGCAAGCATTGATTGTGCAAGAATGGACTGCTATCAGTCAGGATTTGGTCCAGAAGTTGATTGAGAGCATGCCAGGGAGAATTGCAGAGGTCCTGAAGAAGAAGGGTCAACACTGCAAATATTGACTTGCTGCAGTAACTCATTCTAACTGTCAATATAAGCTTTTGTTACTCATAATATGATTGCAATTATATTTCTGTATGTGATAAAAACATCTGACAAACACACATAAAAACCAGAGGGCAGCAGATCATGTGAAAATATAATATTTGTGTCATTCTCAAAACTTTTGGCCATGACTGTAAGTGTAGCCTATGTAATTTATATACTGTATCTATCATGTATGGGTGCATATTGTATATTTAATTATGTGAGTGTAGTGTCTATATAGTCGGTTTATGTATGCATACCTCCCAACCATCCCAGATCTGGCATAACTACTGTGTGGGGGGCACAATGGAGACTAGGCAGGGTCGGGACATGTACAGAAAGACATTGGGTGGAGTTAGAGTTGTGGCCAGCGGTTTAAAAAACTTGTTGCGGTGCTCATAGTTTGGCTCCTTAAGCTTTTCAAAAGTTGGGTAGTATGTGTGTAGTGTATATATGTTATATTTATGTGTGTTGAATATATATGGTGTATATATGTATCTGTACCATGTACCGTATTTTTCGCCCTATAAGACACACTTTTTCCCCCAAAAGTGGGGGAAAACGTCCCTGCGTCTTATGGGGCAAATGCTAATGAGCGCTTCCATTATGGAAATGCTCATTAGCACCGGAGGACAAGGAAGCGGTGAAGACTCTGTACTCACCGCTTCCTGGTCCTCCGCTCGGCTGTCGGTTGTGCAGGGCTGCGCACAGCGTGAGGGTGCTCTGTGTCCTCACGCTGTGCGCACCAGTTCACAGCACAGCCGAAGGAGGAGGAGGGTGAAGAGCGCGGGCGGCGAGGAGCGTCATTGTCCAGGAGCAGGAAAGGTAAGTGCTTTATTTATTTTATATGCTGTGAGGCTGGGGGCTAACATAAGAGGCATGGGGGCTGACCATGGCATGGAGGCAAATAAAGTCCATGGGGGTGACAGAGGCATGGGGGCAAATACATGGCTTGGGGGCTGACAGAGGCATAGGGGCAAATACATGGCATGGGGGCAGAAAAATGGCATGAGGGCAGATAAATGGCATGGGGGCTGACATTAGAGGTATGGGGGCTGATAGAGACATGGGGACTGACATGAGATCAAATGGGGACTGATATGAGAGCAAATGGGGACTGATGAGAGGCATGGGGCTCTTGTATAAGATCTGATTGAGGGTCATTCACATTGGGGTCTTATTAACATTAGGGTCTGATTGGGGCTGTGAGCTGAGGTCTGATTAACATTGGGGGACTGATTGTTGGTCTGACCTGAGATCTAATGAAAAATATTTTTTTCTTATTGTCCTCCTGTAAAAACTAGGTGCGTCTTATGGGCCGGTGCATCTTATAGGGCGAAAAATACAGTATATGGTGAATTTATGTGTATGGGTGTTGCATACATATGGTGTATGTATACGTAAACGTGTTGTGATGCTGCATGTCCGCCGTTGAATAGGGAACCTGTTGTTAAAAATTTGAATCCCACCCCTGGTGAACACACTTAAGATTCACACAAATTTCCTACTGCATATCCGCACCAAAATATGCAATGTCTAACAGCGGTTTTCGGGGTGGATTTTATGCGGTTTCTGCTGAGATCTCACCCTTCCATCGAAAACGCTAAATCCGCAAACATAATTGACCTGCTGCGGTTTTGGAAATCATCACGGCAGGTCAATTTCAACGTGGAAAACCCTGTAAAGTGTACATGAGATTTTTGTAATACACTGCTGGTACTGTATTACGCTACGGTTTTTCCTCACAGGAATCTGCACAGAAAAAACTAATTTATTCCACAGGTGGCCTTAGAGATGTTTCTGCCGCCAAAAAAAGCTTCTGAATTATCTACCCAAGCTGTGGATAAGAAAAACGCTGCCAAAAATGTATCTAAAACCTGTTCTAAAAACGATTTAAAATCCTCAAAGAAACAAAACACTTCTAAAACACTATTAAATCTGCCACCAAACAGGAGCTGTTCTGCTGTGTGACTTATGAACGGTGACTCCTCCAGCCTGCAGCTCCCTCACAATCACACAGCCATGTATTACTGACAATGTGCACACTTTCTACAATAACTTCCGATCCTACGTCCCCTCCTCACAGTTCCGAGTCTCCTCCATCATGGAGAAATCCAATGGAAGCCCCCAGAGGTCGCTGGTGAGGAAATAAAGAAAACTCCTGAGAGAAGGCGGGGGATGGGCAAGGCTGCAAGAGCGAGAAACGAAAACTACTTTCTTCCTATTTGCACGTTGCAGAAAAGAAGCCAAGTGTTGTGTTCTGGAAAGCGGAGACGGGTAACGTGATAGCAGAAGAGCGCGGGAGACGATGACTGAGGGGAGTCGGGGAGGGGCGAGGAGGCGCAGAGAGCGGCGCTAGGCGGAGGAGGGTCTCCAGTGCGGCAGTAGACATCACCAGAGGTCAGCACAGCCCGAGGACAAGCTCCACCACAAGTCAGCCAGCTTCACCAGCGTCCGGCAAATGGAAAGACCACATCTCCGAACTTAAGAGGCTTCTCTCAAGCTCTGCCTTCAACTTCTCCAATGAGCCAGAAGGCAGCGGCAGCTCCTGTCTTCTTCAGGCGGATGGGTGAGCTCTTCCTGCCGGGCTGTGCAAGGAGGATATATGATGAAGAAGACCACTAACTGCAACCACAACAACCACCATGTCCCCAAGAACAGCGTGCACGGTGCCCCGGGTACCAGGGGCTGGCTCCCCGTGCTGTCTCCGCGCTGCACGCTGCGAGACTACGGCTTCTGCATGGCTAGTCTGCTGCTCTTCTGCCTGGGCTCCCTGCTCTACCAGCTGAACGGAGGACCCCCCCAAATTCTGCTGGACCTGCGCCTCTACCTGGGTAAGCCTCTGCCAGCCTCCACCTGCGGCACACAAACTTCTGCTGGGCATAGGAGACATGTCATCGGAATGCTGGTGACACTGCTCCTTCATGTGTGAGGATGAGGAGGGTAGTAGTGTGCCTCTTACAGATTGCTTATTGGATATTATATAGTCCTGTGTACTGTATTCTAGCTATGGTTCATAAAACTGAAAAGCCTCACGTGCAGTGAATTAAGAGGCTTTACGTACTCGCCATTCAGATTCCTCTTTCCCTCATGAAAATAGATGACTATGAGGAAAAAAGTGTAGTGTTCCTGTGCTAGCAAATTGTACAGGTCTGGAGAGAATGGCTGCTCCCCATAGGCACCTGTATGCCACTGACAGCACTTGTCAGTCCCATTAGGCTGGCATTACAGGGCGACCATGGCAGTGACATCCATTGCATGACCAAGGATAGCTGTCCATGTAAATGCATGGGCTCATGACAGCTTGTGAGTGGCACTGCAGACCCATTAATTTCTATGGTTGCACTTTGGTCAAGCGATGTGCATCACGGCCAAGATTGCTGTGTAGTCCCAGCCTTAGGGCTGCATTATCCTATCGTGTAAAAATCGTCTTTTTGGTATATGTTAAGACGTTTATGCTTCCATATGACAGAGACCCTCATTCTAGCTCTGGGTGAAAGCCTAGCCCAACCTGACCAATGCTGTGTGCGTGCAGGTGAGTCCTCATATTCATGCACTGCTGGCTCCCCTGCCATCTGCAGCTGATTGACAGCCTCCTCCCTGTGCACACAATAGGAAAAGTTGTCAATAATAGACAGGAGGATGTAGTTAGCCCGCCGCTCATGAAGGCTAGGACTCTGCGATCGGGTTCTGCTACAGATGACAAATATATGGATGAACGAACTTGTGTTTTCAAGTCCGGGCTATCTAAGAATTCCGTTATGGATTCTGCTATACCTTATGGTCCGTGATAGCGGAATCCATAACGGAATTCTTAGATAACTTGAACCTTGTACGTCGAACTGGAAACACAAGTTCACTCAACACTAGAAAAAAGGTTAATTTTGTTAAAACTACTGAAAGAAATAAAGGAGGATGCGCCTAATTTTTAACGAGATGCACTCCTCCTTATAAGTAAGGCACTGGAGTAGATTACAATTGATGGAGTAAACGTTGGTGAATTTGCTGACCCAGCCACCACCATGCCCCCGCCACTCTCCATTGGTGAGGATGCTGTAAAAATGTTGCATACATATACGTTTTGTCGCACAAATGTTTGAAAGTGCCGGTGTGACTTTGTTACACTAGTTAGTGGCATAGTGTTCCAGTCTCTGTCACTACTTAATGACAGGTGACAGATTCCCCATCAGGTCTATGGGCACATCTGCAGATCTGAAATGGGGTTGTGTACAGGGGATGTAGACATCCATATTCCATGTGTGAGGTATGACTGGATTCTTTATACACATAGCTGACGATAGGACTCCTGGATGGCAGTGAGGTACCTCCAGATTTGTTTTGGATTCTGCCTCTTATTTAGTAGATTTATAGTTTTCCCATGACAGTGAATGCACAGAGCTCAGGTCGTGGTATTATATAACAGTGTGCACAACTAAAATAACATAGCAATAAATACATTACAGCAGAGATTGTGGAGGTTTATTACCAGTCATAAACTCAGGCTTCAATATGAAAAAACACTAATAATAAAGTCCGTCCAAATCTAGGATGACTTGTACCCAACCAAACAAGACCGTGAACCAATAACTACAGGCTGGAGGGCTGGTAGGTGCAGACTGGCTAAGGCCGGGGTCACATCAGCACTTAGTTTTCTGTTGTTCTGATCCATCAGAAAAACGGAATATTAAAAAACGGATTCTTAATTTTGAGGATCTGCTGTGCTGATTTTGTATGTGTTTTTTCAGATCCGTCAGAGATCTGCATAGATCTCTGATGGAACAGAAGAGCAGAAAACTAAATGGTGATGTGAACCTGGCCTTACTCCCACAGGTCATTGAGGAGATGGCACACAGCTTGTGGGGGCGGCTCTAGTATAGCCCCATCACCCCCTTTACATGTCCTTTTCAACCACCATTACCCCTTTATTACCAAGGCGAGGACAAGTCTACCTGCAATGCCAGGGACATTTATAGGTCCCCAACTTGAGCAGTCTGGTCCATCACTAAGCAGAAAACAAATCTGCCCAGTGATCCAGCAGCTAAGAGCGGGTAAATTTCCCTCCAAAACTGCCCATACACACATGTTAATAATACCATGACAATCCTTCCCAAATCTTCGGGATCCAACATTGTCTTTACTCTGTAAATAGGTGGTAAGCCTTGCCTGTTTAAAGTGTACCTATGGTTTCCCCTTTACAAAGAAGGAAAGATTTACCAAACTGGTGTAAAGTAGAACTGGCTCAGATTCCACCTTTCATTTTTCAGAGTTCCTTTGGAAAATGAAAGGAGGAATCTGATTGGTTGCTAGGGGCACCTGGGCCAGTTTGTCTTTACACCAATTTGATAAATCTCCCTCGTTGTTTGGAGGTGGGGAAAGTGAGCCTCATCGGACTGGTCTCCCTCGCAACACTGGTGCACCCTGCACTGTTCAGCATCTCAGTACTCTAAAAGTACTGCTGAAATCAGCGGGTCGGTCACCACACTGTACTGCCCTTTGTGAGGTCTCCCTAGTACAGGTGACAGGTTCCCTTTAAGACCTCCCTCTTGCAGGGTAGACTGCAGCCAGAGCTACGGGCTCACAGAAATGTATTGCTGAGTTTACATTCTGGGTTTGAAGTCCCAGACGGTGTTACATACCCATTGCCACAAGAATTTGTACTCGGCTTGTGACCATATCCATTGAATTGGAGAATATTTCAAGGTTTAGTCCAGGCAGCTCAGATTCTCAGACGTGCCTTTGAAGTGAGCTGTTAATTCTTCTCTGGAATGTCCTAACGGAGTGGTAAATAAAATGTAGAAATCTGGAAGTGCCGCTCCATATTCTTAACTCTGTAATTAAACTGCGTGTTTAGCAACCAGGCATAGAAGCCACGGCTGTAAGACGCTGAGATGTTCTCTCTTGGTTCCACATTTGACCTCTGCTCGGCAGCTGAGATTCATTACCAGCTGCGTTCTTGTTTTAGTACCAGGTCTGTCAGCAGTCTGAAGATGCCGCTCTGACATTGCTCATTAGTGTGCTTTATTCATTTACTGGCTCGTTACAAAATGCACCTATCTAACGCTAATGATTTGTTACATATGCTCCCAATGGCCTCGCACACACCACCGTATTCTTCATCAGTGTGCCACCCACGCTGACCCATTCTACGGGGACATGAACATGAGCCAGTTATAGAACATGTCCTATTCTGATCCGTATTGTGAACAAGAATAGTTCTTTCTATTGATGAGAGTGATAAAAAATGCAGAATGTGGACATGGTCGTGTGCATGAAGCCTAACCAAATATGTGTAGCCATGTATTTGATTTTACTTTTAAATATTCTAAGGCTCTGGAGTCCCAATATATCTTGAATAATACATTGATATCCTTTAAAAGGTCATCAGTATCTGATTGGTGAGGGTCTGACACCCGGGCCCCCCGCCGATCAGCTATTAGTGAAGTCACCGGCGCTCGCAGTAGTGCTGCAGCCTTCTCTCAGCACCCTACATAATATAGCACCTGTGCTTGGTGTTGCATCACTCACTTCAGTGGGACTGATCTGCACCAAGGCCATGTGACCGATGAATGTGTCGTCAGTTGGTCTACTGAAAGCTGAGAGAAGGCCATGGTGCAACTGTGAGCGCCGGTGCCTTCTCCAGCCTGCACTGATGCCCCGAGTAGTGACGCACGTACAGAGGCTCTGCTGCTGTTAACCTGTGCAGCTCAGATGCTGACTGTGCATGCGCTAGTCTCATCTAGGTGTACTCATCTGCGCTGTTCAGGGCAGTGGCACAGGCATGAGACTGACAGGACCAGGTGAGATGTCTGGCCCTGTCAGTCACTGAGGAGTCTCTTGAGCTGCGGAGCCATCCCCTCGCTATTCAGGGAGGCTGATTTTTGAAGGAATTTGATTTGTATGAATCAATATGCTCATCTCTACCCAAGACATTGAAATGCACCACAAAGCCCAGATATGTAGACCGATAGTGACTGGCACTGATAAGAATATCAACTTATTGAAAATGGAACCATGTTCACAAAGCAATAGTATGCCTGGTTAGGATGTTTCAGCACACTTCTATTGGTGGAAGAAGGCAGCGCTGTAGTAACTGGCTCCATTCACAGCGGACAGGGCTGTGTAGTTGCGGCACTGTTTCCCCCGCTGAGCTGATATTAATAACCTATCATAGGGATAGGTCATCAGTTGTGAAATCCTGGAGAACCCCTTCATCTACTGCAGACTTGACCAGCTCTAATGTCCCCGTACGCATCAGCCACATGATTTGTATCCTACTACATAACAGCCATCCTAGGTGCCCACAACAGTATGGCACAAAGCTGTTGGCAAGAACTTAGCAGGGCATGTGAGCAGCATAGTGTGCTTTATCATGTGGCCGCCTTGTCCTGAACAGTTATGTTTGTAGGCATAGATTAAGAACGAGCAGGACTTGGCTAGCTGCTTGTCATGGATATCAAGTCAAGTAAATCACTTTGAACCAAAGCTTGAAGGAAAATTCAGGATTAAGTTCAAAATGTTTTTCTGCATTTTTATGTGCCAACATGTGACATTATTTAGAAGCTTGCGGATACGTTCTGGTTACATCATGTGGAATGAAAAATACACCTCACATTTCGGACAAATAACCTGCACGTTTTGGATGTTCTTTCTTTTATGGGTTTCTACAACCAAGTTCACATACAACAGAACGTTCGTTTATGGAAATTACTTGAAACTTGTTTCATGCAGAATTTCCTGAAGATTTGATGCTGGTTTTCCATAGAAGTCAATGAAGAAGCAGAAAATCCTCCCTCAAACTCCTCTAAGTCCCTTATAAAAACATCACCAAATTACAAAATCACAGCCTAAGGGCCCATTCAGACGGCCGTATTACTGCGGGTCAATACTGCAGCTGCCGCCCGGCGTGTGTTTCGCAGCGCTGCGGAACACACGGCCGGGCGCCCCATTCAAAATGCCTATACTTGTCCGCTGTTGCAGACAAGTATGGGACAAACTTTACCTTTTTATGCGGAGGAAAAATTGCTGTCACGGAAGTGAATACAGAATATTCCTGTGAAATTGTCCTTACTACGACTACTGCAGTACAGCAGCAAAAATTTGGCAAAAAGCAGCTTTTTGGAGTAGTTTCTGTAAGACAGTTACATTTTAATAGGATATATTCACATGATGCTGTTAGGTGCAATTAAAGGGGATCTGTCACCTCTTGGAAACACTATGAAGTACAGTAATGCATGTCAAGAGCCCCTGCTGCTGTCTCCAGATCAGTCATTTGTATGTTGATACCCCCATTACCTCTCTAGGCGCCCACAAACCAGCTACAGAATACATAGAGAGGACTTCTCCATTTTGTGTGTATGCACAGGAGTCCTTCCATGTCTAGTTTGTGGGTGCACAGTGGGGGGATTGGGGTGCGTATAGACATACAAATGACTGATCCAGGGTCAGTGGCATGTGTTCTGGACACGTATTATACTTAGAAGGGCTTGCTGGAGGTGACTGATTCCTTTTAAAGGAGTTGTCTGGTTTCAGGAAGAAACTGGACAACAGATGGCATCCTTCTGCACCAAAGAACTGAGCATTAATTACGTCCACGCTGCTGTTCTCCCGGCTTGGCTGTTTACCCGGCTGCAGCGCCGTGGTCACTTCAGGCAATCACTGGGCCCAGCATTCTACCGAGAAGTGATTGGCCGTAGGGGTAACATGATATAACATCACCCCTGGACAGAGCCAGGCCGGGTGAACCGAAGTGGCGGTGCGCTATCTGTCGAGTAAGTAATGCGCCGTTTTTTCTTGCACCACTGAAACCAGAGAACCCCTTTATAATTGCATCTAAACCAAATCCAAGAAAGCACATGCAGTTTTTCCATGTTTTTTTGGTGCACTTGTTTCTACATGGGAAGCATGTTAAATATATGGGTTTCACCTGTAGAAGTAGAGATGAATGAATGAAAGGATTGCTTCACCTGCCTCTCTATGAGAGCACTATGCCATTGGGGGGGGGGGGAGCAGAGATGCAATATTTGTATTGCATATACATATATTGCAGTAATACTTGCAATGTCCTATCCATTTACATTTCATTTTTTTTTTTTCGTGGGATAACCCCCTCTCAGGATTACTGACGGATTACAAAACAAAGTAATATCACATCAATTTTTATACTGGTTGTATACATTAGTATGTCAAATTATCTGAAAGGTGAGAGCCCCAATTATTGGGAAACCAGGTTCCCGGGACCCATGATTCCTGTGCAGATAGGAGCACAAAACCTTTAGCTTTCTGCACATCATTTGGCTTCACAAATGGCCACCTTCCAGCATCTCCTCCTATTTGTGACCACTGCCAACTGCCTTGTATTGTAATGTCCCAGAATCTCAGCTCTCCCGACTGCTATAAGACAATTCTGGTATATACATTTCTTTGGTTGGGCTATCACTATTATGCACTAGCTAATTATTTAGGATGAGATATTTTTACATTGCAGCTTATACTATTGTAGCAGAGCATCATTTGTATGAACAGTTGCAGAAGGCGCCTGTGACTTATTTCCCTGATTTTATAGGCTATGTCACTGCTATGGCAGCCTCTACAGACTATTGATAGTTACCATTTGTAACATTGGTAGTGCATGGAGAACCACGAAAAACAGACCCCTGTTTCCCTTACAGTAAAAAGTATTTCCTGCCCATAGCGACTAATTAGAGCAGTGTAAGAAATGAGGCCCATCGTATCCTTCCCTGCCTGTAGAGTGGTACTCTTGGTGGTGGTCAGTACTGTTACATGTTTCCTACATGCCAAATTTGAACCAGTAAAAACTGAGATAGTGGAGGTCTACGTATGTTCAGTAGGAGAAACTCAGGACTGTTTTGCTGGTCTGTTTTTGCACCTTCTTGTTCTAGCAAAAAAAGCAGTATACATGGTACGGTGTGGAAATGGCATAACTAAAATTCACTGCGTCAACAGTGGCAGATCAGTAGGCGCACAAAAAATGCTATCTATTATATCCCTTCCCTATTGACTTCAATGGGAAGCACAGCTATAATCCACTTCTAAGAAGTAACATGCCACTTCCGAATTGGATTGGAAATAAGTGGGAGAAAAAAAGCCATCATGTACACATTGAAGTCAATGGAAAGCTGCTCTTGGCATTTTAATTTCAGATTACACCACGGAAAACAGCTGTTTTGTGCTACACAATCTGCAGCAGATTTTAGCCATGGGAGCATACCCTAACATAAGATCAGTGGTCAACGCAAGAAAAAATAGACACTAGTCGTTGTTGCAGACATCCAGTAGAGGATATTAATGTGAAAAAGGCATCCGAGGAGGTGCACGTCAGCAGCCTTGAAGGCCTGAAAACATACCAGGTGTCAGTTATACAAGAACAGGGTTCTGTTTTCCATGGTCCACCCTGTACCTGTGCAGCATTTGCTGCTAGGAAACACTTTACTATACTTGATGTGATTTACTGAAAGACTGATCACACAAAGGAAGTTGGGTTTGCTCAGTGGCGGTCATTAAACCTGGCACATTGGCTTGTGTGGCTGAATGTAATGGGAGCTTTCACTTTGCAACCCATTGCTTCATTCTTGAGAAAAAGTACTGTTAATCCATATGCAAATGAGCAGTTAAGTGCACTGAGGAAGGGCCCAAGCCACTCTGTGCACCCGTGCTTCTCCTGCCTGCCCCTCCATCTCCTTCCTCAGTTTAGAAGCTGCTCACCTCCCTAGAAAGAGCATTGATCTCACCTTAGGTCTTATTCTTCTCTGTTCTTTCTATTGATGCATATGGAAGCTATCTTGTTTTTTAAGTATTTGTTTTTTACGGACTAAAAATCGGATATGGCTGTGTGCAAGAGACTTACTAAATATGCAGAACAAAGCCCCATAATAAAAAGATATTGTAATCTCTGTGACCTGGTGCTGTAGACTGGAGCCGGCAGACATCCTGTTCCTCTGCCTGAGTGATCCTGAGACTGTGCTTGCATCTGAAGACGTGACAGACCTGTGGGTGCTGTTACCATGCAGGAGAGCGGATGTCTGAGGCTTCATTCACTTCATTCACTGCGCTGTGGTTTAGGTTTATAACAGAAACCATGCTGCTTTGCTGAATCCTTCGCCCGACAGATCCCAAAAGCACCCAAGAAACTACACAACCCGTAATATACACTCACCGGCCACTTTATTAGGTACACCATGCTAGTAACGGGTTGGACCCCCTTTTGCCTTCAGAACTGCCTCAATTCTTCGTGGCATAGATTCAACAAGGTGCTGGAAGCATTCCTCAGAGATTTTGGTCCATATTGACATGATGGCATCACACAGTTGCCGCAGATTTGTCGGCTGCACATCCATGATGCGAATCTCCCGTTCCACCACATCCCAAAGATGCTCTATTGGATTGAGATCTGGTGACTGTGGAGGCCATTTGAGTACAGTGAACTCATTGTCATGTTCAAGAAACCAGTCTGAGATGATTCCAGCTTTATGACATGGCGCATTATCCTGCTGAAAGTAGCCATCGGATGTTGGGTACATTGTGGTCATAAAGGGATGGACATGGTCAGCAACAATACTCAGGTAGGCTGTGGCGTTGCAACGATGCTCAATTGGTACCAAGGGGCCCAAAGAGTGCCAAGAAAATATTCCCCACACCATGACACCACCACCACCAGCTTGAACCGTTGATACAAGGCAGGATGGATCCATGCTTTCATGTTGTTGACGCCAAATTCTGACCCTACCATCCGAATGTCGCAGCAGAAATCGAGACTCATCAGACCAGGCAACGTTTTTCCAATCTTCTACTGTCCAATTTCGATGAGCTTGTGCAAATTGTAGCCTCAGTTTCCTGTTCTTAGCTGAAAGGAGTGGCACCCGGTGTGGTCTTCTGCTGCTGTAGCCCATCTGCCTCAAAGTTCGACGTACTGTGCGTTCAGAGATGCTCTTCTGCCTACCTTGGTTGTAACGGGTGGCAATTTGAGTCACTGTTGCCTTTCTATCAGCTCGAACCAGTCTGCCCATTCTCCTCTGACCTCTGGCATCAACAAGGCATTTCCGCCCACAGAACTGCCGCTCACTGGATGTTTTTTCTTTTTCGGACCATTCTCTGTAAACCCTAGAGATGGTTGTGTGTGAAAATCCCAGTAGATCAGCAGTTTCTGAAATACTCAGACCAGCCCTTCTGGCACCAACAACCATGCCACGTTCAAAGGCACTCAAATCACCTTTCTTCCCCATACTGATGCTCGGTTTGAACTGCAGGAGATTGTCTTGACCATGTCTACATGCCTAAATGCACTGAGTTGCCGCCATGTGATTGGCTGATTAGAAATTAAGTGTTATCGAGCAGTTGGACAGGTGTACCTAATAAAGTGGCCGGTGAGTGTAGTTCATCAGTTTCCATCATGAGTTCTGTCATTTTGCATGCAGCGCGATTTTTTTCCTTTAAATCCAGAAGAACTTGCAACAAATCAGACTCCAATACACATTTAATCAAAGACTAAATGTGCCGCCATCCCTAGTGCTGTAATGATGTTACCAGACATTAGCTGTTAGTACACACAGATGATGGCTGACTATAGGAGTGTGTAGCCCCAAACATATTCTGAAAAAGTAGCTTCAGGTCTCTGTTCATGGCCAGTTTCTAAAAAGTATTGCACGTAGACACATCTGTATGCCACGGAGGTCTGCAAACACCACTCATCCCCCGCTGTGCCCATAGGACACAATGTAGTAGTGGTGACCACTGTCTGTACACTGCCCCTAGACAGTCTTCTGTGTCTGCGCGGAACATTTACTGCCCAGCGTATGTGCAGTGGAGCATCTGTCCGGGGGCAGCACAGACACTGATGTGGGGAAATCTTGTCACCACTACCATATTGCGCACATTGGGGACAGCGGGGGAAGAGTTATGAATGTTTCCACAGCATGTAGGAGCTGACGTTGGGGGTCGTCTCATGCCCGGTGAGAGTAAGTTATACAGATGTATGTCGCACAATAAATCAGGACGTATGGCCAACCCATTTATGTTTGTTTTCGGGAACATAATTGTGACTTTCTTAAATGCTTTATATTCAAGAGGAAACAGAAGAGCAGTGTAGGACATCATGGCTCTCTTAGTGACAGTGCCGCCGCCAGCTCATCAGGATCAGAAGCTCTATGCCAGCCACTCACTACTGACACAATAATCTTAGCATTCACATTGTACGGGTGCATTCACACAACCGTATGTATTTAACGTTCCCAAGAAATATGGATGATGTCTGTGTGACATCCATCTTGCATTTGTTTTTTTTGTTTTTTTGCAGATCCATTGTAACGATGCCTATTCTTGTCCGCAAAACGAACAAGAATAGGACATGTTCTATATTTTTTGCTGGACTGTGGAATGGAGATTTGGGTGCAGAAAGCACACTGTGTGCTGTCTGCATTTTTTTGTAGCCCCATTGAAATGAAATAAATGCGGATCAGATGCGGAAAAAAAAATATGATCATGTGAATGGGGTCTAACCAAGTGAAGTTTATGGAACTATGCAGAACACTGGCCTCACCGTATCCCTTAAAGGGAACCTGTCATCAACTTTATGCTGACCTCACTGAAGGCAGCATAAATTAGTGACAGAAATGCTGATTTCAGTGGTGAGCTAATAGTAAGTGGTTGCCGAGAACCAGCATCATAAACATTGCAGCACAGGCCTTGAAAAGAGTCAAATCTACCTGAGAAGAGTCATGGTTGTTCTTAATCTCCTGCTCTCCTCGCCCATCTGCTGATGATTGGCAGTTCTCTCCTAGAGAGAAAGGGAGAAAACTAGGTAGAAGTCTGTCAGTCATCAGCAGGTGGGCAGGAGAGCAGGAATTCATGAATAACCATGACTCTTCTCAGGTAGATATGACTCTTTTCAAGGCCTAGGCTGCGATGATTATGATGTTGGTTCTCGGCAACCACTTAATTTCAACTTATAAATGACAGACCGCTGAAATCAACTCACCTGTCTGTACTTTATTCTGCCATTAGTACAGGCAGCATAAAGGTGATGACAGGTTCCCTTTAGGGTAAATGCACACGATCAGGATTTATCTGTGGACAATCTGCACTGAAATCCGCAGGTGTTCTCAGTGAAATTCGTGCAGTAAATCTGCACCAATTGGTGCGGATTTGCGTGCGGATTTTTTTTTTTCAAGTGAATGGAGAAAATCCTCATGAAATCTGGACAGGAAAAATAAAATAAATTGACATGCTGCGGATTGTAAAATCCGCACTAAAAAAATCTGCATCGTGTGCATTGAGAATTTCAAATTGTCATAGAATATAATGTACATGACCTACGGACCGGATTTTCCGCACGCAAATCCGCACGTAAAATCCGCACGTAATCCTGATCGTGTGCATTCACCCTTAAGGGGATATAGCTAACGACATGCTGAGTTATACTGAGATTTATTATTTATTCTTACAAGTATCATTTTATATGGCTTATACTCAGCTGTGATGTCTCATAGATATCAGCACTAATCTTAATGTACAGGCAGAATATCTTCCATACAGAATCCAAATAATTTTTCATCATAATTCATGTACAGTAATTTGACAGGCTCAGAGCTGTATTATGTTTATATGCTTCCCTTGGCAGCGTTTCATCTCCTTCACTGTGACTTTGGAGAACCCTTGCTGTCATTTTCTTGACACTCTTCCTTTTACAGAGCAACTACAATCAGATTTGCAAAATATGAGCTCTCCTTGCAGTGGTTGAAGGCACAGAGCTTAAAGGGAATCTGTCACCAGCGACCTCCCTATTAGACTGTTTTATATGGACACATATCACCTGATTAAAATGCAGTCTTTTTGTTGATCTGATGGTCCGTTTCCGATTTATTATGCTCTCTCTTAATATACAAATGAGGCCTTTGGTGCAATGAGGGCGTCACCATTGCCGTTGTTGCAGCCATACTGCACTCCTTATTCTTGCCACAGAAATGAGTCGCACTTGGATGCAACTAGGTGAAGCCTTCATTGCACTAAGGGCCTAATTTGTATATTAGAAAGGGGGTCATAAGTCAGGAACGGAGCCTCACATCAATGAAAGAAAACCAGATGGACCACAGCTATGTGTCTATACAATTAGCTGGACAGGGCGTCACTGGGGACAGATTCCTAAATATGGAATTCTTAGTAGGTAGCACATTATGTTTGATAGGCAATATTGATGAGGAGTATAGCTTTCTTCAGTACTGGATGGATGCTAAGTGAAGTTCATGTACGAGTGTTTCATCTTCTACAGATAAGGTAAAGGGAGCAGTAATAAGACTTCTGTGAACGCTCAAATGCCTGCCGCTGGGTTTATTTGTCCGTTAATTATAATGAAATTATCATATGTAAGGCTGCTCGTACATCAGCTTCTGATTAGGTTTTCAGATGCAGTTTTGCAGCTAATACCCAGAGTGGATATAAAGAAGAGGAGAAGTAGAAGGATAAGTTGTCTACCCTTCATACTATCTCTCCCTTTATGATCCACACATGGTTTTAGCTTCAAAACTGCATGTAAAACGTGATCAGAACCTGACTGTGCACAGGAAGCCTAAAGGTGGCCATACACATAAAATTAAAGTCCTCCGAAAATGGCAGATTTCGGCCATTCCGGCTGACTGTTATTTGAAGCACGAACGAGCATTCGCAATTGCCCACAGCTGATTCTCATCTGCTGGAAAACTTTGGCCGTTTATCAGCCGAAACTGCATGCCATGCAGCCATGTCAGTGAAAAAATAAAGTTCTAGCTGCTGAGTGCAGAAAAGAAAAATGAAAAAATAAATGCTGGTCATTAAAGGGAGCTAGCTTTCTTCAGTACTGGACTGGTTATAAGCAGGCAGTATAGTCTCAGAATAGGTCATCAATATGATCAGTGGGGGTCAGACACCCAGCACACCTGCCGATCAGATGTTGATGACCTATACTATATGTTGCCTGCTCAACCCCTTTAAGGCCTTTTCAGGGCTGCTTGTTAAGGGGTTGAAAATCCTGAACGAGTGGAGCGCGGTATGGTTCAATGGGATATTTAAACAATGTGATAATAAAGCATAACTCAAACATTTAAACTGCATTTCTTTTTGTCTGGGGAGAGTATACTTTTGGTGCTTCACCTATACTTGTCACAGATCTAATTTGCGGTAAACTGTTGCATGGTTGTGCCAGGTAAGGCCACCCAGCCTTAATTTTCTCAGACATATATTAGTAATAGAATAGTAAGCAAGCCTAACCTGCACTAGCACACTGCTTTATGTGCTGAGACGTATACTGTGTAAGACTTACCGTATTTTTCGCCCTATAAGACGCACCTAGGTTTTAGAGGAGGACAATAAGAAAAAATATTTTTCATTAAACCTCAATCAGACCCTCAATCTTAATCAGACCTCAGCTCCAATCAGACTCCCAATGTTAATAAGTCCCCAACAAGACCTCAGATCAGGCCCACAATGTGAATGACCCCCAATCAGACCTCAGATAAGAGCCCCATGCCTCTTATCAGTCCCCATTGCCTCATATCAGCCCCATTGCCTAAAATCAGCCCCCATTGCCTTTCATATTGGCCCCCAGCAGCCCCCATTGCCTCATATTAGCCCCCGTATGCCCTCATTGCATAATTTCAGCCCCCAGTAGCCCCTATTTCCACTCATATTAGCCCCTAGTGCCTGTTCAGCCCCCCCCCCCCAGCAGCCCCCTTTGCCTCAGGTCAGCCCCATTGACTCATATATAATAAAATAAAAACGCCTCTTACCTTTCCTGCTCCTGCACGCCGGCGCTCTTCTCCTCCAGCGCGATCCTCTTCTTCCTGCTATCGGCTGAGCTGTGACCCGGCTCGCACAGCGGGAGGTCACAGAGCGCCCTTACGCTATGCGCAGCCCCGCACAGCTCAGCCGAGGACCAGGAAGCGGTAAGTACAAAGTCTTCACCGCTTCCTTGTCCTCCGGTGCTAATGATCGCTTCCATAATGGAAGCGCTCATTAGCATTCGCCCCATAAGACGCAGGGACATTTTCCCCCCACATGTCCCATCGCATGGCGTTGAAGCTAGGAGCAGAACAATCGTCCATGCTATGGGACACATTTTATTACTATGGACTATGAATTATGGTGATTATGCAGATTTCATTCTCTTTATGCTATTTGTAAATGCAGTGCTTTATAGTTATACTTGTACATGAGGAGCATAAAAGATTGGCCGTGATTTCGGGTGCAATTGATTGCAGACATTATCATAAGCATCTCCGTCGTATGTATAACTATCTTAAATTAGTTAATTATTAATAGAACATCAGAAAACTGTACAGATGGCCCGATTTCATACCCCCTTGCATGGTTTTGGAAGCAAAGCTTCTGTTGCGTTAGTGTTAACGTTTGGTCAGAGGTAGCGAGCTTCCTCCCTACGTGTTGGTGAAATCAGGAAGGGGGCTAGCGGTTTGGTTTGGTTCATCAGGTAAGCCAACCACCATCTGTCTCTGCATCAACCGTGATGGAAAGCAGGCTGTAATGAAGTGAGCTAAACTGCCAGCCTGATTTTATACATGTGACCGAGAGGGAGCCAGGACATCATCACTAACATGGCGGAGGATCCACTTCTGAGCCACACGAGTGGGCTTTCTGTACAATTTTCAAAATTAAATATACTATTAAGTTTTACAAGCTCACAACACAGAAGCATTTTGATGTTCAGGTGACCTTTAATATACATGTAACTTTTTGTTCTGTATGTTGGGTGGTTTTCCCCATCTTTACATTTAATCACTGCTTTGTGCAGCGTAACATTGCTGTTGCTTACTGCTTTCAGTGACCATCTTTTTTATTAGTTAATTAGATTTGCTGTGTAGCAGAATGCAGCCCAATGCCAGAAGCCTAATAAATCCCATTATAGTGTATGCGAGGGGCCCCGGAAGTGTCCGGCTATGCCATCTACAGCCGTTCCAACATTCTGCTCCCTTGCCAGAACAGGGTACCCAGAATACCGGAATCCCGTCCCCAGATTACAGATGTCTGCTAAATGTACCATTGACAATGCTTAATGTGGGCATTAGAAAAGGCAGACTAGATAGTTACGTGTTAAATCTTCCCTTTCACTTGAGCAATGAATTCCTTGGTATAGGAAATGAAAGTAATAATTGCCATTACTCAGCTGCAATCTCTTGCTAGTTTTGAATTCTTTTCTGGGATCACGTTGGTAATTGCTTGCATTTGTGCAAAACGGAAGCTCGCTGGGTCGGCTCTGAGTTTTAGTTTAACAGCACCTGTGAAGAGCTGGATTTTTGATCTTGATCGTGACATACTGTTCCCATTTTTTCCATTCTTTTAGTTTTTTGTGTAATGTGATTAGATATTAATGTCATGGGATACTGATTTATCAGCCGGAGACCAGAACTTAAATGTCAATCTGCCATAGTGAATATTACACATAGCAAAATAATAAGCATTAGAAGCAGCACAAATGTCCCTCAGTGTAACAGTCTGTCCCGGATACATCAGTCCTCATCCATACATCATATAAGGTAAAAGAAAAAGCAGTTGGACATCAACATATCATCGTCATTTAGCCAGGAAAAAAACCAGCGACATTGTAGTTCAAGTACATAGTGTATAGACCTTTATCCAGAAGTCATCTTTTTTCTGTTCATGAATAGGTTGATTTACCTTTGATGTGTATAATGTACTGTTAACATTTAGTTTTCCAATTGACGTCATAGACCAGTGATGGCGTACCTTTTACAGACCTAGTGCCCAAACTGCAACCCAAAACCCACTTATTTATCATAAAGTGCCAACACAGCAATTTACCCTGAATACAAATATAGTATATCTTCCATGTACTTTATCATTTATCTATAATAGCCTGCCTACATTCAGTGTGCTGCCTGTGCTGTTCATAGTGCGCCCTCTGCTGATGACTGGCAGGAAAAGTCTACGGCATATTGGTACACCATAGACTTTCTCCAGTGTGCGGGTGCCCACAGAGAGGGCTCTGAGTGCCGCCTCTGGCATGCATTCGCCCTGAATGGGATTCTTCAGTGTAATATCACAAGAGAAACAATACTTCACAATTTTACCTAAGTCCTTCAAGGAATGCAGCTCATGCATCTGCTTAGGGCTGAAACGATTACTCGATACAAAAAAATTGTATCAAGGATTCATTTGTGTCATGTGACCACAGAGCGTGAGTGAAGCGCTTTCTATTGCACGTAAGCGCGCACTATGACCTGGCACTGGGGGGGAGCCTGATGATGAGTTTTTATAAAGGAAAACGTTCTTTTAATTTTTACTAATTAGAGTACTAGATTAATCATTGGATTAATCAATAGAATACTTGATTACTAAAATAATCCTAGCTGCAGCCCTACATCTGCTCCCTTCATTAGCATCATCCCCAATCATCTTGTAGAAGAGGAGGCGGTGCTTGTACGAGTGCTACTTTCTCTTCAAGATTATGCTGCGTTATCTCAGAAGTCTTCTTGTCCTCCCCTCTCCATAACTTACATGGGCTTCAGCTATAACCTGATTTATCAGAGAACTGGTAACCTGCCATCACTGAAGGCAGATATTTGCAGTGAATGGTGAATGTAGGGAGAGAAGGAGAAAAGTCTTAGTGGAATAAGACAAAGTTTCTGATCTTTACTTGGACTATTGATTTGTTGAATATTTAAAACAACACATGCACAGTGATAAACGCCCTGCTCAGTGTAACTTATTTATCCCAGCGCTGTACTGGTCTCAGAAGAGATTGCCTGAAATGTTCTCGTTGGATCAGCATGTATGCAGATACTGACTGTATTATTATGTTTTTACGCACTTATATAATGCTGACATATTTCTGCAGTGGTTTACAGACATTAACATTACACTGTCCCCATTCTCGTTCAGTTCCCTATCAGTATGTCTTTGGAGTGTAGGAGGAAACCCGCGCATAGGGAGAACATACAAACTCTATACAGATGTTGTCCTTGGTTGGTGCACGATGTCTCAGTCCTAACCACTGAGCCACCGTGCATCCCATTACCTGTATACCTGCTATATATCTGCACTAGCCGCTCCACATGTAACCTGAGGTGGACCTGCAGGGTGGTGGCAGAGTATTTGAAACTGCTGTTGCTTTTCTGCTGTATTACTAGAACTGTGCTTTTTGTGGTCAGTGCAGTAATATGTGAGGTTTTCTGCTTTTCTGTTCTTATGTAGTAGTAGAGAAAAAAAAAACAACGAGCAAGGCATATGCCAACACTGATGACCCCATTGACCACGTTAGTGTCTGTAGTAATTTTCCTAAAAATAGTTTCTGTAATTCTGTAAGAATACATGCGGGGGTATTTAGTCCTATATGTTTGATGAAGTATGCTAATGGAACCTGAACTTTGATCATTTTTGCTGAAAATGTTTTACTTCTGAAGCTATTGATGTTTTTCATTTTTCCCTATAATTAACTAAAATCATTTTTGCACTCTGCAATGCCAAAATTCCAGTGAGTAACAAACTATGAAATCTTTTTATCAGCGTTTCAGATGTGAATTCTCTCTAGTATTCTACATGTATGAAAGTGACTTGTCGAGACAATGGCAAATTGTAAAAGCAAGGGAAACGCGCTTGTGAACAGGAGCAGTGCATCCTGCAGAGACTCGCTCGTGGATAGTTTTTTCTTAGCAACAGTTAGGAGGACTACATTTGTATTTCCTACATGTTACATTAGTACAGCTACATTCTGTATATTTGTATTATGCAGTTTTTATTTTTAGCCAATAGCTAAAGGTTTTTATTATATTTTCTTAGTGTAACATTAGAGAGAAAATAATTAGTGAGTTGCTTCACACTTGTAGAGAAGAATTCACTTTACTCTATGTGCACATGCTGGAAAGCGGCTGCATCATATGCAAAAGCAATTAAGAAAATGATGGCAAAAACTTGGGCACTGCTGTACTGATACTTAAACCTGAGAAGTTCTGTACGCAATGAATTAAGAATACAAAAGCCTAGTTAGACGCTTAGCTAATTAGCATTTGGTAATTCACATTTACACGTGCACAGTCATAGGCATTTTGGACCCAGAATGTTTTATTAACAAGTATTATATTTTGTGTATGATTTTAAAAAGATTCTGTGGGATTTACACATTGATGACCTACAGTATTCTCAGGGTAAGTCATCCTGACACACAGCACCCCAGCGATCTGCTCAGAGTACCAAACACAGTGCCATACATTGAATAGTGGCTGTGCTTGGTATTGCAGCTCAGCCCCTATTCTCTTCAATGAGGCTGAGCTGCGACTAGGTTCATACAGATCTCATACATAGTAACATATGTATGAGAATGGGACATCAGTATGTAAATCCCAAAGAACACCTTTAAAGGGCACTGCACAATTGGGAACATAAACTAGTTGAATGACAAATTTTACCCCTATTAGCCCCAGATGATTTTCTGTTTTTGCATTTTCATTTTTCACACTCTGCCTTCCTAGAGCCATAACTTTTTTTATTTCTCCATTGACATAACCACACGAGGGCTTGTTTTTTTTGTTTTTTTTTTTTTTTTTTCAGAACAAGTTGTACTTTCTAATGGCACTATGTAATATATATGTAGTGGGAAGCTGGAAAAAAAAATCAAAACCAAAAGCAGTTCCAGCATAGTTTTATGGGCCTCATTTTTATACCATTTCCTGTGTCAAAACAGACCTGTAACCTTAATTTTCCAGGGCAGTGCGATTATAACAATACCACATTTATATAATGTATTTTTTTAGAGGTCTTACAAAGTAGAAAACACTTTAATTTTTTTATTTATTTATTTATTTTTTATAGTTGTGTCTCCAGAGCTGAGTAAGGGCTCATTTTTGGTGGGGCAATCTGTATTTCCATTCAGAGATTGTTTTCTCATGACACATTGTACTTCATGTTAATGGTAAATTTGAGTCAATATGTTTTACCTTTATTTATAAAAAATCAAAATTTACTGAAAATTTTGAAAAAAAAATCACAATTTTTTAAGTATGAATTTCTCTGCTTTTTAAGTTGCATAGGGATATCTAATAAAATTGTTATTAATGAACAATTCACCATATGTCCACTTTATGTTGGCATAATTTTGGAAATGTAATTTTATTTAGGACGTTAGAAGGCTTCAAATTTTAGATGTCATTTTTTAAGATTTTCATGAAAATTTCCAATAGTTAATTTTAAAGGACCTTTGCAGTTCTAAAGTGACTTTGAGGGGCTTAAATAATAGAAACCTCCCATAAATGAACATATTTTAGAAACTACAGCCCCCAATGTAATCAAAACTGATTTTACAAAGTTTGTTAACCCTTTAGATTTCCCACAAGAATTAAAACAGAAGGAAGGTGAAATTTAAAATATATATGATACTATTTTGGAGCGTGTATGACTGCGTATGAGCGTATTTGATCACTTTCTATTAATATATTTTTTTTGTGGGGGATTGGATTGAAGCAACAAAAAGGTGGCGAATTAGATTCTTTTTACTTTTCCCATACACTTCAGTGAATTACTATTACAGCCTATGGGTTTTTGATATGTTCCTATGGAGCCCTGTCACTTGCAGACCTCCATAGGAACTGCACTAGACTCATAGGGGGGAATTTATCATTGGCCTCTCTACTTACTCCACTTCTGGATCTGGCCAAAGTCATTTTGGTCCAAATGTGATTTATCATTGGTCCATGGCTTCTTTGATAAATGAGGTTTCTAAAGGTCACTTTTGCTTAAACCTAAGCATACTCCTAACTGGAGTAAAGTTACGCAAAAATTTGCGACTTTTTATGGAAAGTCGCAATGGTAAATGTGTCCTAGCCTTAATTTACATAAGACAAAACGCCCATACGCACGCCACGATGCGATTGCGCAAACATTTGCGACTTTTTCACGCCACAAAACTAACTTCACCCAATGATAAATTCCCCTAATACTCTTTAGAGGGAGCAAGGCTGCCACAAGGAATGAACGTCTCCCCTTAATAACGCATAGCAGAGCCGTTTGGGCCCTAGGAGTACAGCGCCCCAGGAAAAGGTCACAATTGGGTTAAATGTCTGTGATCAGCTTTATCATCAATTACAGACATTAGCCCCTAGACTTTTAATTTTTATTTTTTTTGTGTGAAACAGCAGGAACCCAGTGGATGTCATACCCACTACAGAGCAGGCGCTATCTTATACATACGCTGGTCTACAAAGGGTTAAATTAATAACCAATGCACAAACGATGAGACTTGGGGCCCATTCACAAGACCGTGTGAATGGGTCCGCATCTATTCCGCAATTGTGGAATAGATGCGGCCCCATTCACCTTTATGGGAGCGGGTAGCCACTGCACGGAACCAGCTCCGGGCTGCGACTCCGCATAAAAAGATAAAACATGTCCTATACTTGTCCTATACTCATGCAGACAAGTATAGGCATTTTCAATGGGGCGGCAGCCATAGTATTGCGGGTCCGCATTATTGCGGATTAGCAATAATACGGCTGTCTGAATGGGCCCTAAAGCAGTGTGGTCGCTGACCATAATAGTATAAAAGCTAAATGGAATAACAGAAGACATTTTGGCCTCTTCCATATGAGCAATACGGATTATGTCAGGATCTGTTCAGGGAAAAACTGATTGTTTTGCATGCAAGTTCAATCACTTTTGTCTGCAGTTCAGTGTGTGCATTTTTCCATGCAGATGCAATCAGTTTTGATGCATTTTTCAGAACAAATTGTATCCAGATGCCTTCTGTTTTCTCATGCAAGTCCCATTTACTTCTATGGGGCCAGGGTTGTCTGAAGAAGGCACAATATAGAACATGTTGTGATGAACACAGAGATGATGCATGTAAAACAGTGCTCATGTGCACAGACCCATTGAAGTAAATGGGTCAGGATTTAGTCCAGGAGCTGTGTGTTCACTACACGCATTGGATCTAGACCAGGGGTCTCAAACTTGGCCGGGTAAATGGGCCGCACATCGAAAAAATTTGGAGTTGAGGGGCCACATTACTTTCAAATTCAATACAATACCAGTTTGTTAATCGATTAGCTATTTGAACTACTACAACGATACTACATTACTATAATAATACTGGTAGGTTTAAACATACCATAAAACTGTGTGTTTACTCTACGACGTACCGTGCATGATATCCAGCCCAATCTTGACATTCTTGTGTCTGCCAAACGCTGCCAACTGAGCAGCCAGACTGCATTTAGCAACACCTGAATGAGACGTAGAGTCTACGCGTCTCATTCAGGTGTTGCTAAATGCAGTCTGGCTGCTCAGTTGGCAGCGTTTGGCAGACACAAGAATGTCAAGATTGGGCTGGATATCATGCGCGGTAGCCAATCGCAATGTTGCACGAAGATGTTCATCTGTAAGTCTTGACCGCAACGCTGATTTGTTAAGCTTCAGGGGTTATCTGGGATTTGAAAAATATGTCTGTTAGCAACCTCATCCTGCCCCCATAGAAATTCAAACAATGCTGATATCAGACCACTGATATGATAAAAATTACCCCTGTAGTTTTTTTTTTTTTAACTTTATAGTTCTATGTTCCATGCAGCACTAATTGCCAGACTAGTCCCAGGGGTGGGACCCCAGTCATATGCCATAATGAGGACTGAGGCTGGGGTCCTGCCTACAGGACTGGTCTGACAGTTAGTGCTGCATGGAACATAGAACTATAAAGTTAAAAAAAAAACTACAGGGGTAATTTTTATCATTTTTACAGTTTCATGGAGGACTCTAAGGGGGATATGGGGATCTTATTAACTCAAATGGTGACATCCAGCATGAATTTTACTAATGATATGTACCATGAGTTTGGCTGTTAATGTGCCCATATTGTACCGTGTTTCTCCAAAAATAAGACCTACCCCGAAAATAAGCCCTAGCCCTTTTTTCGGCGGAAAAAATATAAGACCCTGTCTTATTTTCGGAGAAACACGGGTATGTACATATGGTCACTAGAGGGTAAATAACAGCTAAAAATATTCATTGCTTCCTCTAGTAACTAGGAAGCAATTAATATTTTTAGCTGTTATTTACCCTCTAGTCCTGAGTGTAACATAAGTAGTGCAGAGGTGATGGTCCCATACCTGTATACAGGTATGTGACCATGACCTCTGCACTACTTATGTTATACTCTGGACTAGAGTTTAAATAACAGCTAAAAATATTCATTGCTTCCTCTAGTTACTAGACTCTAGTAACTAGGGGAAGCAATGAATATTTTTAGCTGTTATTTACACTCACTTATGTACTTAGTGTGTGCTCACTCCTGCTGTCCCTTTTTTTTTTTTTTTTGTAACACTCAGGCGGCAGAGCGCGTGTGCGTCTGTACTACTACGCGCGCGGCTCCTGTTAGGTCCTAACAGGAGCCGCGCGCGTAGTAGTACAGACGCGCGCGCTCTGCCGCCTGAGAGTACAAAAAAAGGACAGTTAGGATGTAGTTCCGGCTGCCTGTACTACTGTAAAAATGGCAGCGGAGTAGAGGCGGCCTGAAGTTCAGGCGGCCGGAACTACATCCTAACAGGAGCCGCGCACGTCTGTACTTCGGCTCGTGCGCGGCTCCTGTTAGTTCCAGCCGCCTGTACTTCCGGACGCCTCTACTCCGCTACCATTTTTAATTTGGTCTCGCACGACGGGCCGCGTGTTTGAGACCACTGATCTAGACGGAAAACTCGCTTGTGTGAAAGAGCCCTAAAGGAAATATGTCATCAGAAAATTACAATGGCATTTATCATGTGGCCATGCTTGCACTCTAAAGGCAAAAGCCTTTTCTGATGGCCACTGCTACTGGTTTGCTGGATGGTTGTAACCCATGGATATGAACAGTGTATAATGTGATGGTGAAATGAATCCAGCCAGCAAAGGAAGCAATATGGACAATAACTGTACATTAGAGTACAGTGCCTTGTACTTTCTCTACATGATACATGCCGTTTGCTGAAGTGAGATAACGCCTGTAAGGGTACTTTCACATTAGCGACAGGGGTGTCCGGCAGGCTGTTCCGGCGGGTGAACTACTCTCCGTCGGGCCAGAGTTCCGGCCGCAGCACAGCAAACATGCTGTGAGGTGGCCGGACTAAAATTACAACATGCACCATGTTCTCCTGAGCCGACACAGTGGAAAATTAACCCCTAAACACAAATGTAAGCGGCCTTAATGACAGGGCGTGGCGATCCCCCGAATCGTGTCAATTAACCCTTCAGGTACCACACTGTATTGGCATTGTATTGATAGGTTCTTGATTTTTGGGTATGTTGGATTTCTCATTTGCTTCTTGCGTTTTTGGTACTTTTTCATCCATCTGATTATTGACCCTTTTTTACGTGTGACTACTCTCTGCCTGCTTGTCTGTTCCCTGTTTGCATGTTGTCCGTGTGCGTATTTCAGCATAGGAACTGCCACCCAGTTGTGGGGTCACTACCTAGGGTGACTGAAAGTAGGTAGGGATAGCAGGTCCGGGAAGTTTTAGGGCTGCCCAATCACTGT
Source organism: Rhinella marina (assembly GCA_900303285.1). Taxonomy (NCBI): domain Eukaryota; kingdom Metazoa; phylum Chordata; class Amphibia; order Anura; family Bufonidae; genus Rhinella; species Rhinella marina. The sequence goes on along the minus strand of ONZH01017319.1, from coordinate 394,207 downwards.
TTGTGTGTGATGGTAGTCGTTCCAGACAGCATGTTTTCAATTAGTGGGTTCAGGTGGTGTACCAAGGTTACTATCTACAGCGCCTGAACAGTGGGCGGTGCAACATGATCCACTTTACATTTCACTGAACAGTCATAATGGACTGTGGCCTGACTCAAGCAACCGAGGGGAGAGATGGAGTGCAGCTGTTTGTCAAATGAAATGGCATGTCCAGTATATTTCTATGGATGAACAATATGCAGTAGGTTTTTTGCAGTAAGCGTCTCCCAAGTCCCAACTGTGGCTCTTGGTACTCAGATACCCCTAGGGCTTACAGTAGGGCCCAATTGCACAACAACCACATATATGCTCTGACAACACTACATTCCTGCTGCCTCCCTGTTTCCAGGATGTGCATGGACATCACATCACTCACTGCACTGCTGGATGGCAGACACATAGCGTACAGCTGGATAGTGGATGAATGACCATGAACAGAAAGGGTCAGTTCAGTATTGCTCCTTATCGGAATTCAAGTCGGTGAGTCCACTGCATGTTAACAGGCACTGCCATGGGTTCTGCAACATTTTTCAATGCCTCAGACCCACCGCTGTTTACCCCATTTAATGGAGCTAAATTGTGAGCAAATACCCGCCACAGCTTCCAGCGGCATCCATCCAGACACTGCGATGATAAAAGACATCTTTATTCTTTTAAACTGCCTGTCTCACAAACATGAAGTGAGAGCTGCAAGTACTATATGTGAAGCTCACACTTCAACCTGTCCTAATTCAGGCTTCATGATTGGCTTTAAAACGTCCCCTTCTGCAGCCACCCACCCAAGCAGGAGTCATCCTGTCTGAATGAACCCTTCTTGGACTGATCAGTGGAGGAAAGGAAGTTAAAGGGAGTCTATCACCTCCACAAGCTCTAAGTACAAGAATACATGTATGGAACATCTGCCACTGGCTCCAGATCAGTAATTTGTGCTCGTACATACTCACTCTAGCTCCTATCTTGTGTGTCCACAAACTGGCAGTGGAATGCATGGAGAGGACATTATCTGTAGTCATCTCCATCATGTGCACATTCACAGGAGTCCAGTGCATTCCAGGGCTGCTGGCAGGCAAATGACAGTGACTATCGACATGCAAACTACTGATATGGACCCAGTGGGAGATGTATACTGTACTTATTAGGGTTTGCTGGAGGTGAGAAATTCACTTTAAACAGTAGGAAAGGTATGTTGGTGAAATCAGTTACTGAACATAGCCTGGTGAAGTTCAGAAAGAGCAGGTTCCTATCTTCCTGTATTAGGAAATTTTTGAGTCCTAAGGAGGAAGTAAGAGAAAGAGGCATAGAAGCTGAAGTGTTCAATGATTCATCAATGACCAGTGTGTAATTCACAGGAAAGGAAGTTAGAGAGATTTGGAGAAAAACGTAAGAGAAAGTATTAAAACAGTACTTAAAATGTCTTAGCCAATCACTGTTCGTAATGGTGATCAGTCTGAAGAACATACTCTGCCATTCCTGGTGTAACGGGCTGGGACCAGCAATTAGAAAGCAGCATTGGAATGGTTGTGGCAGGAGATTAGTCAGTGTAAGTTCTTTTCATTATAGCCTCTTGTGAGAAATATTACAAAAATAATACTGCTGGGAAAACGTTATTTTAGAATTCCTCTTTAAAGACAAAAGGGTGTGCATAGGATACCTTCACACGCTAGGGATTTTGTTGCAGAATTTTCCACTACTGAAAATTAGTTCTATTCATTTGAATGAGGCAGCAAGTACATGAATTTCGGAAAGCCCTATTCAGGCGAATAGAACTAATTTACAGTTGCGAAAATTTCTGCAACAAAATCCGCAGTCTGTGAATGCTCGCTTAGAGAGATTACTTTCTTTCAAACTCCTTGGCCACAACATACAAAAATGTAGCAATACATACGTTTAAGTACTCAGTAACTGGGGCTGGCATGTTTTAAACATCTGTGAAGGAACCTTGGCCCTTCTGGAGTTCATACTGTTCCAGGACGAAGGGTAAAGGTCCTTTTACACGGAAAGATAAATCGTATTAGCGATCGTAGATGAACGATCGAACGATGCAATGTAAATACCGTTTACACTGAAAGAGAAGTCGTTCGTCACAATCTTCGTACTTTCGGTCGTTTTATAATCGTTATTACGATCGTTCCTTGCTCCTTGCCATAAGCATTACCATTACCATCTGCCAACGACTAAACGATTTTCGTTTAAACTGGAAGATTTTCGAACGATGAACGATTAATTTATTGGCAGGACAAAAGATGCGATCAACGAGAAGCGAACGAAATCTCGTTCGTCGTTAAATCGTTACCCGTGTTTATACACAACAATAATCGTGCAAATCCGAACGTTTGAACGATTATTTGAACGATAATCGGCTCGTGTAAAAGGGCCTTAAGGTTCTTTTACCCCGGGAGGTATGTTCATTCTGTTCCAAGTTCAGCACACTCTCTATGATCCCTACTATGAAACACTTCATAGTTCATTGTTCTTTTTAACTTGTGTACTGTATCAATAGATGTTGATCTTTTATCTATTCAAAGGCAACAAACAGAGGTCTCTTCATAATCCTAACTGGTGTTGTCAGGTATTTTTAATATCCACATAGCATCCAGACACAGTGCTATAGTTATATTGGACTATCAAATTTGTTGCATAATTGATAGGGGAGCTGCTGTCTCTGTTACTCTAAAAAATCAGAAAAAAACAGCGCAATTGATAAATGCTCCCTACATTTAAATTATTCATTGTTAAAGGGGTTGTCCTACGAAAAATATTCTACAGGGTTCAAACCAGCACCTGGAGTGGAATGCTTTTGTAATTGCATGTAATTACACATTAGCATAGCCACTGAGTTATTCAATAAAATATATCTGTATAGGGCCATTTGCTGTTTGTTCTTTTTTTATTTCTTTGTCCTGCTCACTGAGAAGGCCGCACATGCCCAGTTTCATCCTTCCACTGCCTCCTGAGCTGTGATTGGGAGACAACTGTAGCAGAATGGACATGCCTCTTGAGCTGTCAGCTTGATATGAATCTAGCAGAGCAATCAATGGGGAGATCTCTGGATCCATGTGAGGTACAGGGCTGGTTCTAGTTTTTTTTTTTTTTAGAAAGAGCTTGTCATGCAGTATATGATGTCTGATTTTCATATTTTACATTAATCATGGGATAGCCCTTTAACCTAATGTCTGGCCAAATTATTTTGTAGTCCAGTTTCCATAATGCCTGGTTTGTTAAATCTAAGTGTGAGATCAACCTGATCCCTCAACTTCTTTGTGAGTGTATGCAATATGACCTTTTCTTCAAAGAGTAAGCACATAAACCTCAGAGACAGTATTCTGGCTTCCTTTTCCCACTTAGGGGATAAAGCCTCTGATCGCATCATATCTTTACTTTACAAGAAGATGACTACAGAGTATAAGATATGAAAGGAGGACCAGGATGTGGAGAAATATCCCACGCAGTTGAGAGCAGGCCAAAATTGTGATATATGGTTTAGAGGATGCGGTTTAGTGGGGTACAGTGAAACATAGCGTAAGTTTATACTGTGCATGGGAGCTGAATATGAGAGAGAGAGAGAGAGATTTTTCTGCAGGGCTGGGCAAATCTTGGCAGATACCTTCTAAACCTAGAAATTTGCTAGATGCTGCGAACTTAGTTTTATTGTCTCCATAAGATATATATTGTGGGGTTTTACACTTGTATATAGAGATCTGTAAAATGCAGCTATAAATGATAATGCAGTTTGGTTATATTACATGCTGCTGGAATGGTTTGGGTAGCTCTGGGATTTTCGAGAAGAACCAAGGCTGTCTAACAACAAATGCCAGTAATATACCATAATCTTAATAATGTACACATGTAGTGTTGAATCCCAAAGTATTTGGACAGGGACATATGTTTTTCTAACTTAGTCCCTGTACACCACAACATATTTAGAACAAAGTCATCAAGATGTGATTGAAGTGGAGACTGTCAGCTTTAATTTAAAACAATTATTGTAATAACCGTTTATGAATTACAGCCATATTTTTACATAGTCCCTCCATTTTCACAGGCTCAAAAGTAGATGGACAATTGACTGCTACGCTGTTTTATGGTGGCCTGTTCCTTCATTATTTCATCAGAAATTAAGAAGATAAAATGTTTGATTTGATTCTAAGTGGTCCAGAAAGGTGCAAGTGAAGAATACCATCATTTGGCTGAAAACCAGAGATGTCAACAATATACTGCATTCTTAGAAATAAGGAATACGTTGGCAAGCTCAGCAACATCAAAAGGCCAAAGACAACAAGTCTGACAGAACTGTTTTTCATTGTTTGTCATTTACAGGACTGTTGATTGGGTGTTCGAGTATTCACTATGCCCGCTGGACAAAAGTGTGCACCATTTTTGTGCACTTAACAGATTTGAATAGGGACGACTAGTGGAACTTCAAGAAACTGGATGGGTTATCCATCAAATCTCATAAAGAGCAGGAAGAGAAGTTTCTGTGGTGCTGACACACTCACACATGTAGAGAGGGTTATTGGTGGTGGAGACAGACATATGCACTCTGTATAAGAAGGACTGTCATGGCATCACAAATTGGTTCTACAGCACTTGAAGCAGGACTGCATTCACATACTCAATTAGCTTGTTTGACACTGACTTCCCATAGTTTTCAACAGTAGTGTTCAGTGAAGAAAGCAGGTTCTGCCTTGATACTAATGATTGCCCTGTCAGAGTTCAGAGAAGGGCTGGAGAGTGCCTACTGCTATCATGCATAGTGCAGATACACACACGTTTCATGGTGTGGGGTGCTACCAGCTACTATACCCTTTCCCATCTGTTATTCATGGCAGGAACATTGAGCACCCTTTCAGTATGTCCTGCCTTTTTTGACTCTGGAAGTGTGGTGTTCCAACAAGATAAAACCTGCCCACAACTGCTTGTGATACACAACATACTCTTCAGGATATCCAACAGCTTCCCTGGCCACCTTGAGTGCTGGATCTCTCTCCTGTAGAGAATGTGTGGGACTTGATGGGGCGACAGATCTCCCATGAACAGCAGCAAGAAATCATCTTGGCTGAATTACGGGTCCAGGTTGAAAGAGCTTGGAATGACATACCACAGGAGTATATCTTACTATGGAAGAATGACTGCCTGTATCGAAAAGGGGAGATGCCACCCGCTATTAATGTAATCCTTCCTCAACATATACCCTGCTGCAGAACCTAAAATAAAGGGTGCTTCAACTTGGTTTGTGTAGTCACAGGATCCACCATTCACAATAGGTGATTGTTAAAGGGGTATTCCCATCTTAGACAATGGGGGCATATTGATAGGATATGCCCCCATTGTTCCACCGCTGGGACCTGCACCTATATCTAGAACGGAGCGGAGAGCGCTGTGCCCGGAGGACCCCGGATTTCCTGGGGTCCGGCCACCACCAGGCGCAGCTCCCCGATGCTCCCATAGAAATTAATCGGAGCACACTGCGCATGTGCGGCCACCTCTCCCATTCATTTCTATGTAGCCAATGTAAATAGCCAAACCAGCGCTCCGCTATTTTCGGCGGCCCCATAGAATTGAATGGAGGGCGGCTGCGCATGCGCAGTGCTCCCTCCTTCACTATTGAGGCTCAGTTCTCGATATAGGTGTGGGTCCCAGCGGTGGGACCTGCACCTATAAGACAATGGGGGCATAGCTTAGCGATGTGCCACCATTGTCTAAGATGGGAATAACCCTTTAAGGCTTATCTAGTCTTTCCTTAAAGTGTAACTGCCATTTCACTACCAAAAATGAAATTCCTAACATATGTGATGCTGAAGGGCAGATATTCATGAAGCTGCATTTTTCAGTTAATTTTATCTTTCTGATGTCTGTATTCAGCCCATAGCAACCCTATTTCTCTGTGCCTCTATTTCAGCATTTTCCTAAGATGGCCTCTGCTGCACTTCCTGTGGTGATGTTTGCCCAGTCCTTGAGGCCATCCTTTATTTCCCTCACGTTCCATAAGTCTTTGCACTCCTTACATGAACTAGCAGGACCAATCCGAATGCAGACAACTTCCCCACTACCCCAGAGAACTGTGTATCTTCTCACATACAGTTAACAAAAAACAAGCCCTGCATTACATGAAATCAGTAAGCATTTGTTTTAGCCTCTTAATAGTCTCTTGTTCCTCATTCTCTTCCACACCGGTGGGGGGGGGGATATTTTTTTTCAGATTTTACTCACTATTATTCCCAACTCGATTTCTAACAGTGATTTCTTGATTTCTCCTCTGTTGCTTAGACTAGAGCTGTCAAGTATGAACTCCTGGACTGTCTGCTTTCAAACAAGGCCTGTTGCATGTTTGTAGCTGGTACCATTCAGGAGATATTCGCATGTAAAGCAGACCCCCCCCCCCCCTTCCACTTTCTGCCTCAGCCCAGCTACAGGCACTCAGGGCTGAGCTTCTCCCCCCAGTGCTGATCCGTCTTTTGTTAGAGACAGCCTGCACATGGCAACACTCTGAGATGAGAGCTGCTGAATAGGAAAGTAGCATGCACCTGTGGGAGTTATCAGGTAAAACTGAAAATGATTACATTTTAAAGTACAAAAGCACTTATACAGCACGGTGTACTATACCATTAGGGTATAAAAAAATGAAACCGTAGTTACACTTTAAATAATGACCTCTGCACACGTCACAGAGCATGCCTAGAAAAATCTCTCAGAGAAGTCAATTAGTTAGCTCCATTCTATTGTCTATGGCCCATGTTGCTGCCGTAAAGCATATCTCTAAATGCTGTTAACAGTAGTTCAGGCAAGATGGTTCCCCACATAATCATGCTCAGGAGACAACAAAAAACTATAATCTTAAAATAAAAACTGATTATAAAAAAGCTGAAATGCTACACTTTTATCACATCTTGATGGCTTTAAGCCAAAACCAGAAGTGTATCAAAAATGAGAAGTGTCAGACCCTGCTCACATGTGCTGTGGCTTCAGTTCACGGATGTGGCAGATCCGTTAAGGTTCTGTTGTGGTTTCCATCATGTTGATGGCAAGTTGCATGCTGGACTGTTCTTGCCGTCAAATTTGATGGAATTAAAAATATGATGAAATATAGTCTGAGGGAGGAATTTATCATTAGGAGAATATTTGAAGTCAGTTTTGCTTCAGTCTGTGTTGGAGTACTTTGTGCCACATTTATCAAATGTCACAGGTTGTTTGATAAATGTGTCTTGTCCTTAAACCTAACACTTCTGTCTAGAGAAGCTCCTCCAGTTTTCCTCCTCCACCCTCCTCCTGGAGTGAGATTGCGACTTTTTAAAAAATTTGCAATGATAAATCTGGAGTGAAACTCATTAACATAGCTAACCACACCCACTTTTCCACCCATATTACAAAACTGGAGTGCGCGGTAGATTAAATTTTGCACAAGCGAGTGCATAGCACAAGTAATAAAAGCCCTAATTTGATGCCAGAATTCTGGAGTGAAAGTATGATAAATCAGGGCCTAAATGTTTTCCTTTTACTTTTCCTTTGTTGAGTTTCAACTCCTGCTTTTTTTAGTTAAAATACAGATGCAAATGCAAAGTACTGAGAAAAATAACGTGCAGTGAAAGTGTAAGAGAAAGTCTGTGCATGCTGAATTACCTCTATTTTTTAGAGCATTATCAGGCAAAAATTCCAAATATTACAAGCATTCACATTATGAACGTTCTTCAGACTCTTGTTTATTGAGAGCATTACCAGGGGACCACAGTTCTTGTGTTCTCGAGCATGTTTCTAGAATACCTCTGATTATAACATAGCTATAAGGTTTATTACTATTTTACTCTAAATTGCAATTTCTTCTTATTGGCATCCTAGTTTTTAACCCCTTAATGACCACTAATATGCCATTTTACTGACATAAACAAAGTGGGTTTAAGCTAAACAGCTGGCTTTAATCAATCATTACATGTACCCAAAATGGTGCCTTAAAAACTATGACTTGTCCTGCAAAAAATAAGCTCTTATATAGGTACATTGATGAAAAAACAAAAAAGTTATAACTCTTGGAAAGCAATTCTCAAAAAAATGTGCGTGGTGTGACTGCTATGACAATAGGATCTTTCAAGGTTCCTTAAGCTGGCCATAAACATTAGGGGCCATATTTATTAAGGCTAGGCTGGCGGTGGTTCTTCTGAAGTTGTAATTATGTGCTGGCCTCTTCATAACTTCGGCGAGTCCTTTGCCAGTTCTACCTTTTTCTACACCTCCCGGCCCCGCCCACAATTTTAGATCTGGCGTGAGTGGGGAGAAGCTGCAGATTGTGTCGCAACTAACCGTTGGGCAGCAATCTGTACCTGAAATATGACTAAATATAACTATTTCAGCATCATAAATGACCCCCTAGATGTATACTTTTCAAACCTGAAGATTTTGGTAAGACCAGCCAACTGCCTGCTATGTATGTGGGCTTTCTGACTTTCCTACAACATTAGATGTTGAAAGATGGGATGAGCTGCTGGATTTCAACTTTTTGTTATTGGTGAGCTAAGCTGCAGGCAGAATTATCTTGCAATGGCTTTTCCCCTTCCCCATTCAGAACCCATCATACGAGTCTGCATGTGTATTTAAAAGGAGTCTGTCACCTCATTTTCACCTATATAACTAACAGCAGTGCCCCACAGAAGATTGCATACACATCCCAGACATACCTGTGTGCACTGTGTGTCTGTATTACATGTCCAGAAAAAACACTTTTATTCTGCAGGAAAACAGCTCCCAAGTGCCCGGCTGAAAGTGAAACTAAAAGCGGGTTTCTCTCCCGACTAACAGCTATATCTTCTGATTAGAGCTGGGAGATATGGCCAAAAAAAAAAAATCTCGATATTATTATTATTATTTTTTTTTTTAATTTTGGACGATTCACGATTAAAAATCTCATTTTCTTATGTTAGTGAAAATATAAAAAAATAAATTAAAAAAGCCTACTATACCCCCATCAGACCTCAGATCAGCCCACTGTGCCCCCATAAGACCTCAGATCAGTGTAATGTGCCCCAATCAGACCTCAGATCAGCCCACTGTGCCCCCATCAGACCTCAGATCAGCGTAATGTGCCCCCATCAGACCTCAGATCAGTGTAATGTGCCCCAATCAGACCTCAGATCAGCCCACTGTGCCCCCATCAGACCTCAGATCAGCCCACTGTGCCCCCATCAGACCTCAGATCAGCCCACTGTGCCCCCATCAGACCTCAGATCAGCCCACTGTGTCCCCATCAGACCTCAGATCAGCCCACTGTGTCCCCATCAGACCTCAGATCAGCCCACTGTGTCCCCATCAGACCTCAGATCAGCCCACTGTGCCCCCATCAGACCCCACATCAGCCCACTGTGCCCCCATCAGACCCCGCATCAGCCCACTGTGCCCCCATCAGACCCCGCATCAGCCCATTGTGCCCCATCAGACCCCACATCAGCCCATTGTGCCCCATCAGACCCCACATCAGCCCATTGTGCCCCATCAGACCCCACATCAGCCCATTGTGCCCCATCAGACCTCAGATTAGCCCACTGTGCCCCCATCAGACCTCAGATTAGCCCACTGTGCCCCCATCAGACCTCAGATTAGCCCACTGTGCCCCCTCCAGACCTCAGAGCAGCCCAAAGTGCCCCCTCCAGACCTCAGAGCAGCCCAAAGTGCCCCCTCCAGACCTCAGAGCAGCCCAAAGTGCCCCCTCCAGAACTCAGAGCAGCCACCATCATAATAATAAAAAAAAAATCTCTCACCTGTCCTGCGCCGTGGCTCCGCTCCACGTCCGGCGCCTCTCTTCTTCTCCCGGCGCTGCACTGTCACCTGACTGCGTGCAGCGTCAGGTCAGAGTGCGCGCACTACGTCCTGACGCTGTACGCGGTCAGGACAGTGCAGCGCAGCCCCGGAAAAGAAGAGGAGAACCGGACACCGGAGCGGAGCCGCGGCGCAGGACAGGTGAGAGATTTTTGTTATTTTATATGTCGGGCGAATTCACGATTTTCCTAAAAAATCAAATCGTGAGGCTTGCAATGGGCGAATTAATCGAATTAATTCGATTAATCGCCTGGCCCTACTCTGATACTGGATATAATGTTGTGATTTTGGTATCATTTGAAAACTTTTAATGCCAGCTTTCAAAAAAACGTTCTATCTGCTACCAATCCCAAGATATGAGCAGCTAAAGCAGCCCTCCGCTCTGGTTTGCTTTGAGCACTTGCAGCAGCAGAGCTGGGCACTTGGGAGCTGTTTTCCTGCAGAATAAAAGTGCTTTTCCTGGACATGGAATACAGACACACAGTGCACACAGGTATGTCTGGGATGTGTCTGCAATCTTCTGTGGGGCACTGCTGTTATATAGGTGAAAATGAGGTGACAGACTCCCTTTAATGTGGGTCACTCCAGGTAATAGGCTATCAATAGTAAAATCCTGAAAAAAACCCACTAAGTCACATGTTGGTGCAAACCCAAACAAATACAAAGCAAACAAAAAACTGTACTGAAAAAAGAAGGCACTATTGTCAGGAGTGCTTCCAAATGCCTGTCTAGAGGCTGCCAACCTTTCATGAAGGGAACGCCAAGATACTTGACATATGAAATATAATAAAAATACAAGTAGAAGAGTTGTCAAGCTTTTTTTGTGTTTATTTTTAAATTTTTTTATTTGATTTTACCAAACCGATTAGGGGCCTGGTAGGATAATAAAAGAAAAGTACCTTCCTTTACTACGACTGCTATAATACAGTTCCTCCACTCTGTTATCTTCCCAAGTTGCGCCCAGTGACATTCCTCATACTTCTGCAGCCAATTTCTGGCCTCAGAGGTGTATGGTTCAGCCAAACAATATGTTATTAGTTGGCAGTTGCTCTTGATGAGGGAATGGATTAAACGGATCCCAGCTGTTGCAGTGGGAGTCCAGTGGTGTATTACAGCCGAGCTCCTAACACCATCTTTTGGAGACATTGGCCAGTGCCTGCCCATAATAGATATAGCCATCATTCGTAGTTAAGGCGTTAAAGAAGATGAGCTGCAGCACTCTGTCCCATTAGCTGTAAATTTTGTTGCATAGTCACCTCGTGTGTAGTCCGGGTCTGAAAGGCACCCCTAGCAGGTATTGGGTATCACTGGTTTAAGTGTATATGCCATATGTGTGTAAGTTCATAGAATTATGTTTATTTTAATGTCATACTTGCTAAAATCAAAATAAAATGACCGAGGACACCCCTTAAAGAACCAGGAGTTTTGCTGCAAGTTAGCATACATGCTGCCCCTTTCTGAGTCTGCCTGGTGTGTCTGTTTTGCACAAATAGGGACTGTTGGCAACAGATCACAAGATCTAGGATTGTCCAGCCTAGGTGCCAACAAAGCCAGTGTTAAAAACTCTGCGTCCCAGTATCCCATTTCCGTGTGTGTGTATGTGGGGGGGGGGGGGTTATTGTAACTACAGGGGGTTACTATATGTACTGGGGGCAGTAGAAGTACTGTGGCCACTACAGGGAGTAATTATACCTACTGGAGGCACTACAAAGGCCATTAATCTACTGGGTGAGCCTCTGAGTGGCATCATACCCACTGGGTGCACTATAGAGGAATTTAAACCTACTAGGGGCGTTATAAATACTGGGCCACTACATGGTCACTGTACCGACTGGGGCACTCTAGGGGGAATTATAACTACTGGGATCGCTAGGGGGTCATTATACATACTGGGGGTACTGCTGAGGGAATTATAAATACTAGGAGCACTACAGGGGGCATTAGATCTACTGGTGGTACTAGACGGGGCATTATAATTATTAGTGGCACTATAGGGGGCATTATAACCACTGGGAGCACTACAGGGGGATCTGGATTTCAGCCATGAAAATATTGGAGTCTAAAGCTTGAACAGATGCCCAACTGGGTGACTGCATTCATATGGCTCTTTCTATTTGTTATATGGCTTCTACAATCTCTGCTTGTCAAGTGTTGTTTGTGACCATCTCTGTGCTGAATGTGACTCTCAAGGTAAGAAAGGTTGGGAACCACTGTAATATACTAATATGCATGTACAGTTTGCTTTGTTTAATATTTGAATAATAATATTTAATATAATATTGTATAGTAACGTACCAAAATCCACACAAATGTCATAAATTTCTCAAAATAGTTCATGGAAAATCTGTTCTTGTTACCCATGTCAACCAATAAGAACTTGGCATTTATTTCTAAAACTGGAACAATACACTCCTTTTTTTTGGTTACTGTGGGCAACAGGGTCAGTTTTCTGTTAGACAGTTCTGATAAATGAATCTCTAGACTGCCCTAAGGTTTCACAGTTTAAGTTTTCACTGAAAATTCAGTTCTGGGTGATGTGTAATTATTTTATAAGCTTTTATAAAGTAAAATTTGCCTGTGACACTTTTTTCTAATGAATAATGAATTAGTTAATAAACTCTTGTAATTTAGAAGTTCAGAGACCATTTGTTTAGTTGACATAATTATGTATGTTGCATCACATTATTTTACAGATAACTACAATAAATCGGGACGTAATAGGAAGCTGTTTTCAACAGAAGCAGAAGTACAAACTTTACTAGAACTTGCAAGAACATCCAGTTTTAGATTTTCTGCTGCCTGAGGGAAAAATTAGATTCTCAATCCAACCCTCCAGCTCTATTGCTTTAAACATACTTGTATAAACATCATATACAGCACTTCCAAACATGCAGGATAATAAAGCACCACATACAGTACCTATTACATCCGGTGATGTTTATGATGTAGAAGTTCTGTTCCCTCATCTTCTCCATTGGAGCAGACCCCCATGACAAATTAAGTCAGCCACATGGACATCTTAAGTTCTTTATTTTTCCATCATCCTCACCCTCCTAGTGCTCCAACTGTGTTAACCTGCTATAACCCCCCCAATTCTGTTCCCGCTGTGCTCCCCAATGCCCCCAGATAACATAGTTAGGTGAGGCGAGTTTGTAGCTTACATACTACTAGGGACATATACAGATTTCATTGGGCCACATGAGAAAACATAGTATGGTCCCCTATAGTGAGATTTTTAAACAAATTTACTATTAAGTGAAGGGAAAAAAGTTGCACTCCGCCTCACTTAACTTCTATATGGGAAAAGGTGGTACAGTTTCATGGCACACTGAACACTATATTTGTATTTACACCAGATGACCTTGATAAATCTCTCCCATACCAATTTATGTCTCTTGCTACCCATTCCATAGTACATAATAAAACTCTATGCAGCCATCACTAGGGGAAGCTCAGTTGTATGAAATTATACATTTACCATTGAAATTAATGGAAGCTGTAAAATAAAAATCATTAGCAGTAAAACACTAGGATGATATCAGTGTAAATTGCTGTTCATCTGTATTGGGAATCAGAAGGAGTTCAGTACCAGGCCCCACAACAGTTGTGTGGTTTGACCCCTTGGTGAGTATGCTGCTGTATACTACTGTGCAAAATTTAGTGCCCATACATTTTAGTCAAACATACATTAAAGGTGTATTCTGACCATTGACATTTTGGCATATCGACAAGACAATGAACCTAGCTCTGCTACTTCCTTTGATCGCAGCCATACACACTAAAGGTTCATACACATGACTGAATTACAGCTCCATTTTGTACTGATTGATAATAAGACGGCTATAGAGATGCATGTAGCTCTGAATGCATCCAATTGTATACAGTGATATACTAAGTCTTTTTCTGACAGAAAAAAGAGTGGTATGTTAGATGCTGTATTTGCATAGGTATACTTCCCTAGAAGCATTGCCTCTAGAGGAGTATACTGTATCTCTGCACATACGTCTTCCAAGCCCAACATCATAGGTCAATTTGATACTGGAATTGTCAATTCAGCTTAGTATCGGTCCCTATCAGAAAACATGGCATGTGCAAAGCGCAGTGCACGCCATGTTCTCGTAAGCGGCTGCACGGTGGAGAAGGAGGGAGAGCATCCCTCCCTACTCACTACGACGGGCCAGCCACTGCTACCAGTAAAATAACTGAGTGGCCTCATAGGGGAGTGCCAAAGAGGGGGAAGATAGTCACTGCACTCCTCACAGTGCTGTATGCTCATAGATTAAAGTTCCTTTGATGATGTCATCACCATGTGACCAATAACATCTACTTGTTACTGGTCACATGCTGATGACATCACAGGATCTTTATCTTTCTCCTGTAGCAAGATCCTTCTGGATGTTTTCCTGTTGTATTTACAGGTATGTGATTCATGCTGTATGCTTGCATTAAGGTGACGCACATGGTCTTGTTACTTTAGTACCTCCTTGTGCCTCACATTAAGGGCTCATGCACATGAACGTATTTTATTTATTTTTTTTGTCCACATCTGATTCGCATTTTTGCGGGTCAGATGTGGACCTATTCCGCAAGTGTATATCGTTCTGTGGAATCCGCAAAAATATAGTACATGTCTTATTCTTGTCCACTCTACGGACAAGGATAGAACCGTTCTTTTATGGCCCGGACGTTCCGTTCCGCAAAATGCGTAACTCACACTGCCGGTATCCATGTTTTCTGGACCTGCAATTTGTGGACTGCAAAACAGGCAACAATCGTGTGCATGAGCCCGAATATTAAGTGACCCCCATCATGTAAGGTTAATTGTGTTTTTTTTTTTTTTTTTTTGTGTGTGTGTTTTTTTTGCGTGGTATTGAATGGTATAGAATATCAAAATACCTTTTTTTCTTGGTATCGAAACTGAATCAAATGTCATTTGGGATTCAGCCGGTTCCCTCCGGTTCTCCAGATCCGGTTGTTAAAATTACAGCCGGATCGGAGAACCGGGTTACTGGCTGAATCCCGATCCGGTGTGGCAGCAGGAGATGAGCGCTTCCATTGTGGAAGCGCTCATCTCCCTACATTCATCTGTATCTTCGTCGTCAGGACGGCGATGCAGATGAACACTACAGCAGGGAGAGGTGTCTCCCTCTACTGTTCCTCTGATAGGCTGCAGGCACTAGGCCTACAGCCTATCAGAGGCCAGCGCAGGTGGCGCGATGACGTCATCGCGTCCGCCTGAGCCCAGGCCGCAAGAGGTAAGTATTAGTGTTTTTTTTTTTTTATGTGGCGCTCTATGGGGGCATCAACTGGGCGAATTCCTGGAACATGATGGGGGACACTATGGGGGCATTACTGGCACATGATGGGGGACACTATGGGGGCATTACTGACACATGATGGGGGACACTATGGGGGCATTACTGGCACATGATGGGGGACACTATGGGGGCATTACTGGCACATGATGGGGGACACTATGGGGGCATTACTGACACATGATGGGGGATACTATGGGGGCATTAATGGCACATGATGGGGGATACTATGGGGGCATTACTGGCACATGGGGGGGACACTATGGGGGTTTACTGGCACATGATGGGGACAATATGGGGGCATTGCTGGCACATGATGGGGGATACTATGGGGGCATTACTGGCACATGATGGGGACAATATGGGGGCATCTACTGGCACATCATTGGGGACACTACGGGAGCAGCTACTGGCACATCATGGGGGCATTACTGGCACATGTGGGACACTACAGGGGCATCTACTGGAGGCATTACTGGCACAGCATGGGGGACACTATGGGGGCATCTACTGGCACATCATGGGCCACTATGGGGGCATTTATACTGGTACACCTGGGGGCATTTACACTGGCACAACATGGGGACACTATGGGGGCATTTATACTGGCACATTATAGGGCACTATGGTGTTGGAGGGGGAAAGAACACATTATGGGGGCACTATGAAGGGGCATTTATACTGAATCAAACTCTGGTATTGTGACAACTCTACAACAGCATGTTGTTTTGCCTTTTTAGTACATTGCAATCATGTCAATGGTCTCAGGACCGCCAAAGTCCAGAATTGGAATACATTCCCAATCATCGGATGGACAGTGACATAGACACACACATGCATAAATACAGTATATATAGTTACTGTACTTGCTTCCTGAGGAAGATCAGGAAAAGCTTGTGTTCTGGGAGACTTGAACATGATCTTCTGGAACCCCATGGAGCTTTATCAGACTGGCACTCTAGCCATTGAGAAACTTTCATGGACCAGCTAAGTGCCACATTGCTGGGAAAGCATAAAGAGCTAGATTATAGTCAAATAACTCTCTACAGATAATTTTCTGTTTCTCCTACCTTCACGTCTTAGACCAGATTCACACATGAAGCTTTTTTTGGATCTTTTTTTTTCTACTTTAATAGCCAAAGTCTGAAATAAATACTAGCATGTTAATGCCCATTGACTATACTGGCTATAGAAACTGCACCAAAACAGCCCTTAAAACTGCATGTTTGAATCCAGTCGTAGATGTTGGATTCATGATCCATGTTCTCCAAAATAGTATGAGCAGCTCTACCACTGTATTTAGGATTCCAAGTACCAATTGAAAATAATGTTAACCAACTACTGACAGAATAGAAAATAATTTTATCAGTGACTTCAGGCAGGGTATTTGAGAATACAGTTTTACAACAGATCATTTAAGGTCTGGTTATTGCTGCGTGGCATCTTTTACAGTTCATGATCAGTTCATTGATTTGCATCTGTCAGCTAAATAAGTACTTTGCTGTGCAGCCGTGATGTTAAATCAAGTTAGATGCAAAAAACGGCAATTCGTTGTTATGATAAGTACAGGACACGGCTCTAGTGATGGAAGTCCACTGTAGTCTTCTGGCATTTAATCTGGTCATATAAAAAGGGTTTTGCCACCTTTTATATCATGAGCCTGTCCTGCCAGTAATTTGTTGTTTAAAAAAATAAAAAAGGCTCAGAATGCTATTTGCTGTCAGTGGTATTTCAACATTTTGCACCCCTGTCAGCTGGGAAAATGTTTTGACTTTTAACATTTGCCAATAAAATCTAAGTTACAAAATTCAAAAAATTAAAGCATAACACCCCCCCATACTTATCTATATATTTTCTGAAAGTGGACAACTGCCACATGGTCAAAATGCCGCTCAGCACTTCATAAACCGGGATTTATTTTATTTATTTATTTTTTCTGTTCACATAGACATTTGGGCTTGCTTTTTGCAGGATAATTTGTCTAATGGTGCCATTTAATATGGGATATGATTAGAGATGAGCGAGCATGCTCGAGTGCCATTTTCGCGTATCTGCGTACGCATTTTAAAATTGGTACGCTAATACATACGCATATTTTAATATGTACACAAATGCGTACGCATAATGTACAAATTGTTAAAATGCGTACGCATTAGTGCACTGATTAAAATATGCGTATGTATTAGCGTACCAATTTTAAAATGCATACGCAGATACGCGAAAATGGCACTCCGAGCATGCTCGCTCATCTCTAGATATGATGTAGTGGGAAGCTGGGGAAAAAAATCCCAATTCCTCTACGGTTTTATGGCACTTATTTTTTTTACCGCATTCCCTATGCGGTAAAACTGACCTGTTGTTGTCATTCTCTGGGTTATTAAAATGATACCACTTCTTGTAGTTTTTTGTGTTGTAATACTTAAAAAATAAAAAATTGAAATTTTGGAAAAAAATATTAGCATCCACATATTCTGAATGCATTTTTCATATTTATGTCTACGAAGTTGCATGAGGGCTCATTGTTTGTGGGGCCATCTGTAGTTTATTTTGATACCATTTTGTTGTGTGTGTATAGCTTTTTGTACACTTTTCCTTAATTTTTTTCATAATGCTGTCAGTGTTATCCAATACATTCAAGACCTCTAAGGTTACATAGCATCATAAATCAATATAATGCTATGTGACTCTGTCAGTGCTGGGAGGTCAGGACGGGAGTCATCTGATACTCACCGGGCAAGTCCGGAGCGTGACACTCGCTTGTGTGAAACCAGCCTATAGCAAATAAATCCATTATCTCGGTCTTGTTTTAAAGCTTAAATGTTCAGCTAAACTGCTGAGAAATGAATATGCCGGCAGTGATCTCAGCCAGCCTGGTGTAAGAGAGGGAGCCAAAGGGGAATGTGATGATAGGCTGCAGGGAGAAGAATAAATCCTCCTCTCCCTGTGTAACTGTACAGGACCCCATGGAGAGGGATAACTTATCAGGAGGCCTGGAATCCTTTTGAAGCTTAGTGAGATAGAGCACTAGCAGTAATCGAGGCAAAAAAAAAAAGAAAGAAAATACATAGGATCCATTGGTTCCTAAACCGCAAACTAGGAGACAAATAAAATTTTTGGTATGCAAATTTAAATGCATAATCCCCCTCACCCCACTGTAGTAATCACACTCCAGCCCTCCACAACCTCATTCTTCGTCACCCCCTTTAGTATTCAGATTAAGACCTCAACACCCCACCCTGTGTAATTACAGATCTTGTTCCTCATTTTTCCTACCTCCCGCACTAGCAATAACATACTCAGATCGCATACCACTCCAGAATAAATGCAGAGATTGTTCCTCATTTTCACTCTCTACCCTACCAACAATGACATATTCAGACCTCCCCCACCTAGAGTAATTAGACCTGGTTTACCATCCCATATCTAGTACTGTAATAATATAGACAGTGCCACCAGCAGCCTGTACTTGAAATCTGTGGCAGGGAAAGTCAAAGCAGCAGGACATGCATGCAACACTGACTGAGGTTGTCTGACTGTGTAAAATAAAAATATGCTGGGAAACGGTAGGGGGGAAGAAAGCCACTCACATTTTCAAAATTCGGGCTCAAGTAATGGCATCCTGTCCTTTGTCACATGAATGCTGTAGCCATTCGCTGGCCTCAGCAGTCGTCGAGCAGCACAATCTGCCCCAAGATACAAAGGTGAGGCTACTTTCACACTAGCGTTATGGAATTCCGGTATTGAGCTCCGTCATAGGGGCTCAATACCGGAATAAAACGCTTCCGTTTTGTCCCCATTCATTGTCAATGGGGACAAAACTGAACTGAAGACAACGGAATGCTCCTGAAAGCATTCCGTTCAGTCTTCAGACCGGAGAGCAAACCGCAACATGTTGCGGTTTGCTCTCCGTACTAGTTATCCGCACCTAAACGGATCCGGAAGACCCCCCAATGCAAGTCAATGGGGACGGATCGTTAGGTGTGGACACACTTGTAAACGGATCCGTCCTCCATTGACTTTCAATAGAGGTTATTCCGGATCCGTTTAAACGCTAATACAACCGGATCCGGAATTACGGATCCACAAGGTTGTATTACTCAGTACGGATCCGGCGGGTGAAGGGACCCGCCGGATCCGTACTAACGCTAGTGTGAAAGAGGCCTTAGTAGAGTACAGTTTTTTTTTTTCAGTGGTCAGAGAGAATTAAAAAAAATAAACAGTCTAAAATGTAGTAGTCAGTTGTGCATTGGCTTCCTGGCCCCAGTGATTTGTGTAAACCCATCCTACAGTATGTGCTCATGCTATGGAGCCACCTCACACTGTCATACTGTCCAAACTTTCTGTTATAGACATATTCCCTGGGAGAATATTTCTGTTTATACAGAGTCTGGTGAAACATACCAACATTTTTTATTCTAATTTATCTCCTTTTTGTGAAATGTAAGAAGAACTGATTTTCTAAATTTAAGATACAGAATTTTTTTTTTTTTGTGTCAGGGAGCTGAATAATCCAGTCTTTGGTCTCATGCTTCAGATCTTATTTGTCTAACAGAAAACAAGGATTCAGATTTTCTGTGACTAATAATAGTTCATATGTGCTAGGATTGTCTGATGAATTTGATAAGAGGTGATCATGAATTTTATTGCGCACAGTACTCCTGTCACATGGCTGTGGTGTTTTCAAGGGAACAAATGGTTTTCTCATAAGATTTTTTTTTTTACCTGGTTCTTCATCTGGATAAATCTACACGTGTTATACTGTTGAATGATGTGAAACAATGTCTAGCCTGCTACAGGGCAACTTTAACATCATGAAAAGGAATGAATTTTGAACTTGTCAAATGTTGTTGAACTTAAGCCATGTGGTAATTGCCAATGTTACACATAGTCTCCTTATGAATCATTCACTATAGGTGGTCTGGAATGTGATTGTAAAGGGCTATTCTATGATCTCATTATGGTAATTTATGCCATTTTGAAGTCCCGGGCCAAAAGTGTCTGAGCGTTTCAGTCGCAATACCAGCAGGTGGACATAAATCACAATAAAGCATTTGCTAGTGGATTACAGTTATATTTTTCTGACTATAAGACGCACTTTTTTCTGCCCAAAATTGGGGGAAAAGTGGCAGTGTGTCTTATAGTCTGAATGCTAATGACCATTATGGAAGTGGTCATCAACATGCGGGAGGCACAGGGAGGTTAGGGCAGTGCTGCCCTCCCTGGTCTTCTTCTGGGTCCCACTGTGCACTGTGTCCTGACCGTGGACAGTGCACGTAAGCACGCACTATAACCTGACACTGTATGCCTTCAGGTCAGAGTACGCAGCGGGACCTGGAAGAATTGATGCAGGGAGTGGGAAGTCCTGGATCATCAGGGCCATCCAGAGCAAGTTTATTATTATTTTTTATTTTTAATGTCTGATGGGGAGCTGATCTGGGGCTGGGGGGGTCTGATGGGGAGCTGATCTGAGGCTGATGTAGACTGGGGGGGTCTGATGGAATGCTGATGGAAGTTTTGGGAGGGGTCTCATCTGAGGCTGATGGAGTTTGGTGGTCTGATCTGAGGTGTGATAAAGAATGGGGGTCTGATGGAAATTTCTTTTTTTTCACCTCCAAATCCACAGCCGGATCTCAAAACTGGATTAGAAAGTGCAGATGTGAAAGTAGCCCATCAACACTATCAGATCAGTGAGGGACGGACACCCCGCACCTCAATGAACAGTTGTTTCCTGCAGCCACCAGTGTTGGAACTATCACTTTGAACAGACAGGAAGTACAGCTCTGTTTAAAGTATAGTGGCCATGCCAGATTATTGCAGCTTATAGCATTCACTTGAGTGGGGATTGTAAGGATAGGTCATCAATATCTGGAGTCTGGAAAACATCTTGAATTCATGAAAGTTTCATCATGGTGACTTGTGGTGCAGTAGTAGCCAATAGTGTCTTAAACTGCATCTGTCAGCAGATTTGTACCTTTAAACTGACCAGTTACATGTCTGCTTGGCAGCTGAAGGCATCTGTGTTGTTCCCATGTTCATATGTGTCCGCATACCTGAGAAAAATGAACTTTTAATATATGCAAATGAGACTCTAAGACCAACAAGGTAGTCTTAAAATTATCTCCTCTCTCTAAAACTGCTGCACCCTCTCCACTTTGACAGGACTAGTGTAAGCGTGATCATACCTGGCCCTGACTTCTCCTAAAGTCAATCAAATTGCAGAGGGGGTGGCAGTTGCAGAGAGAGCTGATCCTCTAGGTGTAATGGCAACACCCCTGTTGTTCCTAGAGCCTCATTTGCATACATCATTTTTCTCAGCAATACTAATATATATGAACACGGGAGCAACACAGATGCCTTCAACTACTAAGCCCACATGCAACAGGTCAGCCAGTGTCATAGGTACAAGTCTGCTGACAGATGCCCTTTAAGCCCTCACCAAGTTATCCTTCTAGGTTTTAGCATGCATATATCCCTACAGCACTCCAGCAAAGCTCATTCCATATTGTGCAGGATGCAAACACTAACTGATACAGCCCAATCATAATTAGAAGACTTTTTACTTCATAGTAGTGCAGTAAAAAATGAAACCGTTTGGCTTTTGGTATTTTTTTTATTTAAACATAGAAAAAACTTTTAGAATTGAAAATGCTTTTGTTATTATAATCTTTCAGCATGTAATTACGAAGCCGGAAAATGTACTTAATCATGTTGAAGTATGAAACAAAATTTGTTTCCCTTGAGGCTTAAGAATGGGAACTGTCAATTATTACAGAATGCTGAAACACTTTATAGCATGCATGACTCAACATGCATATGGATGTATTATCATCTGCCTGTATGGATACTTCATATAGAATTAGGTTAACCACCTTAGAAGACACTAGAAAGAAACTGCCTTCATTTTCATTCTAACATCATTTTCATTTTCATCACGTGTTTGGTAACAATGCTGATAATGGTTATATCCGTCTCTTTTGATTTATACACCTTGTCATGATAAATTATGATTCAGAAACTTCTTAAAACCATTTTCTTTTTTCCAGCACAGAAATCAGTCATGACATTAAACTTTTCTATAACAAAGTAAAGCTGCATGAAATGAAAAAGAATGTAGTTGGTTTTCTAAGTCTTTGCTTCCCTAAGGCTTTCAAAGTGAAATCCCTACTTCTTATTAACAGGATGAAGCTGTCCTCCAAGCCCCTAGGTTCTTGACATATTTGTGGTCATGTTCTCTTATATATACGCAGCAGTCAAGAGCTTCCAAGGAGGCTTGAACAAGAAAGAAAAAATCTTTCTTGGTATTGAAGCTAGTTATCTTCTATTTTGTATCTGAAATATTGAGAAGTAATGTGCGTTTGGCTCTGTGCTCCCACTGAAAAGAGACGTTGAGAGCATAAAAACATGCTATTTTTTATATTGATGTCTAGACTGCTGTTCAGAAGAAGAATTCTCAGCTTCATTTGTAAGGCCTTTCTTTTGAGGCAGTAATGTTGACTACTCACCTTATGTATAAAATGAGACCTGGAAACATGAGGGGATATTGCTAGATGAAGGTTAATCAATTTAAAAGAAAATTTAACAAAAAATGTAGAATTTAGTGTCTATTTACTGTATCCATGTTCACTAATTTCATAAACAGGTTTCTCTCACGTGTACAGGTGTGTTTACGTGGTGTTGGGTTTCACACACAGATTTTGGTTTCCACACTTAGGGCCCGTTCACACAATTTTGCGGAATAGATGAGGCCCCATTAATTTCAATGGCCGGCATTAGATCGCGGACAGCCGCGGCTCAGTGAAAAAAATATAGAACATGTCCTATTCTTGTCCGTAATTGCGGACAAGGTCAAGAATAGGCATTTTGTATGGGGTGCCGGCCATGTGTGTTCCGCAAATTGACAGGCATCCGTCTGAACGGCCCTTTAGTGTAATTGTCTTTCTTTTTTTATTTTTATAATGTACAGACCATTTTTGTAATATATTTTAATTACTGAAATCATACATTTCTATTAGGAAAATAGCTTTAAAATGGTTCATTTTGAGCCTTAGCAATCAGGGCTCCAGATGGCGACCAAAATGGTCACCATTGCGACTCATTATTTGCAAATGGCGACAAGACTTTTTAGTCTTGTCGCCATTTGCGCCTAGATCCGGCATTCAGCGATACTAGCGCAGCCTAGTATCAGAGAACATGGAGCGGGCTGCTGTCAGCCCGCTCCATCTTCCCTCAGCACCACAGGGGAAAAGGAAGCTCTCCTGAGGGCAGAGGAGGGGAGGGAGCACTGTGCCACCAATGACATTAACTATGTTTAATAAAAGTACAGGAGCGGGTGTCGGCGTGGAATCACATAGCAGGCACCCAACCTGTATTATAGGGTGCTCCAATATGACGCAGTTAACCCCTCAGGTGCGGCACCTGAGGGGTTAACTACCGCTGACTGCAGCTCCCTATAATACAGTATGCAATATGCGGAATCACATAGCCGGCACCCGCTCCTGTACTTTTATTAAACATAGTTAACTTCATTGGTGGCGCAGTGCGCCCTCCCCCATCCCCCAGTAGAATAAACATTGGTGGCAGTGGCCACAGGGTCCCCTCTCCCCCCTCTTTATTTGTGGCAGTGGTAGATACCTCGGATCCCCAGTAGTGTAATCGCGGGGCTCCGATCAGTTGCCATGGCAACCAGGATGCTGCTGAAGTCTTGGCTGCCATGGTAAGGTCCCTGCTGCTGTGTGCACAAAGCACAGGGCAGCAGGGAGAGTGTAAAGTCCTATTCACCCTAATAGAGCTCTATTACGGTAAATAGAACAAGGGATTAAAAGATCCCAGGTTCTTCTAGCCCCCAGGGTCTAAAAGTTATTAAATAAAAAGTAAAAAAAAAAAAAAAAAAAAAAAGAAGAATGTAAAGCACATTAGTTCAAGTATAGGAGGCAGCGGTATGACATACCCGGCCTCAATAACAGGGCAACACGGCAATTAACCCCTCAGGTGCGACACCTGAGAGGTTAATTGCCGAGGATTGCACGCCCTGCTATTGAGGCTGGGTATGTTATACTGCTGCCTCCTATACTTGATTTAATGTATATATATATAATGTATATAATGTATTTAATTATATTCATTGGTGGCACAGTGCTCCCTTTCCCCCGCCCCCCAGTTATTAGTCTCATTAGTGGCGCAGTGGCCACAGGTGACCCCCCCCCCCTTCATTGGTGGCAGTGGTAGATTCCGATCGGAGCTCCAGCAGTGTAATCGCTGGGCTCCGATCGGTTACCACGGCAACAAAGTCCAGGGCAGCAGGGAGAGTGTGAAGTCCTATTCACCTTAATAAAGCTCTATTAGATTGCATAGGACAAGGGTTCTAGCGCCTAAGGTGGCTAATACTTAGTAAATAAAAAGTTAAAAAAAAACAACACCAATATATTAAGTTTAAGGGCCCATTCACACGACCATGTCTATTCCCATTTTGCGGAATAGATGCGGCCGTATTCACTTCAATTGGTGGCCTGCGAACTTTCTGCGGCTCCACAAGAAATTACAGAACATGTCCTATTCTTGACTGCAACAGCGGACAAGAATAGGCATTTTGAATGGGGCGCCCGGCCGTGTGTTCCGCAAATTGTGGAACACACGCTGGGCAGCATCCATGGTATTGCGGAGCGGATGCGCAATACTACGGCTGTCTGAACGGCCCCTTAATCACCCCCTTTCCCAATTTTACATATAAATTATATTAATAAACATTTTACATATCAACACATCTGAAAAATCCTAAATATTTTAAAAATCTTCTATGTAACTGAAAAAAATATAAAATCCGCACAATTTGCCATTTTTAGTCACCTTGTCCCCCCAAAAAATAGGATAGAACTGTTCTATTATGGGCCAGACGTTCCATCTTCTCCTCCAAGTCTTTTTTTTAATTATAATTATATGTATTTAAATTTGGCGACTAAAAATTTAATTTGGCTCCTAAATTTTTCAGTTCAGGAGCCAATGGCTCCTAGGTATTTTTTTTAGGCTGGAGCACTGGCAATGCTCCCTGTCTTCTGTCAAATAACAGCAGGAACAGGGGCCAGTCCTGCCACCTGCCTCGATCCATTTCTATAACATTGGAGGCTTCCCCACCTATCATCACTTGTGCTTTGGGGATTGCTATATATTGATCTTATAGATCAATATATAGCAAAGGGGACTTCAAATAACCACTTTACAGTGTCAAATGCCAATAATATTGCCGGGGTTCCCTGATCCAAGTCCCCAACTCTTCTTTGTCTCTTCACTTGTACTGTCTATGGTATCCAACACTCTTCTCATGCTCTTAACCATAGTCTTTCCTTATACAAATCCATTCTGGTTTGGAGATATTAATTGTGGGATATATTTGGCTAGAGAAAGCTATTGCCTTGCTCCCTCAATCTACTATGCCGCAATGCAGAGCATCTCACCCATCTCCATGGTGCTCTCACCACTTCACGGTCCCAACATCGGCGTGGAGCGACGCTACACTGAGGAGGCGTGCGTCCTACATCACAGGGAAGGACCAATGTTTTTGACCCAATGCTGTTTTTCTTTTGTTGATCAGAGTGCCCATATCGAGTTATCATACTTTTTGTTAATAGGAAAATTAGGCCTTTGGTACAATTAGGGTGTCTCCATTGCTCTTTTGGCACCCAAGCCCCACTCCTTTCTGTGGCCAGCCCCTCCCTGGCTGCTTTGACCAACAGAGCCAGCCAGTGGCAAAGCAGCAAGAAGGGGCTGACCACAAGAGCAATGGTGACACCCTAATTGTACCAAAGGCCTAATTTGTGTGTTAGACAAACATTTCATAATTTGAGAATGAAACCTTGGATCAACAAAAGAAAAACAGCATTTTAATCAGGTGAACTACAGCAAAACAGTTTGATAGGAACGTCACTGGTGACAGATTCCTTTTAATGACAATGGGGCTAATCCTTGTGCAAATCTGCTGCACATGTTTTGCACATCTGTAGCAAATTCTTGGCAGAAATACGGGGATACATCCTCAGATTGTGTCACTGAAATAGCCATTGAGCTTAATGTGTCAGTACATGTACTTTTAGGCTACTTTCAGATGAACCTGTTTATTCTGAAATACCCATTGGGCTTAAAGGGGTATTCCGGTAAAGTAACTTAATTTTTTAAAAACTGCATTAAGGCTGCAAGCTGTGACCCAACCAGAACCCATACCTATACATATAACCAGAGCTTCAATTTGCCTTGTATTCCATTTGTCTAGCTCCTGTGAGCCTGTTACACACTGAGAGTATCATGGCGCCTGATCTTCCCTCACAAAACTACAATCCCCACAATTCCTAGCTTTCCTGCTACGAGTGTTGATGATTGATTGATTGGCTGCCTGATAAACAGTGAAGTCATGCCCCCTCTACTCAGTAATCAGCAGCACACTAACATTTAGCTAGAGAACTGATAGCAACACAGAGCATACTCAACCTAACAAAGGCTCCGAACTACAGGTTGATGCCATGGTAACCTATGAGGAAACACATTAGGTGGCAGAGGAAGAAACTACTTTTATAACTACTGAACGTTAAATATGTGAAATTGACATTATATTAGGTAATTATTGATGATGAATTAGTCTAAAACATAAGTTATATTTATGGTAACCGAAATACCCTTTTAATGTGTCAGCACATGTACTTTTAGGCTAGTTTCCGATGAACCTGTTTTTTTCCGGGAAGCATGCTGCATATGTGAGTGTCATTTCCTGGCCTGAACGCTGGACCCATGGTTTTATAATGTTTTTTAATGCTGGGGGTTCCTGCTGGTCATCTGCTGTAATGAACTGTACTGCTGGCTTTATGTAGAGAGAATTATACATTATAATGCTGCGAGTCTGTGTCACAGGAGCAGCATACAGGCCAGGAAATAACGCTCCCACACTAGCCTTACAGATCTATGCAATTTTTTTCAAATGTGTAAAGTGTTAATATGGTATTACTGAAAACTTCAAATGCATTGAACATTTAGGGGACATTTAGTAGTCACCCACCTAAAGGCTATGGATACCTTTAGGGGCATTTTTTATTATTGCATTCTATTTACCATATTTTTCAGACTAGGAGATGTGCCAGATTATAAAGCACACCTAGGATTTAGAAATTAAGAAAAATATTCTTCATCAGACCTTAAAACCAGACCCTCATCAGACCCCCAAGCTCCATCGGCCTCAGATCAAAGCCTCCTTTCTTTAACGTCCTGTATCTGGCTAAATGGCAACTGACTGCATCAAGACATCGCTCCCTCCACTCTGCCTGAAATATGAGACAAGTAACGTTAAGTCCCTCCCCCCACAGCTGTATGCCAGACGACAATGGAAGAGATCAGAATCAATTAAAAAAAAAAAATATCTTCAAAATTTCTATTAGATACTTCATTTGACTGATAAACACTGTAAAGAAAGTTTGTGTGCTGTTTACTTGTATCATTCACTTCCATGGCCGGCACTCGATCTAGCCACGGCTCCGCAAGAAATTATAGAACATGTCCTATTGACATTGTCCTATGACAAGAATAAGCATTTTGAACGGGGCGCTCGGCTGTGTGTTACGCAAATTGTGGAACACACGCCGGGCTGCGGCAGTCTGAATGGCCCTTTAGGGTTACATAAATCAATATAATGCTATGAGATCTTATCAGTGCTACGTAGGTCAGGACGAGAGCTCTCGCAGACACTGCGAGTTCAACACAGTGAACTCGCTCCTGTGAAACCAGCCTTAAGCCTAATTCATATTTCCGTGAAACACAGTCCGGGACGATCTGTGAAATGAGGACGGGAGCGCACGGCGTCATTGGTTGCTATGACGCCGTGCACTTCCTGAGGCCGCCGCTGTACAGTGTTACAAGTGTATCACTGTACAGCGGCGGCCTCAGGAAGCGCACGGCGTCATAGCAACTAATGACGCCGTGCGCTCCCGTCCTCAGAAGGAGCACGGTCCGGGATGTCACGGACCGTGCTCCACGGAAATGTGAATTAGGCTTTAGAGAGCATGGACAATATGGCTTTTGGCATATTCTGTTATAATTTTAAAAGAAATTGGGCATACAAGAGCCTTCCGAAGTAAAGAATGGCTGACATTTTCTGTCTCCATGTATTTTAAAATATAACTTGGGCTACTTTCACATATGCATTTTGCATTCCGGTTTTGAGATCCGGCAGAGGATCTCAAAATCCGGGCAAACCGCTTCAGTTTTGTCCCCATTCATTGTCAATGGGGACACAACAGATCAGATGCAATCTGTTCAGTATTTTGAGTGGACACAAAACCGCTGCAAGCTGTGTTTTTGTGTTGGGTCAAAAAACTGCACAAACCAGATCCGGCATGAAAATCAATGTAAGTTAATGGTGCTGGAATGAAAAAAAAACACGTCCGAAACCCATTGACTTACAATTATTTTAATGCTAGATCCGGTTTGTTCAGTTTCTATTTAATACATCCGGATCTGGACGAAGCGGATGCATCCAGATGTATTAAGTGAAACAAGCATTTTATTCAGGTTTTGGAATTCTGTTCTGGGTCGGAAAACCTGAATAAAAAAGCACTGATGTGAAAGTAGCCTAAGAATAGTAATGCTAATCGGGATCCATAATACAGAACCAACAAAGTGATGTCAATTGGCTTGAAGTACATATGTCAGAATAGGAATAAGTGTGCTGTAAGCGTGACTAGGGTGGGAATAATGGGAGAAATATGTCTGCGCAGTGCTGTGGAAAATGTCGGCACCTTAGAAACCACCGATCATAAATACATATTCTATTTTCCCTTTATATTCCCTTTACTTTATATTATATTTTCTTTTATATTGAAGCTGTCGTGCTAGCTGCCATCATTGGTAAGAAATGGCCTGTGAAGGACACCGAGAGAAAATCCTCAGTGAAAGTAATTGAAAGGGTTGCGGATAAGTGACTCTAGAAGACATTTGGAAATGATTAGGTTCTTAAGTGTAATGAATCAGGTTGTGCTGGAAACACTGTGATGATTTCAAGCTGCTATTTGTATTTGTGCCCCACATGCCAAGTTAAAATGAAAAGTATTACGGGACATTAAAAATCTGAAATATTCATTCCATAAAGATGAGTGGGGTTGTTTCTGCAGCCAGTCCACTGTGAGCCAACCTGTTGGTACACGCAGCACATGGCTTGTTGGTGAACTTATTCCGTATCCTCTCATGAATCTGGCAGCTCTGGTAAAATATAGGTTTTTGTTCATCTAATTGCTGTGTCTCTGGATCACGCTGGCTCTTCTCTGAATTGTACTGTTATGGATACTTAGTATTACAACCCTTTTGCTGCATTTCTCATCATGTGTAATAGTGACACTGAATTGTATTTTAATTCTGACTTATGTTATACAGTGCCTTGTGAAAGTATTCGGCCCCCTGGAGCTTTTCAACCTTTTGCCACATTTCAGGCTTCAAACAAAAAGATATAACATTTTACATTTTTGATGAAGAATCAACAACAAGTGGGTCACAATTGTGGAACGAAATTTATTGGATCATTTAAACTTTTTTTGTAATAATAAAACTGAAAAGTGGGGCGTGCAAAATTATTCGGCCCCCTTGCATTAATACTTTGTTGCGCCACCTTTTGCTGCGATTACAGCTGCAAGTCGCTTGGGGTATGTCTCTATGAGTTTTGCACATCTAGAGACTGAAATTCTTGCCCATTCTTCCTTGCAAAACAGCTCGAGCTCTTTGAGGTTGGATGGAGAGCGTTTGTGAACAGCAGTTTTCAGCTCTTTCCACATATTCTCAATTGGATTCAGGTCTGGACTTTGACTTGGCCATTCTAAGACCTGGATACGTTTATTTTTGAACCATTCCATTGTAGATTTTGCTTTTTGTTTGGGATCATTGTCTTGTTGGAAGATAAATCTCCGTACTAGTCTCAGGTCTTTTGCAGACTCCAACAGGTTTTCATCCAGAATGGTCCTGTATTTGGCTCCATCCATCTTCGCATCAATTCTAACCATCTTCCCTGTCCCAGCTGATGAGAAGCAGGCCCAAACCATGATGCTGCCACCACCATGTTTGACAGTGGGGATGGTGTGTTCAGGGTGATGAGCTCTGTTGCTTTTACGCCAAACATATTGTTTTGCATTGTTTCCAAAAAGTTGGATTTTGGTTTCATCTGACCAGAGCACCTTCTTCCACATGTTTGGTGTGTCTCTTAGGTGGCTTGTGGCAAACTGTAAACGAGACTTTTCATGGATATCTTTGAGAAATTGCTTTCTTCTTGCCACTCTTCCATAAAGGCCAGATTTGTGAAGTGTTGGACTGATTGTTGTCCTATGGACAGACTCTCCCACCTCAGCTGTAGATCTCTGCAGTTCATCCAGAGTGATCATGGTCCTCTTGGCTGCATCTCTTATCAGTCTTCTCCTTGTTTGAGATGAAAGTTTAGAGGGATGGCCGGGTCTTGGTAGATTTGCAGTGGTCTGATACTCCTTCCATTTCAATATGATCACTTGCACAGTGCTCCTTGGGATGATTAAAGCTTGGGAAATCTTTTGGTATCCAAATCCGGCTTTAAACTTCTCCACAACAGTATCACGGACCTGCCTTGGTCTTCATGATGCTCTCTGTGCTTTAAAGGGAACCTGTCACCTAAAACATGCCTTCCAAGCCACCCATATTACCTTAAAGTTGTCAGCAGTATGTTTCTAAAGATGTTCTTCTTTGTCCGATCAGCTGCGCTAAAATCTTGAAAAATAAACTTTAATTCCTTCAGGCGCTATGTAACAGTGGAGCTTGAAGTCAAGGGGGCAGCGGCTTCCTCGCTTCAAGTCAGGATAACCGTGCCCCCTTCGCCTCTGACTGACAGCATCTCGTTTCCTATTCCTGCGCATTGCAACGCTCGTGGGAATAGAGGTGTCGGGCGCATGCGCAAGCCTTGAGCCGGCTTTGCAGAACAACCAAAAGCTATTGGCTGTCAATCAGAGGCAAAGGGGGCGCGGTTATCCTGACTTGAAGCGAGGAGGCTGCTGCCCCCTTGACTTCAAGCTCCGCTGTTACATAGCGCCTGAAGGAATTAAAGTTTATTTTTCAAGATTTTAGCGCAGCTGATCGGACAAAGAAGAACATCTTTAGAAACATACTGCTGACAACTTTAAGGTAATATGGGTGACTTGGAAGGCGTGTTTTAGGTGACAGGTTCCCTTTAAACAGAACCCTGAGACTATCACAGAGCAGGTGCATTTATACGGAGACTTGATTACACACAGGTGGATTCTATTTCTCTTCATCAGTCATTTAGGACAACATTGGATCATTCAGAGATCCTCAATGAACTTCTGGAGTGAGTTTTCTGAACTGAAAGTAAATGGGCCGAATAATTTTGCACACCCACTTTTCAGTTTTATTATTATAAAAAAAGTTTAAATGATCCAATAAATTTCGTTCCACTTCACAATTGTGACCCACTTGTTTGATTCTTCACCAAAAATTTAAAATGTTATATCTTTTTGTTTGAAGCCTGAAATGTGGCAAAAGTTGAAAAGTTCCAGCGGGCCGAATACTTTCGCAAGGCACTGTATATTGCTTCCTCATTTTGTACCCTGATGAAAGCATATTGGTAAAAATACATTGGGCCAACTAGTATGTGGTTTAGGGCGATCTGACGTGTATGAACTTTCCTTTAGTACATACCTTCTTACATGGCTATTTTTCCATTATTGAGCTGTAACTCTGTATATGATGCCATAATAACCGCATATGTATGGTGCCAAGTGGAATGCTGAAAATGTAATGTTCAAAGTGGAAGAACTTCAAAGAGATCCTTCACAGTAAATTTTCTGATGGGATTTGGGTGCGGGGCACAGTAATGCTGGAGGAGTCAAAATGCACTCAAGACATAATATGACATATAATGCAGCAAGGTTGACTGCAGGTGTTATTTATATGTAACTGAAAAACCCCTTTAACGGCATTGTCTAGGGAGTGACAGCGCCACACCTGACCACAGGTTGTGTGTGGTATAGCAGCTTAGCCCCATTCACTTTAGTAGACCTGAGCTGCAATAGCAGACACAACTGCTGTGCAGGTATGGTGCTATTTTTGGGAATAAAACTAGCTCCGTGCCGCGGCTCTTTTGAAGCTTGTCCTATACTTGTCCGTGCGCACGGACAAGTATAGGCATTTTCAATGGGGCCGCACGGCGTGTGTTCCGAGCGCTGCGGAACACACGCTGGGCGTCCCCTGTATATTTGCGGGTCCGCAGTAATGCGGGCCCGCAAATATACGGTCATGTGAATGGGGCCTAAGGGTGCACTGAGGCGGTAATGCAATTGACAATATATGGCTACACCCTCACGCTGATGTTAAAATGAGACTTTCGCCAATATATTCTTATATCAAGAACATCCTGGAGCCCGAGCACCGCGTCATGGTATCTCAGAGTGGCTTGGGACCTAACACTAACCTACCTTGCCGTATGGGCAATTGTGGAGGAGCATATAGGCCGACACAGCAACCTACTCATAGTTACCTCCAGTGTGAGATCACACATACAATGGGAGGAGGGTGGAGACTGAGCCCCACCTACCAATGACTCGTGTGACTCAGGCTACACAGGTGCACCAGAATGTTACCATAAGATGTAAGTAATGGTACATTCAGACCTGGAGTTGCCACACCTCCAGGTGTAAATGTTCAAATACAGTCACAGAAAAAAACGTGGTCTAAAATGGCAGAAAATTGCTCAAACCCCTTATGCTGTTGCACATATCAAACCGGGGGAGCAATTCCTGCACATGTGGTCCGTTGCTAACAGCAATCCCCAGCAAAAATGCATACAAGAGATTTTAAGCCATATTACTCTGTTACCTGATGGCTACATGACATGGCTACACTTCAAGCATCCTTTGTATTTTCCAACTGCTGTGTAGCACCTTGTATGCCATGTAAAGTCATGCCGGAGCATGTTAGAGCTGCACGTAACATTCCTTTTCTCTTCAGTCTGTATATCATATCAGTGCAGAAATCTGCTATTTTGTTAACTTTGATGCTAGCTTTTAGTTTCCTAGTACAGTGAACTGAAGGCCTACTGTTTTTTTGCATGTAATAATGGAACTATTTTTTTTATTTTTATTTTCAGTCCCCGAAATTTTGTGCAACAAAATCTGTTATTTGTAAAGGCATCCATAGGCTGCACATGTTGCATGTTACATCTAGCGCAGAAAGACTCCAGCCTTGGTACTATGTGAGATTTGATACTTTTCTTTATTTTCTTCCACGCTCAAATTGACCTGCTGTGTGAATTTGAAAATCCGCAGCATATCAATTATGTTTGTCGATTTTTTGTGCGGATTTCACCCTTTCTAATCATGGGGTGAGATCTGTGGCGAAATCACATCAAATCTGCACCAAAATCCGCATCTGCAGAGAAATTTGTGCTTATCTTCTGTATGTTTACTGGAGGTCCATTTTCTGGACATTGCCATTGTTTAATTTTTCTACTTTGACTGGACAGAAAAGTGCAACCGGCTATAATGGGTGACCATGTGATGTATGGCGATACCATGATGCATCGCCACACCATGTTCTTTAGTGTATGAAACAGTTTCTACACAGAAGGGCCTCTTTTATGGTGTCCACATGCCCCACTGGTACAACCTGATTAATATGTCACTTCTGTGGAAAACATCTGTACCTCGCAATGTTTTCCCAGTAATGGTCTGGAAATTGCGGCTGCTGGCAAGTTTGCTTTGCTTCTGTTGAATTGTGTAACATTGGTTCACAGGAATTCTGAAGGAAGTTCCTTTTATATAATTTACAGGATACACTCTGACTGTGCATAATGTTGAAGTGTGATGCTCATTTGGTTGAATTTCTTTATGATAAAGAATCTGAGTCATAGATCTTCGCTCCATGAAGGTGCTGAATGAACATTCTCTGGTTACACAGTAAAACCTAAATACTAATGCTGATTTACACCGTCGAGTCACATTGTAATGACCACTTCCTAATTTTCAATGTTGGCAGCGCGAAACTCATGAAGGAAGTCACATGTTGTGAACTGGCTTGTTGTGTGTATGAGGTGTGATAGGCTGTCTTCACACATATCCCTCATTTCTGTCATGGGTAAAAGGGAATAATTATTGGCTTTCAGGCCAAGGGTGACAGTATTAGGCCCCTTTCACACGAGCGGGAGACTCGGACGTCTCCCGCATCGTGTGCCGTGTACTGAACTCCCGGCACTGAATGGGAGTTACTTAGCATTATACTGATTTATGATGCTATGTAACCCTTACAGTTCTGGAATGTGTTGGATGATGCTGACAATGTTATCCAACACATTCCAGAACTATAAGGGTGGTTACATAGCATCATAAATCAGTATAATGCTATGTAACTCCCGTTCAGTGCCGGCAGTTCAGTACACGGCACACGATGCGGGAGACGTCCGAGTCTCCCACTCGTGTGAAAGGGGCCTTACTGATACTGTGCAGTGGGAACTGTTACCATGCTGCTGTGGTGAAAGTGCATCGTGAGTAGACAAATGGCATCATTGCAAATAAACGACGTAGAAGCTGTGGAGCACCAAAAGCCATTGATGTGAGAGGTGAGGGCAGATGGGCACACTACAGTGAAGCAGCTCAAAATGAAACGGGGAGTTACTAGACGTGTTTAAAACAGTTCAAAGAACCCTACTGTGTATGGGGCTCCAAAGCAGATGGATGATCACTGCACCTCTGCTGCTAATGAAGAGGTATATTGGCAGGAAAGGCTTCCGTTTTCGCATCGGTATCGAAATTGGACCTCTGCTGACTTTGCAGATCA
The DNA here is from genome assembly GCA_900303285.1 of Rhinella marina. Classification (NCBI taxonomy): domain Eukaryota; kingdom Metazoa; phylum Chordata; class Amphibia; order Anura; family Bufonidae; genus Rhinella; species Rhinella marina. The sequence goes on along the minus strand of ONZH01017319.1, from coordinate 359,225 downwards.
CATAATCCAATACATGCTGATTGTATGGAGCAGGATTTTGTGGTGTGCATGCTCCATAGGTGTCGATACAGCCTGATACAGCAGGCACCTGGCCGCAGTGATCACGCTGAAGCCTGTCATGTAACTTCTCGCGAACGCAGCATCTGTGAGGTATGGCAGAGAGATGCAACTCCCTCTGCCTTCCAATCGAAGCCTCCACAGTGAAAGCGCAGGGCTCTGATCAGTTACTATGACACCCTAGGACCTGCTGAAGCTTCCTATGCCTGTCATTGGTAAGCTTCCTGCTAAGCTCTGCATAAGGCACAGCTCTACAGGAAACGCATCAGAATGCTATTCACCCTAATATATCGCTGTTATGGTGAATGGGACAATGGATCAAAAGATTCCAGCTTCTAGCCCCCTAAAAAACAACCCTCACACAGCTCTGTGGATGGAAACATAAAAAAGTTACGGCTGTCAGAAAATAGCGGTGCAAAGAAAATTTTAATTCTTTCAAAGGTTTTTATTTTTTAAAAAAATACTTAAACAAAAAAACTATAGAAGTTTGTTATTGCTGTAATCATATTGAGCAGCAGAAAAAGAATGCCGTAATATCAAAAGCCAAAGAACCTTGTTGGAATTGTGTTTTTCTTTTAAATTTTACCTGACAGATTTTTGTTCCAGTTTCCAGTGCAAGACATGGTAAATTAAATGGTGCTATTAAAAAATACATCTTGTCCCTCACAATATAAGCCCTCGTCAGAAAAAGTTATGGCTATTGGAACGTGGGGAGGAAAAAAATGAAAATGCATAAAAACAAAAATGGGCTCGGTACTTAATGGGTTAAAGAAGAGATTGTGCAGATGGGTTAGGTAAATATGGTCTTTGTGCTACTATACTGTACCATAAATCATTACCACTTCAACCCCCAGTATGTGATTGTAAGCCCTCTAACCAAGTAGCAACTCTTCAATTTCTGGACATCAAATGTTTAGCAAGGAATTAATAAAGGTATTATGTACAAGTTAAGCTCATGTGTTTCTTTGTACTTAAATACATCAGCATGAAATTGTCCAGATTAATGTACATGGGACGACTTGGAGGAGAACCACATGCATGTACCACCCAATAAGTGTGGTTTTTACATACTGTAGAATATGTTGTCAAATTTTCACTTATTACACCCATGAAAGCTTCGAGGCATGCATTCCTCCATGCAGTATTTGCTCAGGTTGGGAATGTTTATTGGCCAATCAGATTTCAGAGTGTCTTAAAGCCATTCCTATATAAAAAATAAACTTTCGAATTTCAACCCTACTGCTTTGACAAACTATTCTTCAAAGCCAAAATCTATCCCTTAGCTAGTGTAAACAGTGTAATAGGAAAATCAGGCATCAACAGTACAAGGGCTTTCCTTTTAAAACTTGGCAAACCTCCTTTAGCCATGGTTACAGCTTGAGCGATTTTCTGTTTTCAATTAAATATGGCTTATAGGCCAGAGCATCTTCTGAAGATTCAGATCAGAAGCAACACGTGGGATATGACTGAGTGTGGCAAACTGCTGTGAAAATGTTTTTAAGAAATGCCATTAGTGGCTAGTTTGAAATATGAAAGTCATTTCATGTTTGTGAAATTGCTGTCATCAACCACTAATATATAGTTAATATAAATACCACTGGTTCCAGTACGTCACTATTTTATAAGGCAACACCTAGATAACACTAGTAACAAGAACTTGGTTCAATGATCTTTCATTCACAGTGCTACATGTTATGATATATCTGCAATGTGCCACCATGGAAACACTAAAGGTTCCCATACACATTAGATGTTGGCCCAAGCCACCTCATTTTGCTGGACTTGCCAGCTGTCTAGTGTGTGGGTGTCTCGATTTCAACGTACCCGTGGAGTCAGGTAGAATAGAAGTGGGGCGATCCACTGTTTACATGACATATGTTGTAAGTGCACAGTGCATTTGGAATGTCTTCAGACCGTTTCACTTTTTTCACATTTTATTATGTTACGACTAGTGTTGAGCAAACTTCTATTTGCAAGTTGCAAGTACGCCGACAAGGTTCGGGTAATCTAAGAATTCCGTTATGGATTCCGCTACCACGGACCATAACTTTTGGTCTGTGTTAGCGGAATCCATAACGGAATTCTTGGATAACACGAACTTGAAAACAGAAGTTCACTCATCTCTAGTTACGGCTTTGTGCTAAAATTTAAAAAAAGTCACATTTTTCCAGATACTTCTGCATTCAGTACTCAAGGACAAGGGAAAACCAGATTTTAGAAACCTTTTGTTTATTTACGGAAAAGGAAAAACTACTTATGCAAGATTCTATCAATGCAAGATTTTATTCAGACTGTTTACTCAGTACTTAGTTGAAGCACCTTTGGCAGCGATTATAGCCTCCAGTCATCTTCGGTATGATGCCACAAGGTTTGCACACCTGGATTTGTACATTTTCTGCCATTTTTCTCCGCAGATCCTCTCAATCATTGTCAGGATGGTTGGGGACTGTTGGTGGACAGCAATTTTTAGATCTCTACAGAGATGGTTGATTGGGTTCAGGTTTTCTTGGCTGTGTGTTTAAGGTCATTTTCTTGTTGGAAGGAAACCTTCAGTCTAGTCCACAGTCCAAAAAACACTGGACCTCTGCTCCTTTCAACTTTCCCTTATTGAAAACCCTCACATAAAGCCCATATTGGTGGAGTGGGGCATTGATAGTTGACGTTCTGAAAGTTTCACCCAGCTGCACACAGGGTCTTTGGAGCTCAGCCAGAGTGATCATTGGGTTCTTAATCACCTCTCTTACCAAGGGCCTTCTTCCTCTATTAGTCATTTTGGTGGGACAGCCAGCTCTAGGAAGTGTCCTGGTTGTCCCAAACTTATTCTGTTTAAGAATAATGGAGGCCACTGTGCACTTGGGAACTTTCAGTGGAGCAGAATTTTTTTGTGCCATTCTTCAGATGTGTGCCTCCACGCAATCCTACTCTATGGGCAGTTCTTTCCTCCTCTTGGCTTGGTTTTTGATGATACGCTGTTATGTGTTGTCAACTGTAGGACCTTATAAAGACTATGTCAATGACGCCAATCAAGGTGTAGAAACATCTCAAAGATGTTCAAGAGAAATGAGAGGCCCCCAGAGATAAATTTCAAGTGTTATAGCAAAGGGTCTGAATACTTATGTCCATGCAAAATTTTAGTTTTTCTTTTTTAATAAACTTGAAAGTGTTTCTCAAGTTCTGTTTTCATGTTCTCATTACGGCGTACTCAGTGCAGATTGATGGGGGAAGAATTTGATTATTTTAATTTAGCACAAAGCTGCAACACAACAAAATGCTAAATGTGAAAAAATGAGGATTTCTGAATGAATTGTATGTTGAGCTTCAAGGAAATTTGTCATCAGAAAATGACATTGTTTAACCCCTTGAGGACAGAGCCCATTTTGGCCTTAATGTCTGGGCCAAATTTTTGAATTCTGACATGTGTCACTTTATGTGGTAATAACTTTGGAACGCTTTTACTTATCCAGGCCATTCTGAGATTGTTTTCTCGTGACACATTGTACTTCATGACAGTCATAAATTTGAGTCAATATATTTCACCCTTATTTATGAAAAAATCCCAAATTTACCAAAAATTCTGAAAAATTTCCAAATTTCCAAATTTCAATTTCTCTACTTTCAAATACACCGTAATACCTCCAAAATACTTCTTATTTTATATTCCCCATATGTCTACTTTATGTTGGCATCATTTTGTAAACGTCATTTTACTTTTTTAGGACGTTAGGAGGCTTAGAAGTTTAAAGCATTTTTCAAATTTTCACCAAATTTTCCAAAACCATTTTTTTTTTTAGCACCAATGCAGATATAAAGTGATTTTGGAGGGGCTTACATAATGAAACCCACCATAAATGACCCCATTTTAGAAACTACACCCCTCAAATTATAAAAAACTGTTGTTACAAACTTTCTTAACCCCTTGAGGTGTTCCACAAGAATTAATGGAAATGGAGGTGAAATTTCAAAATTTCACTTTTTTCGTAGATTATTCATGTTAATATTTTTTTCTTGCAACATAGCAAGGGTTAACAGCAAACTAAACCTCAATTTACATTGCTCTGATTCTGCAGTTTACAGAAATACCCCATATGTGGTGGTAAACGTCTCTATGGGTTTGTGGCAGTGGTCAGAAGGAAAGAGCGCCATACGGATTTTTGAGGCAAAATTTGCTAGAATGTTTTTAGGCACCATTTTGTAATTGAGAGACCCTGACGTACCCCTACAGTGGAAACCCTCATAAAGTGACCCCATTTTTGAAACTACACCCCTTCAAAGAATATATTAAGGGGGGTACTGACCACTTTGACCCCTAAGCATTTTACGGAATTTGGAAAACACTTGGCTGTGAAAATGAAAAATTTTTTTCTTCCAATAAAATGTTGCTTTAGCCCCAATTTTTTTATTTGCATAAGGGGTAACAGGGAGAAAAGCCACCCCATAATTTGTTACCCATTTTCTCCTGAATACGGCAACACCCCATATGTTGTGGTAACTGCTGTGGGGGTACATGGCAGGACTCAGAACAGAAGGAGCGCCATATGGATTTTACAACACAGATTTTGATGGAGTGGTTTGCGGGAGCATTGATTTTTATTTTTTGAGCTATTGTCTTTATGTGGGGGCTCATTTTTTGCAGGATGAGGTTGAGGTTTTCATTGGTACCGTTTTGGGGTAAATACGCCTTTTTGATCGCCTGCTTATTACACTTTTGTGAGGGAAGAGGGAAAAAAATGGCTATTTTGGCATAGTTTTTTAAAATTTTTTTTACAGCATTCGCCTGGGGGCCATCTCATGTAATATTTTTATAGAGCAGGTTGTTACGGACGCAGCGATACCCAATATGTCCAAACTTTTTATTGTTGGAAAGTTTTACACATTAGATGGATTTTTGAACAGAATAAAATATTTTTTTGTGTTGCCATTTTCAGAGAGCCATATTTTTTTCAGTTTTCAGGCGATTGCTCTCAGGTAGAGCGTACAGTTTTTGCGGGACAAGATGACGGTTGAATTGATACCATTTTGGGGTAATTACGCCTTTTTGATCGCCTGCTATTACACTTTTTGTGAGGAAGAGGGGAAAAAATGGCTATTTTGGCATCGTTTTTTAAAAAAAAAATTTACAGCATTCGCCTGGGGGGCCATCTCATGTAATATTGTTATAGAGGCAGGTTGTTACGGACGCAGCGATACCCAATATGTCCAACTTTTTTATTGTTGGAAAGTTTTACACATTAGATGCATTTTTGAACAGAATAAAATATTTTTTTGTGTTGCCATTTTCAGAGAGCCATATTTTTTTCAGTTTTCGGGCGATTGTCTCAGGTAGGGTACAGTTTTTGCGGGACAAGATGACGGTTGAATTGATACCATTTTGGGGTAATTACGCCTTTTTGATCGCCTGCTATTACACTTTTTGTGAGGGAAGAGGGGAAAAAATGGCTATTTTGGCATCGTTTTTTAAAAAAAATTTACAGCATTCGCCTGGGGGGCCATCTCATGTAATATTGTTATAGAGCAGGTTGTTACGGACGCAGCGATACCCAATATGTCCAACTTTTTTATTGTTGGAAAGTTTACACATTAGATGCATTTTTGAACAGAATAAAATATTTTTTTTGTGTTGCCATTTTCAGAGAGCCATATTTTTTTCAGTTTTTCGGGCGATTGTCTCAGGTAGGTACAGTTTTTGCGGGACAAGATGACGGTTGAATTGATACCATTTTGGGGTAATTACGCCTTTTTGATCGCCTGCTATTACCACTTTTTGTGAGGGAAGAGGGGAAAAAATGGCTATTTTGGCATCGTTTTAAAAAAAAAATTTACAGCATTCGCCTGGGGGCCATCTCATGTAATATTGTTATAGAGCAGGTTGTTACGGACGCAGCGATACCCAATATGTCCAACTTTTTTATTGTTGGAAAGTTTTACACATTAGATGCATTTTTGAACAGAATAAATATTTTTTTTGTGTTGCCATTTTCAGAGAGCCATATTTTTTCAGTTTTCGGGCGATTGTCTCAGGTAGGGTACAGTTTTTGCGGGACAAGATGACGGTTGAATTGATACCATTTTGGGGTAATTACGCCTTTTTGATCGCCTGCTATTACACTTTTTGTGAGGAAGAGGGGGAAAAAATGGCTATTTTGGCATCGTTTTTTAAAAAAAAATTTACAGCATTCGCCTGGGGGGCCATCTCATGTAATATTGTTATAGAGCAGGTTGTTACGGACGCAGCGATACCCAATATGTCCAACTTTTTTATTGTTGGAAAGTTTTACACATTAGATGCATTTTGAACAGAATAAAATATTTTTTTGTGTTGCCATTTTCAGAGAGCCATATTTTTTCAGTTTTCAGGCGATTGTCTCAGGTAGGGTACAGTTTTTGCGGGACAAGATGACGGTTGAATTGATACCATTTTGGGGTAATTACGCCTTTTTGATCGCCTGCTATTACACTTTTTGTGAGGGAAGAGGGGAAAAAAATGGCTATTTTGGCATAGTTTTTTTAAAAAATTTTTTACAGCATTCGCCTGGGGGGCCATCTCATGTAATATTTTTATAGAGCGGGTTGTTACGGATGTGGCGATACCTAACATGTTCATGTATTGTGTGTTTTTTTATTTTTAATCAATTTTTTTAACTTTTTTTTTAACTTTTTTTTTTTCCACTTTCTGGACTCAGATCCACTTGGTTCTTCAAGAACCGTGGGTCTGGTATTTTACAATACACTGCAGTACACTGTATAGTGTACTGCAGTGTATTTTCTTATAGCCTGTTCAAGCTCCTGCCTTTAGCAGGAGCTTGAACAGGCTTTCATGGCAAGCCAGACCAAAGCGTCTGGTTTGCCATGGTAACCATCGGGACGCTGCCACAGCAGAGCAGCGTCCGATGGAAGGGAGAGGAGCTTCCTCCCTCTCATCTGCCCACACCATCGGCGCTGCCAGCGCACCGCAGCGCCGATGGGAGAGGGAGGGAGCGCTCCCTCCCTGTTAACCCCTTCCATACAGCGGTCCCTACGGACCGCGGCATGGAAGGGGTTAAACTGCTGACATCGGTGCCCAGCACCGATGTCAGCAGTTTCAAGCAGAGTATCAGCTGTATGCTGATACTCTGCTTGAATAACGCTGGGCCAGAAAATTATGCGGGCGGCACTTGCGGCAGCCGCCCGCACATTGGAAGTCTCCCCCCGCCCCCCATCTGGCCCACCCATCTGCCCACCCATCTGCCCACAGCCAATCAGGGGGCGGGGGGGACACCTGACCCCCCTAACCCCTGACACTCGGCGGGGATTCGCTAGAATAGCGCTATCCCCGCCGAGTACACGGAGCCTGCTGTGAATGGCTGGTCTGAATAGACCAGCCATTCACAGCGATCGCCATTATGGGGGGTGCACGGCACCCCCCGAGGCCTTCACTACGGATGGCTGGCTGTGTCTAACAGCCGCCATCAAAGCATGTTAACCCCGCTGCACTGAGCAGCGGGGGTTAACATGCATGACGTACCGGTACGCCCTGTTGCGCGAAGTACCTCGCGCCCATGACGTACCGGTACGTCCATTGTCGCCAAGGGGTTAAATCAAGTTATGTGTTTATAGTATTCCGAGACTTTTACACTGAAGACCTATCTGTTTGTGAGGGACTGACATCCGGGAACCCTGCTGATCAGCTGTTTGAGAAGGCACCTCGGCGTTCTCACAACTTAGTGACGTTGCATTCATTGATCACATGGAATAGGTGCAGCTCATCCCCACTGAAATGAATGGGGCTTAGCTGTGATCAGGGCTGTGAAGTCGGTAAGCCAAAGCACCGACTCCAACTCTGACTCCTCAATTTCCCCTAACTCCGACTCCCTCATACATGGCGCATGTTTAAGTGATAACTTTAAACAAACTTTGCATAAATCAATAGTACAAATATGTCATGGTAAAAAAAAAAGTTTGTCATATATGTTTTACTAGATATCTTTACTCTGAACTTTCAGTATTAGGCTTTTCTCTGGGTACAGGTAACTAAGGGCCTGATGTATGAAAACTGTCTAGGTCTAAGACTTTCTTTGTTGCCCATAGGAACCAATCAGAGCTCCCCTTTCATTTCTCCAGAGCACTATATGAAATGAAAGGGGAGATCTGATTGGTTTGTATGGGCAACAAAGAAACTTCTTCACCTAGACAGAGTTCATACATAAGGCCCGAGGTGTTTTACATCAGAGGAAAAACAAACTAAAACATAAAGCAGAGAGAACATGCACTGGACAATTGATTTATGCACAGTTTATTGAAAGTTTAGATATACTAAGAAGTACTTGCCTTAGGCTAGTTTAACACGAACGTTGTGTTTTGCGGTCTACAAATTGCGGATCCGCAAAAAAAATGGATGGTATCCGTGTGCATTCCGTATTTTGCGGAACGGAACAGCTGGCCCCTAATAGAACAGTACCATTCTTGTCCATAATACGGACAAGAATAGGACATGTTCTATTTTTTTTTTGCGGGCTACGGAACGGACATACACTGACATACACATTCATACAAATGAATGGGTCCGCATCCTATCTGCAAAAAATGCGGATCGGAGTCCGCAAAAAATACTGTCGCGTGAAAGAGGCCTTAAAGGGGTTTTCTCAGCAGGTTGATTCACTGGCTGACAGGCAGTTTACACTCACTCTGTCTCCTCAGGCTGTTTGGGGGTCTCCAGCAGTTATTAGCATATATTAACTTCCTCTGACAGAGCAGGAGATTGTGATCTCTAACACAGTTACAGGTAAAGCCATCCTTCTCAGTCTTCACAACACTTGTACCCTTTGCTTACTGCAGGTAATCACTCAGAGCTCAGTCCCATCATTCTTCACTGTTCTCAGCCAATCAGATAAGTCTTTCTGGTCAGCAGGTTACCATAGAAACCTGTGTACAGTGAGACCTGCTGAACTGTCAATAGTTCATGACTAAAGTAAAATCTACTGACCAATGGATTTAGAAAATGTCTTAACTGTCCCTTTATGTTGAAAGCCAATCTTTGTAACTAGTGATAAAACCTTTTAAATCCTGTTTTCTCCAGCAGATCTGAGATGAGTGCAGCCAATCCTTCCCAGTGCCTTTTTCCTCTGATCTGTAGCAGTAGTTCACTTCTGAGCATCTACATAAAGGGCAGCACACATTCATCTCAACTAAAAGCCTAGATCTTTAGATCGGGAATAGAACAGACATTTTCCCAAATTCTTATGAAAATATATTCAGCACATACCGCACTGAACTAAATGTACCAATTTATTATATATTTTTGGAGTCCGAGTCGGTCCATTTTATACCGACTCCGACTCCACCAAAATGGACACAGGCTCCGACTCCACAGTGAGTTGAGTTGAGAGAAGGCCACGGCGCTACTGCTGATTTTTGGGGGTATTGGAAAACTTCTTTAAACATATTTTAAAAATGCCATTTTTTATTTATATTTTCATGTCATTATATTAATAAAAAAATAAGATCATACAGTTTTCACTCTGGTCACTGAGCCTAATAATACGTTAAGACTTCCTGTTCTGTACAGATTACTTTTTAGCTGTTATCTTTTTATCATCACAGGTATAGAATACAGGTGACCCATTCCCTTTAACTTCCTTTGTCTTGACATTCCAGATCGTGTACCCAGAATGTATTTGATTAGCTACAAAGTGTATGTTTAGCTTTGTTTTTAAACCTCGGTGGTAGGGTTACAGGCTTGTTCCCAAAAGCAGCAGTGATCCAAGTGTGATGTGACTGCCAATGTCAGACTTTAGTGAGGACTTTCATGAAGAGACCTGACATAATTTCAGTGCAGCAATCTTTGCATGTGGAAATGTTTTCTAGAGCAGGCATCCAAAAATGGGGGGGGGGAGTTTGTATGAAAGTTTCTGCCAGAACATTGTCCCAAAAAGGAATGTTTTATTACTCCATAAACATGGAAAATACAGGAAAAGAACACTGGGCACGGATGTGCTCAACTGCTAAGCCATGTTCAGTTCTGCTATTGCACTGTAATAATCTAGCTTTGTGATAATTTCTCTGTAGTGAAACTACAGCAGTGCATTTATCACGTGTGGAATCTGCTGTCATTGTAACATGCTATTTATGCTTTTTTTGGTTTGTCGCTTATTTTTACTTTGTGCAGTTAGGCACAAAACATTGCTACCTGTGTGATGTGTTGACAGTTATTTTATGGTTGTAGTAACAGGCCACACTCACACAATCAGTAATTGGTCAGTATTTTGCATCAGCATTTGTAAAATACAGACCAAATACTGACCATGTGAAAGTGGTTTAAATATATCTCTTGTGAACACCCAGGACCAGTGTGACTGACATAAATATCTAAGGGTACGGGTAGTATAAATGTTGTGGATTTTCTGCAGCAGAGGATCAGGAGTGTGTAGATTTTTTGAAAATGTCATCCACATCACAGAGTTCCATGCACAACTTGACACTTGGTGCAGATTTGCAGCAGATTTCACCCTTTGCAGTGCAGGGAGAGAAGTCTGTCACAGACAGCATTTCCACACTCAAATTCACATGATTTGGGCAGATTTAGTTGCTGAAGATTATTTCTGATTCAGAAAATCCGCAGCCACCCCGACATGGCCATTCACTAGAGATGAGTGAACCGCTTGTAATAAATCCATTCCTCTTATCAGCAGGACTTCTTCACTGGTGGAGGGCTGTTCGTGCATGTGAAGAGGCGACCACCTGCCGCAAGATTGACAGGACCGGACATTTAGCCCCGCCCTGACATTTGCGGCCCTCTTCTTTGCTCTGATTAGCAGAAGCTCGGCTTCGGAGCTGTGGCTGTAGTTGCTAATGAGACTTATTAGATTTATTAGAATTGATTTGCTTATCTCTAGCGTGCACTAATACTTGCATTTGGAGTTAATCTACCAGTTAAATGTACCACTTTCAATGCGAGGATAGTCGATAGGTTGTCATTCTGGGACAACACATTTCAGGTGAAATATCCAAGTTTCATAGTTTTGTACTTTCTTGGTCCAAAATTCTTTGCTTATTAATTTATTAATCGTTATAGCTGTTGAATCTCTTGTTTTCTGATGGAGAACTAAATCACCTGCATATACTGTCCTATTTAAAGAGTACTGCATTTTAATTTTTTTCCACTGATTTATGCACTAATATAGAGCTGACATATTCTGTAGTGCTTTACAAACATTAGCATCACACTCTTTCCCCAATGGGGCTCATCAATATCAGTGTTGTCTTTAGAGTGTGGGGGAAAACCGGAGTACCCGGAGGAAACCTACGAAAACATGGGGAGAACATACAAACTCCATGCAGATGTTGTTTTTGCTCGGATTTGAACCTAGGAGCCCAGTGCTGCAAGGCACCAGTGATGAAGCTCTGCAGCTGGGCCTGGCAGTATTGGCATTGGACTCTTCTGGGCTACTGGCTAAGGAGGGGGGAGGAGAGAGAAAGCATATAGTTGTTTGGGCCCGCCCTCGCTGCACTTAACTGGTCATTTGACTACAGATTTTTACAGATCTTGAGTTCTATACTTAAGAGTTAGACAGTAATATCAGTATTATATTGTGTGTGCATGAATACTATACTAAGCACTACTGAGCATTGGTTCTAGTGATCATTGGGGTATAAATAAAAAGCATTAAAGGGGTTTTCTGGGAGTTAACTACTAATAACCTTTCCTCAGGAAACAGCTGATCGACAGGGACCCGGGTGTCAGACCCCCACCGATCAGATACTGATGACCTATCCTGAGGATAGGTCATCAGTACTTAACTCCCGGAAAAATAGGTATTCTGATTTAAATGAATACACTTACCTTTTTAGCGGATAGGATGTTCAACAATGTTCTAATATACATCTATTTGATATTTCTCTCCCTAAAGAAGAAAATGCTGTAAAATGCATCCATAGAAGAGCTGGATAGGACTAACCATGGTGTCAGTCATGTGACCCTCACAAGTATCATGTGACCTGGCTGTAAGTTAAAGGAGTTGTGCAATCATGATTTACATTGATGATCAATCCTCAGGATAGGTCATCAATATCTGATCAGCATTGGTCCGGCACCCCTGCAGATCTGCTCGTTGTTGAGCACCACCTTCTCTTCAGACAGCTGATCGAAGGGGGTCCTGGGTGCCGTTCCTGAGGATAGGTCATCAATATAAATCACTGCACAAACCCTGTTCACAGGTGAATAGTAGTGTATTAGGGAGAAGAACATGTACACCATTTACAGTGTTACTCCCTGCAGCAGCATTTCATCATGTCTCCAAAGTCTGTGTAAAAGCAGATGTTTGTTTGTTTTTTTACACTAAACTTTTTTCACACTCCCACCGATCAGATACTGACCTTTACAAAACCCTTGTAATAATTAGAACCTACAAAACCTTCCCGAGAGGCATGGATTAGGAAACTGAATAATGTATGATCTGGCGCTGCTGGTTAGATAGCCCTTCTGTGGCATCGAGGACCACTGATCATGGAATCTCTGCCCATTACTATGTGATATTAGTCCTCTCAATCAGTCTCCCCTTTCACCTTTGTTCTTTTATGTAATTGTTTTATCTATGCAGTGGATGTGCTGTGCATTTACTGGCTTGCATGCTGCTGAAAATGTGTGCAGTGTAATCTGACCTGTGGTGTGGATTTGACACTTTGCAATGTATAGAATGAAATCTGCAGCAAAATCCATCCACGTGTAACTCATGCTCCCTTTGCCACAGATGTCGGGCACATTTACTGCTGTAAATTCTGCCTTTTGAGGACATAGCCTTGTGAGTCTTCTATTGGAAATCTTTTCTTTAAAAAAACAATGACACTTTAATGACATATTTCTATATGATATACAAGTGACACCAACAAACTATTCATACATTATATAGATACAAATTGTATGTGTTATAGAAATCTGGATGATATTGTCCGTCGTGTCATACGATGTATGTTTGCATTTTCTTTGTAACTTGCCTGTAACATGTATAAGTGCAGTTGAGCTGGGTGGAAACAAATTAGGCTTCTTTCACACTTGAGCTCTGGTTTTCCGGTATTGAGATCCGGCAGAGGATCTCCATACCGGAAAAAAATGCTTCAGTTTTGTCCCCATGCATTCTGAATTGAAAGAGATCCGTTCAGGCAGCTTTCAGTTTTGTGACCGGACACAATACCGCAGCAAGCTGTAATTTTGTGTCCGGTCATAAAAACGGGAAAAAACAGATCCGGCACTGAAACCAATGTAAGTCAATGGGTGACGGATCCGGTTTTTTAGTCTCCTTTTTTAGTCACCATTTCAATGTATTTAGTGCCTGATCCGTTTTTTCAGTTTTGACTTCACACAACCGCATCCTAACGGAACGGATGCATTCTGATGTGTAAAATCAAAATTGATTCGTTTAATTCCCGTATTGAGATCCTCTGCCGGATCTCAGTACCAAAATTAACAACGCAAGTGTAAAAGTAGCCTTACTCTGCTAGGATAGATACTGCTGGGAGGTTTCCCCAAAAATAGCTGGAGTGGAGTGCTTCTTAAAGTTTACAGTGGAACATTTTATGTCTGACAGTTTATGTAGTTTACAGTTGTTTGTGAAACATTTTTTTCCATGTTGTAATTTGCCTTAATCTTATTTCATCTAACAGATTTTTTAAAGTTTGCCGTGTGGAAACTACCTGCATAGCGGTAAATTATACCTAGAGGAACAGTAATTGCTACATTTTTCAAGGATGGAAAAGCTGTGCTTATTCTAAGTGAGGATTAAACGTATTGGTGGTAGTAGTACTAGAAATTTTAATAATCTCACATGTCGCATGAACTATAAAACATCTCCGTATTTTATTAGCACTTTTCACTTGGAGTATTATTAGAGTCTATTAACAGAAAGCTCATGCATGGCAAAAAAAGTGTTTATATGATTATATTTTACATTACACCCCTTGATTGCCAGTTTAGTGCACTTTGCGTGGCTTTACCCTTTGACGTAATTAAACGGGTTGGCCACTTTCTGGTTACTGTTACTCAGAGTGTTTGTAAGAAGTCTATATGGCACTTACTAGTATAGCGTGTGATGGTATTCCATGTCATTTCTATACTTCGCTTTCACAAGGCATGTCCTCTTGTTGGCCAAGCCTTTTGTGCTCTCCTCTGCAGGTCTAGTCCATAAAATGTCCAATGATGGATGGTAATGTGAGCAGACAAATCACTCTGCCTCTTCTGCTCAGATTCACTGCCATCTGCACTGTTGGGAGTTTAGTGCAGGTGCAGTGTGTTAGAATGGAGGATGCAGAGTGTCTGGTCACATGACCCTCCAACAGCAGCCATCTTATGGACAGGACCTCTATGCGGACAGCACAGAAGATTTCCCCAGCAAGGGTGCACTGCTATATTAGTAAGTTCCATATAGTCATCTTACATATACATTGGACACAAGTAGCCAAAAAGTAGCCAAACCCTTTCAGGTGACAAATACTATATATGTGTGTTTGGTGCTTTTAGGGTGCATTCACATGGCCATAAATGTTTAGCGGTGTGCACACTGCACACCGCATCAGGGTGCGGACCCATTGACTTCAGTGGGTCCATGATCCACATGTTATGGATAAGTATAGGGCATGTCCTATCTATTTCAGCATGTATGCTATAGTACTGACATATTTTCTGTCCATATTGGAGATTTTTGGTGCTGAAACTTAAAGAAGAACTCCCGCAAAAAAATTTATGTCCTGCTAGAAATGTACATGATGTAATCTGTAGTGAATGTCATTTTCTTACCAGTAGCTGAATTTTTGAGTTATATCATCCTGAAGTTTCTTATCTGTGTCATGTGACTAGGGATTAGACCAGGGATCTCAAACTCGTGGCCCTCCAGATGTTGCAAAACTACAACTCCCAGCATGCCCCAATAGCTGTAGGCTCTCCTGGCACGATGGAAGTTGTAGTTTTACAACAGCTGTAGGGCCACGAGTTTGAGATCTCTGGATTAGACCCACCAACTCACAAAGCACCTTATGTGTGGACAGGAAGTCTAATTTTCTATGCATTCCTATGGGAGCCTCACTTTCAGTCTCCTAGGAGGAAATAGAGAAGTGACTGGCTTGCTGTCCTGGGTGAGTTGGAGGTCAGGGAGTTGGTCACATGACCCAGCTACAATAAGAAGAGAGTGGAAACTCTCAATTTCAGCCTCTGATAAGAAAATAACATTCACTACAGATTATATCATGCACCTTTCTAACAGGTCAGAGAATAAAAATTTTTGCTGGAGTTCTTTAATCCTGCAGAAATGGTGTAGCTGTTTTCTTAACTCAGAAACATTATAGCGCGCTGTGCTGCGCTTTTTCTGTAGCTCCCATGCACCTCAATGGGAGTTACTAAAACAGTGGGGTCCCATCCCACTCTACAGTTTCACAGCCACCTGGCGGCCAGGACTTAGTCTCATCTCACCTTAGTAATGAGACAACCTCTTTAAGAATACTGTATATAGGATATATCATAGGAAACAGGGCTGTGGAGTCGGTAAGCCAAAACTCTTGACGCCTCAATTTCCCCTGACTCCGACTCCCAATCCGACTCCCTCATACATGGAGCATGTTTAAGTGATAACTTTAAACAAACTTTGCATAAATCAATCGTACAGAAATGTCATGACAAAAAAAGTTTGTGATATATGTTTTACTAGATATCTTTACTCTGAACTTTCAGTATCCGGCTTTTCTCTGGGTACAGCTTACTATGGGCCTGATGTATGAAAACTGTCTAGGTCTAAGACTTTCTTTGTTGCCCATAGCAACCAATCAGAGCTCCCCTTTCATTTCTCCAGAGCACTATATGAAATGAAAGAGGAGCTCTGATTGGTTTCTACGGGCAACAAAGAAACTTACACCTAGACAGTTTTAATACATAAGGCCCTAGGTAAAAAAAACATACAATGCAACAGCACTCTGCAAACCAAATAAAGTACAAAAACGCCATAGTAATAGTAAATATTCTGGTGCTAATGCTACGCTCGTTTAGTAAATTTGAGATTCTTGGCAAATATATTTTGTACAAAATTATTTGGGCCCATCTGCCAAACGTCCAGGCGATCTCTGTAAGATGGGACCTAACACTAAATGCTACCTGTTATGAGGAAAAGCAAACTAAAACATAAAGCATACAGAGAAGATGCACTGGACAATTGATTTATGCACAGTTTATTGAAAGTTTAGATAAGTACTTGCCTTAACGGGGTTTTCTCAGCACATTGATTAACTGGCTGACAGACAGTTTGCACTAACCCTGTCTCCTCAGGCTGTGGGGGATGGGGTCTCCAGCAGTTATTAGCATATATTAACTTACTCTGACACAGCAGGATATTGTGATCTCTAACACAATTACAGGTACAGCCATCCTTCTCAGTCCTCACAACACTTGTACCTTTTGCTTACTGCAGGTAATCACTCAGAGCTCAGTCCCATCATTCTTCACTGCTCTCAGCCAATCAGATAACAGTTTTTCTGGTCTACAGGTTACCATAGAAACCTGTGTACAGTGAGAGTTATTTTTTTGTCCTTTGTAGGTTTCTCACTAGTCAGATACAACAGCTTTTCCATACACTTTCTGCTTCTAAAGCTGCTGGTTTATCAGATTTCACTCTGGGTCACATGACCTGTGATGTCAGCTTGCCTCCCTGCTAATCTCATATATGTGTGCACAGAGCCTGTACACGCGACGTCACTGTGCTGGCCGTCGCGTGTATGTTTCCCAGACTGCTCATTGTCATATACATGTTGCTTTAAGTGAATGGGATGAGGCTGCAATACCCTGCCCTATCTATACCCCCCCCCCCACACTGAAGGCTTTACAACAGCAGCTGCAGATGTAAAGAGACACAAGATCTGCCCTCCTCACCCTACAGACACAGAGCTGACACTGGAGCTGATCTGGAGGAGATGCAAAGCATTGTATTGTACAAGAACAGGTAGGGGGAAGACCCTGTGTGTATCAGCAGTGTCATTGTACAGCTGGGACTTGTAGTCCTACATATACCAAATGCTGCTGAGTATTCCAGCAGACATGTCACTCTGGCCAGCTCTTGTATTTACTCTCTGAGCATAGCAGGAAGGGGAGGGGCAGAGATTGTTATTACTGCATGTAAACAAAGGCCAGAGGAGAACCAGGGAAATGAGGAAATATAGATTTTTTTTTTTGCCTAAAACTTGCTTAACTTAGTTATATATTGCTGCCCATCAGATTTACAGTACTATACATTTTTTTCATAACTCGGGCAACCTCTTTAACTGTCCCTTTATGTTGAAAGCTAATCTTTGTAACTAGTGAGAAAACCCCTTTAATCCTGTTTTCTCTAGTAGATGTGAAATGAGTTCAGCCATTCCTTCCCAGTGCCTTTTTCCTCTCATCTGTAGTGGAGGAGCTTCATTTCTGAGCATCTATGTGAAGGGCAGCACACAGTTATCTCAACTGAAAGCCTAGATCCTTAGTTCAGGAATAGAACAGACATTTATAGGACACTTCATAATTTTCCCAAATTCATACTAAAATATATGCTTGGAATGCTGGTTCCCCCCTTTAGTCACATTCAGTATGTTATGCTACTCTGCAAAAAAGCTGACAGAACTGACAGACCGGTACAAACTGATGCTCAAAATAACTCATTCAAACATTTGTGGATTAAAGGGGTCCTCTGGGCTTTGCAGAAAAACCTTAATTGTTTTAACCCTGTAGAGGACAGATAGTTTGGTCAGTACTTACCGTGCCTATGCCGCTGTCTTCGCTGGGACTGACTGTGAGCTCTTCAGCTCAGGTCCTGACCAGATGTGTTCCCAAGTCTTCCTGTCCAGTAAGGGTAAGTACTAGGGTTGTCGCGGGTATCGATATTTCGATACTGAATCGATACTTTTATACCAGTATCGATTCGGTACCGGGATTTTCTCTTTTGCGATACTTTTGGCAGATAAAATAAAAGTCTCTTACCTCTCCTGCGCCGCGGCTCTGCTCCGGGTCCGGCGCTCCGCTGTCCGCGCTGCACTGTCCTGACTGCGTACAGCGTCAGGACGTAGTGCGCACACTCTGACCTGATGCTGCACTCAGATGAAAGTGCAGCGCCGGGAGGAGAAGACACAGGTGCGCCGGACCCGGAGCGGAGCCGTGACACAGGAGAGGTAATAGACTTTTTTATTTTATTCTAATGGGGGCACAGTGAGCTTATCTGAGGTCTGATGGGGGCACAGTGGGCTTCTCTGAGGTTTGATGGGGGCACAGTGGGCTTCTCTGAGGTTTGATGGGGGCACAGTGGGCTTCTCTGAGGTTTGATGGGGGCACAGTGGGCTGATTTGAGGTCTGATGGGGCACAGTGGGCTGATTTGAGGTCTGATGGGGGCACAGTGGGCTGATCTGAGGTCTGATGGGGGCACAGTGGGCTGATCTGAGGTCTGATGGGGGCACAGTGGGCTGATCTGAGGTCTGATGGGGGCACAGTGGGCTGATCTGAGGTCTGATGGGGGCACAGTGGGCTGATCTGAGGTCTGATGGCGGCACAGTGGGCTGATCTGAGGTCTGATGGCGGCACAGTGGGCTGATCTGAGGTCTGATGGGGCACAGTGGGCTGATGTGAAGTCTGATGGGGGCACACAGATTTTTGGGTGTTTTATTTTTTCGGCATGGTATCGAGTAGGGCTGGGCGATTAATTGAATTAATTCGATTAATTCGCCAATTGCAATCCTCACGATTTTATGTTTTAGGAAAATAGTGAATTCGATTTTCCTAAAATGGCGCCCGACATATAAAATAAAAAAAATATCTCACCTGTCCTGCGCCGCGGCTCCGCTCCGGTGTCCGGCGCTCCTCTTCTTTTCCGGGGCTGCGCTGCACTGTCCTGACCGCGAGATTTAAATCATGAATCGTCCAAAATTTCGAGTTTTTTTTTTTTTTGGCCATATGGCCCAGCTCGAGTATCGCAATACTTTTTCTTGGTATTGAATCAAAATGTTGGTATCGTGACAACCCTAGTAAGTACTGACCAAACAAAAGTGTAGAAGATGGAGGGATTTTTTAAAAAATCCATAGAACCTGTTGGTGGTGATCGAGAACGCTCTACTGGAGACAGAGTAATGTTCATACCTGGAGTGTCAACACGTGTTGCAAAATAGGAAAAACTTCATTACATCATGTATTTGTGCAGGAGGCAAACCAAACTGGCATCAGATTTTATATGTTATAAGAAAACCTGGGAGCCTGTGAATGAACAAGTTGTTTAATGCCCAGACGTATGGTATCATGGCTGTGTGCAGGCACCATCTGGACGTAGGGTGTGTGAGCCTGAGTGACCTGTAATGTATGCAGAAGGAAGTGCTGGATGCATACAAAACAATTATCTCATTTATAACTTCTGAGTATTGATTGACAGCAATTACTTTAATCATTTATAGCTTCATTCTGTTTGTCATATGGTGTCTTATCCATGCTGTGATTATGCAGGAGAATCATCATGAATTCTTTTAATGGTTTCCAAATTTCCCCCTTCTTCTCGTGAAAACCAAAATATGAGCCCTGGAAATGCAATAACAGGGTGTATGGGTTTTAAATGATTGCCTATTTGGTAAGTGCACAGTATAGTGTTATATGAACACATCTTTGGCCTGTTAAGTTGTGGCTGTGTATCTACGGATATATGTTTAATCGGAACTAATAAAGGGGTTTTCCAGCCAGCAAAAAGTTTATTATTTATTTAAAGAGAATCTGTCACCAGTGACATCTCTATCACACTGTTTGTATAGACAGATAGCTGTGGTTCACCTGATTAAAATGCTGTTTCTCTTTTGTTGATCTGAGGCTCTGTTCCGGAGTTGATACTTTTTCTTAATATGCAGATTAGACCTTTGGTACCATTGCTTCTGTTGCACCCAATCTCCACTTATTTCTGTGACCAGCTGCTCCTTGCCTGCTTTGATTGACAGCAGTGGTAAAGCAGTGAGGGAGGGGCTTGTCATAGAAATGAGTGGAGCTTGGGTGCAACAGGAGCAACGATGATGCCCTCATTTCACCAAAGGCCTAATTTGCATAATAAGAAAAAGCATGATAACTCTTGAACGGAGCCTCAGATTAACAAAAGAAAAACAGTGGGGGAGATTTATCAAAGTGGTGTAACGTACAACTGGCTTAATTTTCCATAGCAACCAATCAGATTCCACCTTTCATTTATCACATCTCCTTTGGAAAATGAAAGCCTGAATCTGATTGGTTGCTAATAGGAATGAGCGAATCGACTTTGAATGAAATATCCGAAGTCGATTCGCATAAAATTTCGTTCTAATACTGTACGGAGCAGAAGCTCCGTACAGTATTAGAATGTATTGGCTCCGATGAGCCGAAGTCATTACTTCGGGAATTGTTTTTTTTTACAGTAAAAATGAATTTATGAAGTTATTACGCGAAGTCTTGCAAGACTTTGCAAAGTAATAACTTCAGCTCATCGAGGCCAATACATTCTAATACCGTACGGAGCTCCGGCTCCGTATAGTATTAGAACAAAGTTTTATGCGAATTGACTTCGGATGTTTCATTCGAAGTCAATTCGCTCATCCCTATTAGCAACCAATCAGATTCCAGCTTTCATTTTCCAAAGGAGATGTGATAAATGAAAGGTGGAATCTGATTGGTTGCTATGGGAAACTAAGCCTTCGATTCGCTCATCTCTAGTATGCAAACAGTTGGATAGAGAGGTCGCTGGTGACAGGCACCCTTTAAAAAAAAAAAAAATAGAGAATATGGCTTAAAATAAACCTCACTTCACCTATCCCACAACACCCTCCCCCTCTCGTCTTTACTTTCTGGTCCCTCTCAACAGAGAATGTGATATCTCAGCCAATCACTGACTGAGGCGGGTCACCACTGGAGGCTGAGTGGTCATATTTCCTGGACCAGGAAGTGGAGAATGGTGAGTAACCCTGGAAGTTTAGCTCAGGAGCAGAGTGATGGAAGTCGGCAATTACTACTTCTTTAATTCTCCTTTTAAGCCACACTGACCATTAAAAAAAAATAAAAAATGTTTTACTGGCTAGGCAACTCCTTTAATGTTATTCTGACTGAAAAATAAGAACTGCAAAAATACCCAAATGTGGCACTGATTTTTTTTTTCTTTCTCCATGGCACTGTAAAGTTAGCTTGGATTCAGTTATAAGTTCCAATTTCGGTCAGCAAAATGTATCTGGACGCGTGTTTTGGGGCGCATCCGTTTTTATTCCAGACCCATTCTCTTTAATGACTGAGTCTTGGACAGAAAACGGACAAGAATGGTGCAGGCTGCAAGTCTCTTCAGTGCCGGAAGACTGAAGGGTGAATTGAACTATTTATTTTAGTGGGTCCGTGTGCTATGCAGGTGCAATCAGGATAGAACACTGATGGAAATGACTGTTGTCTGAATCAGGCCTTACAGAGGTGGATGAATAGTAAAGTTTTACTATAGAAAATGAAAACTATTGAGCACTTTACATTTCTTTACTAATTCATACAAAGTTTGTCCTCTAGGATTTTTTTTTTTTTTTAACTTGAAGTAAAAGCCGTTCACTTGACTTTGACTCTTTCTTTTACCTGTCCTTGAACTGGTTTATGCTTTTGATGTATTAGAGCTTTCTTTTTCTTCACAAATGCCAAAACCACAGAAAACCCTGCAAATATATTCCAACATAGTGACTTAAAACGTGTAGTCAAGATATTGTTTCACTTTAAGCATTTTTTACTGACTTATTAATAAGAGTTCACCAAAAATGGGGATTCTTGAATTCCTGCCAGCTGACCACAGTGAACACAATAATCAATTATTTCATCTTCATATATGGAGACACATGAAGAATAATTATATGTGAAAATTTTATGTGGCCTAATAGCTACAATTATATAGGGGTCTTTCTTGTAGCCAGACATCCCACTGTTGTGTTTAGTGGATATTTGAAGACCCTTCATTGATAATTTAGATTATTGTGCTTATGGCAACTGCCTTACGTAGTATTACCTACATCACTCCCTTTAAAAGTGAAATAGAAATTCTTTTCTCATAGAGCAACCACCTGGAAGTCTGGAAAACCTCCCTCGTCTGTTCTACATGGTGCCAATATCAGCATCAGCCATGGTTACCATGCTGGTATTGTATAAACTGAGGTAGTAGAGGGGCCATTGCGAGGTGCCTGTAATATGCTGGTGGTACAGAATTTGTGACTTTGTATCCTAATCTTGACAGATTTAGATTGCAGTAGGTGACCACATTGTATACTGTGCAATCCTTAATAATGGGCCTCATACATTAAAACCATTCCAGGTGCCCATTTTGGTCATAAAAACCAATCACATTCTAGCCTGAATTTTTTCACAGTAGTAAAATAAGTCAAATAAACAGTGTATGTATATATACAATCGAGAAATTAAATTAAACCAAGTATAATGCCTGGTAGGGTCTGCAGAGTGTAATAAAATGTTACCTACCTTTTTTTAAAAAAAAATCCGTTGCTGCATTCGTCTAAAAAAACAGCTTTGATCCAGTATGTAAATTACCTTTTAAGTGCACCGAGGGCGGGTCTAGCCCCTCTTTGCACCCTTGCTGTGCCTGTTCTGTGGAAGCCCCTCCTTCCCTTGGTTAATTAACAAGGTCAGATGTCTAAATTCTCCAGGCCCTGTAATCTTTGACCTGTGCTGTGCGGTATAACCTCAACACATACTACTTATGGGTCCTTGTTCATGTCTGGGTGTAAAGAACTGCATTTGTGTAGTACCCTGTGCACACAGTACTATAATGAAAAGCCATGAGAGAGGAATAGAGGTGGTGTGTTCTGGACTACAGCAGCTCTGTTTGATGATGAGAATACCAGGTCAGTACGCTGAAGTCATGGTGTTTTTTGCAAGCATTTTAGATGGCTTTATTATTTTGTAACATTTTGTAAATAGTTTTTTTCCTATTTTTTGAAATCCAATGTCAAGTAAGAAAAAACTCATTTTGAGAAACATTTCACTAAGCTAAAATACTGTTTATTAGTTTTCTATAGACGTACCGTAAGTAAAATTTGACTGTGGAATTTTTCAACTAAAAGTGCCATGAAAAGTGGATTAAAGGGGGTCTCCTGTACTTAAATATTGATGACATAATATCTAACTAGTGCACCATGAAACCTACATTAGAATCTTATACATAGTCTGTCAAAAACTTTTTCTTATTGCTTTTTTTTCTTGCCCTACACATGTCCTGTACAGTGCCATCCACATGCCTCTCCACTTGTGGTTACCTCCTATAAATAGGTGAGCTTCTTATGTAGACTTGATGTGCGGCACCAACTTTTACAGCGTATTTAAAAAATCGTAGAAGCTAGCGTTTCTTATGGACAAGTAGAAACCAAAATGAATCACATCGGTTATAAGTGATTTATTTCTTTAATTGGGAAATAGACATGAACTGATTAGCAGAATTTACTGAATGTATAAGGGCTGATCACACAGATTCATTTCTATGGGGCCACCAAAATGTAGACAGCTTACAGATGTCCTCCATGTGCTGTCCACAAATGATAGAACATGTCCTATTCTTGTCGGTTGTGCAGACAAAAGTAGGCAATTTTTCAACGGGGTCCACGACCTCTGTTGGATGTATACAGACTGTATCCGTATTTTGCGGATTTGCGGACCACATAAAGGATACAGTCGTGTGAATGTAACCTCATGGTGATACAATGTGCAATTACTCACACAATTATGAACACCTATAGCAAATACATGGTACCTAACAAGAAAGATCCGTGTGGGTGGACACTGAATATAGAAAAGACACCTATTACAGGTTTATGTGCACTCATTTACATAATAGAAATACTTTATTGTTTAACATGAGACATGACATACAAGATAAAAATTGTATATATAGTAAAGTGGCAGAGTACAAAGGACGGAGACAAAAAACATGAGGGCGCCGTCATGCGGGGCCAGGCTCAACACAAAAGGCCAGAATATGAAGAAAAAAAAAGACAGTGATAAAGGCAGAGGTGCAGGATCACATAATAGAATACCAGGCAAATATGCAGATGACCTGAATACAAAATAAGACGGGTACCACCGTTCTAGTGAAGAAACACACAATGCCAAAAAAAAATTCAAAAATCATATACCAAATTATATAAGGCGCAAGTGAAGGCCACAAACCCACACAACGGCGTCCTCCTCCCAACGCCGTTTCGCCACGAGAGCTTCTACCCACACAAGCTTCATACAAGATTCTGAATAATGATAGATGTTTTAACAGACTGTCCATTAGGGCTCATGCACACAACTGTATGTATTTTGTGGTCCTCAAAACCCGGATCCGCAAAAAACACGGATGATGTCCATATGCATTCTACATTTTGCTGAACAGAACAGCTTGGCCATCATAGAACAGTCCTATCCTTGTCCGTTATGCGGACAATAATAGGACATGTTCTGTTTTTTTTTTAGTTTTTTTTTTTTTGTGCCGAACGGACATGTGGACATATGGAAATGGAATGCCCTTGGAGTCATTTCTGGGTTTTTTTTGTGGCCCCATTGGTGTGAATGTTTCCGCATACAAGCCGCAAAAAAACAGAACTGACATGGAAACAAAATACGTTTGTGTGCATGAGCCCTTAATTTGTGAGTGGATGGTGTCCCTGACCTCCGACATGGTAACTGACATGGCCTTTGTTATATTCATGTGTCTGCTTCCCTGCCTTGGTGAAAGTGGTAATGCAGTGTCATTTTTGACAGTCTAGACTAGACTATTAAAATCAGTATAGGAATAAGTGATGACATTTTAATGGTATACAATCTGTGGAGGTGGGGGGGGGGTTGGTGAACCAATAGGCCTCCCACAATCCCAAGAACAAAGGAGCCACAGCTGCACATGATGCAGTGCCTGGTTGTTCCAATGCCTTATACACTTGAACTGTTTCAGTTTTCTGCGCAGCATCTGGTCCAGAGTGACACCATACAGAAAAAAGCAAAGCGATGACAGCCCAATATACCAGAGATCGGCGTGGGCCCACACCCTTCCTTCACCAATCAGTGATGTAGTTACTCAGTGGAAACCTTCATTGTTTACTGCCAGTGAATTGTATACTGTGGGATGGACTCCTTCTGCCATGTTAGTTATGGAACCGTAATCAGAACTGTGTATTATAACACGCCAAGAACTTGTGTGTCCATCACAAAAACATGTTAGCGTGGAAAAAGCCACATTCTTTACAGTTGTTTGTACTGATGTACTGACTAATCTACCCAACCAAAGTACGGAACACTTGCTTCACAAAGATAACATAATGAATGTATGATTGAAACTCCAAGGTTACTTCTAATATTGCTAAGAGTACATTCAGTTACGTAGAAACACAATTATAGTGCAGGACTTCACATAAAAGTCCCCTTTTAACTATCAACATAATCGCAACACAGAAATACACCATTATTATGCTAATGTGAAACTGACTTTAGGCTGTATTCACACATGCAGTTTGTGGAGCAGGTTTTGATGCAAACCCAGGAGTAAAATGGATGCTTTAGGATAGTTTTAGGTCCATATATGTACCAAAGCATGTCTTTATTAGAATCGACTTCCTCAGGGGAAAAATTCCTTCATTTTTTCCCCTGAGGAAGCTGATGCAAAACACTTGTCGGGGCTTTGGAGGTGCCATCAATCGGGTCTGTATTGTACTCCTCTGGTCTGGATATGTTTTAAGCATAGGAGGGTGAACCATATGGCTTGATTTTATTCTTGAATGGCTTGAATTCTAATAAAGACATGCTTTGGTACATATTTGTGTAGATATTTGGATGCAGAGTGCTTGGGTTTTCCCATATATGTAGGGGTTATATAATTTCAACACCTATGATTTACTTTTGGGCGGTGTTTTGGGCCTTTATTTGGGCTCTTCCTAATTTTTGATAGGTATTTAGTTTTAGGTCCAACAGGCTGTTCCAGCAGAGGACAGCCTTCTGGAGCTCTCTTCATCTAAATAGCCAGATGTTATTTCAAAGCCCGCCGGTCGCACTGACTATTGTGGCTGCCGGCCGAGATATAATCGGTACTCGCCAAATATGCCGGGATTTGGCTGGATAAAAAATGCTGCATGTAATGGTTTTTGTTTGTCCGAATCCTGGAATATTTGCCGGGTAGTCAATGAGGAGGGCAGGCATTTTGGTAACATCTGGCTACGCCGGATCCAGAGAGCTCTGGCAGGCTGTGCCGGAACAGCTTGATGGAGAGCTCTTGTGAAGCAGATGTGAAAGAGGCCTTAGTCATTTCTTCTTTTTGATCCACTCCTGGATTGGGATAAAGAAAAGTGCAAGACAAATATGAAAACTGAATGTGTGAACCCAGCCTCAGGGAATGTTCACATGTGACTAGAATGTTGCATATTTTCTGCAGCAGAAAATCAGAAACGTTTCTTTTGGAAATCCGCAGCAGGAGAAACTGCTGTAGATTTTGTTTCGGCTGATTTGACATAGATTTCTTTCTTTCAGTGAAAATCCACAGTATAAATTGACAGGCTGCAGAGGTGAAATCTGCACCGCAGTTAGGGCTCATGCACACAAACGTATTTTCTTTCCGTGTCCATTCCGTTTTTTTTGCGGACTGTATGCGAAACCATTCCAATGGGTCCCCCAAAAAACGGAAGGTACTCCGTGTGCATTCCATTTCTGTATGTCCGTATTTCCGTTCCGCAAAAAAAAAGAACGTCCTATTATTGTCCGCTTTACGGGCAAGGATAGTACTGTTCTATTAAGGGCCAGCTGTTCCGTTCCGCAAAATACGGAATGCACACGGATGTCATCCGTATTTTCTGCGGATCTGTATTTGCGGATCTGTTTTTGCGGATCCGTTTTTTCATACGGTCGTGTGCATGAGGCCTTAATCCTAAAGATTTTTTTCACAGCATGTGGATGAGGGTAGTAAGGGGGTATTCCCATCTCTGACACTGGAGGCATATCACTAGGGTATACCCCCAATGTCTGATAGGTGCGAGTGCCAACTCTGGGACCTGCACCGATACTTTGAATGGAGCCTGCAAAGTCCTGAAGGGCACACCTTGCATTCCTATGGGAGCGCTGAAAATAGCCTAGCGCTGGCTCAGCTATTTCTGTTAGCCCAATAGAAGTAAATGGAGTGGTGGCCCTTCCCGTTCATTTCAATGGGATGTCCAAAAATAGCAGTGTGCGCTGCCCAGCTATTTTCGGTGCTGCTATAGGAATGAATGTAGGGTGGCCGCACATGCGTGGTGCGCCCTCTGGGACTTTGCAGGCTCCGTTCTAAGTATAGGCGTGTGGGTCCCAGAGGTGCTTCCCGCACATTTTAGACACTGGGGGAATATCCTAGTGATATGCCCCCAGTGTCTGAGATGGGGAAAACCCCTATAAGTTAAATTTCATTCACTTAGCTCATATTGTAAAACGCTGCATATTTTCCACACACAATTCTGCAACAGAAAATCTGCTACATGTGACTGTACCCGAACAGTGACAACCACAGTATGCCTCTCTGTGATAGTAAGCAGTGAGAATCTTTAAGGCACCCATCTCCCACACTGGTGACAGGTCCTAATAAGTAAAGATGTTAATTTGACATAATATTTCATAGCCAACTACGGTAAGTATATAATATTGGATTGAGAGGCTGCATAAAGATGATATTCTCCTTCATTTTAAAATCAGTGGTCACTGTGCATGAGAAGACGACCCACAACCTTCAACAGGTACCCAGAAAATGAAAGCAATAGGATGTAAGGAGGTTGCCATTTACCCTTATGTGGCCAAACTATTTCTGATGGTGGCACTGCATACAAGGACTTCAGTGTACATTTGGTGCATTTTATGTGTGCACTTCTTTCAGCTACAAATAGTATTATAATCCGAAAGGACGAGACATAAAGTACTTTTTTTTTTTTTTTTTTTTTTTTTTTAATATCTACACTCCTAAACATGGAAGTTGCAACACCAAGAAGGAATTTTGGAAATCACAGGATCGATAGATGTGCTAATGATATGCAAATGATAAAATGGAAACAGAATATTTAAGCATCTCTATTTGGTATCAAGTATGAGCACCGTGCGCAGAAATACATGCACTTGCACGCCTTGGCATGATGTCAATAAGGTTATTAATGGTTGTTTGAGGAATGTCCTGCCATGCTAAATGCGTTTGAGCACGTCCAGCGCTGGCAGCTCCTTTTGCATTTGCCAACCATTGATGTCCCAAATGTGCTTGATGGGAGACAAGTATGGAGATGCTACAGGCCATGGCAGCACATTTAGCCCACGCAAACTGATCACAGTAGCATGAGTCTGCACATGGCCTAATGTTGTTCTGTTGAAAAACTGCTCCTGGTGCACTTGAGAAATGTCTGTACCACTGGTTCTACAACCAAATTAATTTAACGCCAAGCTACAATTAGTGTACTTGAAATAAAGACTAGAGGGATCCAGCTACTGTACATTATGCCACCCCATACCATAATCCTGGGAGTAGGACTGGTATAATGTTCCCTTGTGAAACCCTCTTAATGGCACTGCCCATGTGGTCTCCAGACCAATCTTCAGCTATCATTACATCTGAGACAAAAGCATGACTCATTGCTGAAGAAGATAGACCTCAATTCCAGCCTTCATTGGTGTCTTGTGTGTGCACCATGATAGCTTTTGAAAGTGGCCTTCTGATGGTTTGTGTAGACTTGGGATGTAACGTCCAATTTCACTTGCAATGCAGAAGGGATGAAGTCGCGCCATTCCTCTGACAATCCATACATGCAGAGGTTCGCCTTTGTGCACCTCTTGCTGTTATTCCAGTTTGTTGTTCTCTCATCCAACACAACGTTAAACAGTGCTGACATCTCAGCCTAGGTGTGTAACAATCTGCCAGAGTGATAAACTAAGATCTCTCAGTTCGAGCATTCTGTCCCTTTCAGTCTGTGGCTAAAAAACAGTTTTCAATCTAGCTTTTATTCCCCTCCCACATGCCACAGATTGGAGCTAGGTGCTTGAAAATTTGATCTGCAGATCTTACTGACACCTGCTACTTCCTTGATTGTCATAACCTTATGGCTTATCCTTCTTGGTGTTGTAATTTCAATGTCGAGAAATCTACTTCTGTTTTGGCTCCATGCAAAACCAACACTAAATATTCTTTGTGTAGTTGTGGCTTTATGCTCTTGTTTTGTGGCTCACTATTGTGGTAAAGACTAGTACTTGTATGCCAAAGAAATGTACTATGCATTTTTAGCATAAACTTTTCCTGACCCCGCTAATCATGCCCATGTGTTACACATTTGCTTGTGTCAGCAGGATGTACTATGTAGCATAGAAAATAAAAAGTGGTTGCAGTGTTTTTTTTTTTTTTTTTAATTGCAGCGTTTTAGTATGTTACTTTATTACGACATGTGGCATACTAAACCTTTATGTATGTTCATATTCCCAATTTATTTCCGTATTGAAGTTTTTTTTTAGAGGCCCTTCGATCAGCAAATTCAGAATTTCTAACATAATTTTAAAGCTTTATTATATTTTGAATTGCACTCCTTTATTGGCAGAGCAAAGCGAGATGACCATGCAGGAATCTGGCTCTGTCAATTGTAAAGAAGAGGGGAGGGGCTGGCAGAGGAAGGAGGAGGAGCAAGGGTGCACAGAGCGACTTGGACCTGCCCTTTGTGCACTTAGCTTATCATTTGTATATGGATTAAAAGTATAATTTCATCAGAATGAAGAAATAGTTTGCTAAGAAAATGGTATCATTACATTCCACTGAGCTAGCCTTACAAGGCCTTCTCCCTGTTTTAACAATGAATTTCCTGGTGATAGACTCCTCCCTCCTAAGAAAGCAGCCTAGTTTAGTACATTTTGTTTTTCTCTTCTCTTATAAAAGTCATTCCTTATTTTGTAAGTAGAAAAAAACAACCCAGTTCCGGCTTTGTTTTTATGGTGTTCACTGCACGCCAAAAATTACATTTTAATTTTATTATGCCGGTCAGTACAATTATGAAGATACATAATGAATATGTTTTTTGTTATGTTTTAATGTTTTCCTACTGTTTAAAACTAAAACATTTTTATTTTTTGATTTAGAAAAAAATATTTTTCTAGTAACATAATTGTATTAGGGTATTTTGTTTTCGGGGCATCTGTAGTTTTTATTGATACAATTTTGGGATAAATGCAACCTTTTCAGAATTTTTCATTCAGTTCTGGTTTGGAGTTGGGTGCACACAATGATTTTGCTGCCTAGGTATCAGTGACTTACATCTCAAGGTGAGATACTTATATTGTTTTATTTGTTTCCAAATATGCCATCCATGGTCTCCAGATACAGTGGGGAAAATAAGTATTTGATTCACTAGCAATTTTGCAAGTTTTCCCACCTACAAAAAAAGGAGAGGTCTGTAATTTTTATCGTAGGTACACTTCAACTGTGAGAGACAGAATGTAAAAAAAAAATCCAGAAAATCACATTGTATGATTTTTAACTAAATAATTTGCATTTAATTGCATGAAAAAAGTATTTGATCACCTACCAACCAGCAAGAATTCTGGTTCTCACAGACCTGTTAGTTTTTCTTTAAAAATTCTTCCTTGGTCTTGGGCTCCATGCAAGATCCTGCCTCCTGAGGTAAGGATTATTCTGAGAAAGGTCAGGAATCAGCCCAGAACTACACAGGAGGACCTGGTCAATCACCTGAAGAGGATCTTGGGTATTTGGGCGTGCCTATGCAATATATATCTTATAGAAAACGTACAGTGGAGGCTCACCTTATGGGGTTGTGCTAAATAGGAACATCCTTATTGAAGGCTTGATATGAAGAATGCTGTCATCAGGTGTGCTGCCGCAGGTGTTGGTTCCTTCAGAATGGGATAGAACTGCTGCAAACAGATCCAGGAGGCAGCATCCTGGATCTGTTTGCAGCAGATTTATCCCTAATCCTAGGAGTCCATTGGACTGTCTACATCGGGCTTTTGAGTGCCGAAATAGGAACTTTTCTTTTATCCAAATGACCTGAAGAGAGCTAGGACCACAGTCTCAAAGATTACCGTTAGTAACACACTACGCCGTCATGGATTAAAATCCTGCAGGGCATGCAAGGTCCCCCTTGCTTATGCCAGCACATGTCTAGGCCTGTTTGAAGTTCGCCAGTGACCATCTGGATGATCCAGAGGAGGCATGGGAGAAGGTCATGTGGTCAGATGAGACCAAAATAGAACTTTTTGGTATGCACTTCACTCGCCATGTTTGGAGGAAGAAGGATGAGTACAACCCCAAGAACACCATCCTAACCATGAAGCATGGAGATGGAAACATCATACGCTGGGGGTGCTTTTTTGTCAAGGGGACAGATGTATTGAAGGGAGGATAGATGGGGCCATTTATTGCAAGATTTTGGACAACAGCCTCCTTCCCTCAGTAAGGGCATTGAAGATGGGTCATGGCTGGGTCTTCCAGCATGAAAATGACCCGAAACACACAGCTAGGGAAACTAAAGAGTGCCTCCGTAAGAAGTATTTCTCGGTCCTGGAGTGGCCTAGCCAGTCTCCAGACCTGAACCCAATTGAAAATCTTTGGAGGGAGCTGAAACTCAATGTAGCCCAGCGACAGCCTGAAAGCTGAAAGATCCGGAGAAGATCTGTGTGGAGGAGTGGGCCAAAATCCCTGCTGGAGTGTGTGCAAACTTGGTCAAGAGCTACAGGAAATGTCTTACCTCTGTAATTGCAAACAAAGGTTTCTGTACCAAATATTAAGTGTTGGTTCTCTATTGTATCAAATCCTTATTTCCCCTACGCCTCCACAGCGGCACCATAGGAGGATTCCCCCGCCCCCAGGGACAGGAAACAACCACCAGGAAGCTTTAAAAAGATCCCTCCTCTTACCTAATATCAGTTTTTTGTTTCCTGTCCCTCGGGACGCCGGGAAGCTTCGGGTGGTACGCTGCCCTCTTTTTTTCTACCGCGCAGCCTGGATCTTCCCCGGCCGGTGTCGGGAGGGCTGCGCAGGGACCGGAGGCTCCGGGCACTACATGCGTGCCTTCTCCAGTCCTGGGCTAAAGCCCTCTCAAGCGAGGCGGCCCCGGACATATTCCCCACGCGGTCGGAGGGGAGCGTGGGAGCGGCACATCAAGCGCTGTGAGCGCAGGCAGGGACTCCCCGAGGGGAGGGGACTCCCTCTTCCCCCTCTGCGTCATGAGGGGAGGCGCGGCGGACGGACGCCGCCGCGCTCCAATTGGCCACTGTGACGTCAGCGGGGGGCGGAGCCTAATGCGGATGGCGCCAAATTTGAAAGTTTAAAACGCCAGCAGCATGGAGGTGAGCTGTGGTGTGTTCCTTTCTACTGCTGAAGGATGTCTGCCCCTTCTGAGCCCTCTGCTGAGTCTGTCAGGCCTGCTGATGTTGCTGCAGCCCCTGGTCCGGTCAGTACCCTTCTCTTGCTAAAACCTGGTCAAGAGATAGGGATCCTTTTTTCTGATTTTATTACTGAGATTTACTCTGTCTCTTATGTTTGATATTGTAGGAGCATAAGGCCTCTAATCGATGCGCTATATGCAGAAAATCCTTATCTTCAACTTATAAAAAACCTCTCTGCAAGAAATGCACTGAGAAGGTGGTCACTGAAGAGTCCCCTTCGTTTATGTCTAACCTAAAGACTCTGATTAGACAAGAGGTCTCGTCTGCAATAGATCTGCGGTTGCCTGCTGATTCTATCTCAGCTCAGCCTTCAACTTCTAGGGCTACTGTGGCCAGCCTGCCTGTAGCATCGCTTGAAGAAGGAGATAATAGGGACTCAGACGCCTCTGATGATGTTGCTGGGAAACCATTCTGTGTTCCAGAAGACACTGAATTGTTGCTAAAGTCCATTAGATCCACTATGGGTTATGAAGATACTAAGGAATCCCTATCCATACGGGACCAAATGTTCCAGGGTCTAGGAGAGAAGAAAGTGAGTTTTTCCGGTTCACCAAAATGTGGAAAACCTTATCAAGAAGGAATGGAAGGATCCGGAAAAAAGGTCGGGAATTTCCAAATCCTTCAAGAGGAAATATCCTTTTTCCTCAGAAGATTCCGCCTTATGGGATTCTATTCCTAAAGTTGACGCTCCTATAGCGAAAATTTCAAAAAAGACGTCCTTGCCGTTTGAGGACATGGGTCTGTTGAGAGACCCAATGGAGAAGAAAGCAGAAGGATTACTGAAGAAGTCCTGGGCAGCCGAGCCTCGGTTTTTTCAACAGCGCCAGTCCTTTCGGAACCAGCGTAGAGGGCGGTTCGACCAAAGAAGAGGTGGCGGGTCAGACAGATCTCAACAGTCCAGAGGCAAAGGAAGAGGTTTCCTTTTCAACCCTGCCAATGCTAAAGGGAAACAATGACGCCAGGTTACCGGTGGGAGGAAGGTTGAGATGGTTCGCCTCAGCCTGGTCCAGCATAACCTCTTCCCCCCTGGATCCTCCAGTTGATATCAACAGGTTATAGACTGGAATTCATGAGCACTCCGCCTACAAGATTCATGACGATAAGGAATCCTCTCAACCAAAACGCGTTAGAACAGGAAATATTATCTCTTCTGGAGAAGCAGGTCCTGGTGCCAGTCCCATCCTCCCAACGGGGGAAAGGTTTCTACTCTCCAATGTTCCTTACACGGAAACCGAATGGTTCATACTGAGCCATAATAAACCTAAAAGACCTCAACCGCTACCTCATATACAAGAGATTCAAGATGGAGATTATCCGCTCAACGGTAAATATTCTCCAGAAAGATTGCTTCATGGCTACCCTCGACCTCAGCGATGCTTACTACCACATCCCCATCCACAGAAATTTTTAGAAATTTCTCAGAATTGCTCTTTGGATCAAGGGAAGTCTGCACCATCTTCAGTTCCAAGCCCTGCCCTTTGGCCTAAGCTCGGCCCCCAGAATTTTCACCAAAGTAATGTCAGAAGTCACGTCATTCCTCCACCTTCAAAAGGTACAGGTCATACCGTACCTGGACGACTTCCTGATCTGGGCAGGCTCACGAGAACTCCTTATCAGTCAGTTGGACTACGTCCAGTACTTTCTCCCCTCGTTAGGTTGGGAGATAAACCTGGAGAAATCACACCTACAACTAGCGCAACAAAAAATCTTTCTGGGCATACTACTGGACTCGCATCAAATGATGTCCTTTCTGCCGGAGGAAAAAAGGATCTCCCTCTCCTGCCTGGTATCCAGGTTTCTACTCAAACCGAACGTCTCTATAAGAGAGGTAATGAAGCTGCTAGGCTCCCTGACGGCCACCATTCCGGCAGTTCGATGGGCTCAGTCTCACACCCGGGATCTACAGAATTTCCTCTTGCGTTCCTGGGACAAGAGGCAAGACTCCTTGAACAGAAGATTGTCCATTCCAATCCACATCAAGGTATCCCTGAATTGGTGGAGACTCCATCAGAATCTTCTAAAGGGGATATCATGGAGGCCTCTTCATCCGGTGGTTATTACAACAGACGCCAGCGGCAGGGGTTGGGGAGCTCATTCTGTGGGTCTACTAGTCCAAGGTTCCTGGGTAGGTCTTCTGAGAGAAGCCTCCTCCAATCTAAAAGAGTTGTCAGTGGTCCAACAAGCCCTGCAGGCCTTCAGTCCTTCCATCAGAGGGAAGCACGTCAGGATTCTCTCCGACAACAGCACAACAGTGGCTTATCTCAACAGACAAGGGGGAACGAGAAGCCGAAGTCTGAATCTAGTGGCAAAAGAGATCTTCCAGTGGGCAGAGAAGAACTTGGAATCTATCACCTCAGTTCACCTAAAAGGTTCTCTGAACCAGGTGGCGGACTTCCCCAGCCGCAAACCCCTAAAAGAAGGAGATTGGTGTCTCAGCCAGGAAGTATTCCTTTCTCTCACAAAGATATGGGGATACCCCTGCATGGATCTTTTTGCCAGTCACACAAACCGACAGGTTCCGGCTTATTTCTCCCTAGAGAAGAACGACGCGACTTGGGGAACCGATGCCCTTTGCCAGACTTGGCCAGACGACCTCCTATATGCCTTCCCCCCCCTTCTCTCTTCTACCCAAGACAGTGGCGAAGATCAGAGATCTAAAGGCTCATGTCATCCTGATAGCTCCATTCTGGACAAAACGTTCCTGGTTTCCTCTCCTCCTGGAGATGTCAAAGGGGGAGTACAAGATGCTTCCAGACATTCCAGACCTACTGTTCCAGGGGCCAGTACTTCATCCCAGGGTCCATCATCTACACCTGGCAGCATGGAAGCTGAACACGCCCTCCTGAAAGCTAAAGGCCTGTCAGACAAGGTAATTGCTACCCTCTTATCCAGTCGTAAGAGAGTTACTTCTCAGATCTATCATAGGGTCTGGAACACTTTCTTGAGGTTTGCTAAAGATAGTTGGGACCCGTCAGCTCCCCCAGACATAGCCACCATTCTTGACTTTCTTCAAGCAGGAATGGATAAAGGTCTGAGGCCCTCCACCCTGAAAGTGCAGGTGGCAGCGCTAAGTGTGTTTCTGGATATGAGATTGGCCCAGCTTCCTCTCATATCCAGATTTATTAAAGGAGCATATAGGTTACTTCCACCCAAGCATGTGGTAGTTCCCCCCTGGGATTTGAACATTGTGTTATCAGCCTTGACAGAGCCCCCCTTCGAGCCCATCCTAGACGTCTCGCTAAGGTATCTCACCTTAAAGACTGCCTTTCTCCTGGCAATAACAACAGCCAGGAGGGTAGGTGAAATTCAGGCGTTTTCCTGTATCCCTCCTTATCTAAACATCCTGGAAGATCGAGTTATCTTAAAACATCATCCCTCCTTTCTTCCCAAGATGGTCTCAAATTTCATAGACAACAGGAAATTTGTCTACCTTCTTTCTGCCAGAATCCGGCATCAGACAAAGAAAGAAAGTTCCATAATTTAGATGTCCACCGGTGTATTCTGACTTACTTGCAGCGATCTAAGGATTTTAGATGCTCTGACCATCTCCTTGTGCAATTTCAGGGACCAAATAAAGGCAAAGCCGCAAGTAAGCTAACTATCGCAAGATGGATAAAGACGGCTATATCATCTGCCTATGGGGTAAACAACGAAGTTGCTCCCACCTCTTTGAAAGCCCACTCTACAAGAGCAATCTCAGCATCCTGGGCTATGACGGCTTCAGCCTCGCTGGAAGAGATTTGTAGAGCTGCCACGTGGGCCTCACCATCTACCTTCTTCCGTCACTATAGACTGGACGTATTATCAAATAAGGACTTATCCTTCGGACGCAAGGTCCTTTCAGCAGTAGTCCCCCCCTAATATGAGTACTCTGCTATTCCTCCTGTGGTGCCGCTGTGGAGGCGTAGGGGAAAGATGATAATATCACTTACCGGTAATTTGATTTCCCTTTAGCCTCCACAGCGGCAACATTCCCTCCCTATTGTCTTATGTCATCTACAGTGTTTTGCTTGCATTGTATTGATGGTATTGTTAATAAATGTCGTGTGCTTGCATCCAATAAGGTTCTCTGAAACTAACTGATATTAGGTAAGAGGAGGGATCTTTTTAAAGCTTCCTGGTGGTTGTTTCCTGTCCCTGGGGGCGGGGGAATCCTCCTGTGGTGCCGCTGTGGAGGCTAAAGGGAAATCAAATTACCGGTAAGTGTAATTATCATCTTTCATGCAATAAAAAGCTAATTAATTATTTAAAAATAACATAACATACAATGGGAATTTCAGGAATTTTTTTTTTTTTTTTTGAAGTGTACCTACAATAAAAATTACAGACCTCATTCTTTGTAGGTGGAAAAACTTACAAAATTGCCAGTGTATCAAATACTTATTTTCCCCACTGTATGTGTGCATGAATATTATATGCACATTATTTGTAGAGTTATATTTGCATATCGAATGTATTCAGTATCTTGTAGTTGGACTTCCCTAGGGTTTTGAAGAAATTTGTGACACAGCTTAAAAATTTAAAGCGGTTTTCCAGACTCCTGATATTGATGACCTATCCTCAGGCTAGGTCATCAATATCACATTGGTCGGATTGCTGGGTGTCAGACTCCCACCAATCGGTTGTTCCTTGTAGCCTCCGGCGCTAGTATTAGCACTTAGAACTCAGAAGAACGGCTCAACTAAAATGTAGTTTTACTGCATGGTTACAGCATCTCAGCTTCCATTGAGCTACTTTAATTGTATTGCTTGCCAAGAGTGGTGGTAATTTGAAGGAACACTTTTTAAATACTTAAGATATCATGGGAAAAACTTACCCACACTCTTGTTAGTCTTTTTGTTTGAGGAACATGCAGGAAATCCAGCATTTTATTAGAATTTTTGCAGAGAACACGTTAATTCCCGTCGATCTGTTTGGCTATTGTTCTTAGGTTTAATTGCAATAAAGATAAATAGAATTAAAAAAAAAGTAGATTAACGGAGGAATTACTGGGATATTTATTTTTGTAAATTTCTATTAGTAGTCCTTTAAATAGGGATGTAGCTAGGGGAGCCTGGTTTCTAGGCAGAGCGCCAACAAGCCACTTTGCCTGGTCTGGGGTATTTAGATGAAGCAAGTAAGTAAACTGAGCTCTTGCCCTGGTGAAGGAAAACCTAGCTGTGCTTCTGCCTTAAAATCAAGCAACTAAACATTCTGAAAAGCTAACCTGCATCTATTACAGGAGATATATATATATATATATATATATATATATATAAGGCCCCGTGCACATGACCAAATCCGTTTTGCAGTCTGCAAAATACAGATGTGCATCCAGTAATTTTTGTTGGACCCGTTGTAAAAAACAAAAAAACTGAAAAAAAAAACCTACTTTTGTCTTCAAAATTGGCAAGAATAGGACAGGTTCTATAGCTTGCAGCCCAGCACACAGATGACACTATAGAAATGAATGGGTATGTGTACGAATCATACACGGACCAAAAATACGGTTGTGAAAGTTGGATCTCAAGATACCAGACCTTTAATTTTAGCCATGTTATCTCCTTGTCATCTTCTCTTTAGTTTATTGTCCTTGCTGGTAGAAAATTAGGATCCAGGGATGATCCAGATCACCTGCTAGTCTGACACTGAGGCTGTTTTTGTGAAATGCTGAACTAGGAGATATTCCAAATCATCATTAGCTTCTGGATTTTAAAGGGGTTTTGTCACTTCAGCAAGTGGCATTTATCATGTATAGGAAGTTAATACAAGCCATTTACTAAGGTATTGTTATTACCCATATTGCTTCCTTTGCTGTCTAGATTCATTTTCCCATCAAATTATACACTTCTCTTTTCCATGATTACGACCACCCTGCAATCCAGCAGCAGTGGTCGTGCTTGCACACTATAGGAAAAAATGCAGCCTCTCTGGTGGCCCGGACTGTGGGAGCTCACACAGGCTGATGGTTTTTTTTTTTATATAGTGTGCAAGCATGGCCACAGCTGCTAGAGTGCAGAGTGGTTGTAACCATGGAAACGAGCAGTGTATAATGTGATGGAAAAATGCATCCAGTCAGCAAAAGAAGCAATACGGACAATCACAATACATATGTGATAAACACAATAGTAAGTGCCTTGTATTAACTTTCTCTACATAATAAATGCTATTTCCTGAAAAGATAAAACCCCTTTAAGGATTTAGGGGCACATTTATTAAGACCAGCAGTTTAGACACCTGTCTTAATAAGCCCCTGCGCTGACTGTGGATCGCTGAAGTTATGTAGAGGCGCCTGAGAGTATAAGTAGGAATGAGAGAATAAGTAATAGTGTTCTTAGTTCATCTAATCTCATCTCTGAATTGTCAAAATAACCTTATTTCCTGATTTATGTGACAATAGATTAGACCTGGTATGCAGTTTCCTGCCCTTTAGATTTGCAGAGCTTGTGCATAATATTTCTGTGTTAAATTAGAATAAATTATAGAAGGCAGCTTCATAAACATCAGATGGAGCCTTAAAACTGCTTATAGATCTCATCCTAGTGGTGACATTTGAGCCTCTTTTACATGTGGTAATTTGTTGTGGATGTCCTGGATCAGTCATTATTTTGTGAGGGGTGAAACCACATGTTAAAGCAGCTTGGTTACCAGATCAGCCTTATTAAACCAGGCACATAGCACTCCCCCCTCCCTTTGAT
The DNA here is from genome assembly GCA_900303285.1 of Rhinella marina. Classification (NCBI taxonomy): domain Eukaryota; kingdom Metazoa; phylum Chordata; class Amphibia; order Anura; family Bufonidae; genus Rhinella; species Rhinella marina. The sequence continues at coordinate 320,080 of ONZH01017319.1, read as the reverse complement.
TGACAGCGTTAGGCCCCACTCAGACGGCCATATTATTGCGGACCCGCAATAATACAGGGGCCGCCCAGCGTGTGTTCCGCACCGCTCGGAACACACGCAGGGCGGCCCCATTCAAAATGCCTATACTTGTCCGTGCATGCGGACAAGTATAGGACATGCTTCATCGGAGCCGCGGCACGCTCCCATAGAGGTGAATGGGGCCGCATCTATTCCGCAATATTGCGTAATAGATACGGGCCCCATTCAAACGGTCGTGTGAATGGGGCCTTAGAGTTCGACTTGGTCTAGCACAGTCAATCAAGGGAGGGTGTGTTTTTAGATGTCGGTAGGCTTCTCATAGCAGTGCTCATACTGAAAAAGCATGCCTCCCAGTGCTCGAAATTACCTCTAGCAAAGGAATAAAAATATGAATTTATCAATTACCGTGGCACAGTCGGTGAGGAGGAAGGCATCATTGTAAACTGCAGGATCATGTCTATCAGGCTATGTGCCTAGTTTAACCACCTAAGTGTTCTGCCCGAGTCCAGCTCGGGCAGTGTGAAAAGTAGCTAACTGGAGAGGGGTAGGTCTGCTTTAGATGGTAATATCTCCTCAATGGTAGCAGCTAGAAACATGCAACTGGTCTTGTATGAAAGCCAGTCAGACAGTCCAAGCAACAGAGTAGCAATTACTGTTAGAAATCAAGTTGGGAATAATCGCGAGTAAAACCTGTTTTTACTTTCGATTTCAGCTGCATTTACAGCATCCCGATTGTATTGTTGTCATTTTGGTATTGTCTGAAAGCATGGAATATCTGCTTTCAAACAAGATCAAGTTGCATGTTTCTAACTGCTACCCTTCAGGAGGTAGCAGCATCTAAAGCAGCCCTCCCCCCTCAAGATAGCTACTTTTCCCACTGCTGGAGCAACACTCTGGCAAAACAGGGGGTTAACCAGTTCCTGAAAGCTGGTTCACGCACCGGAGCGAGCACCATAGTCAATGGGGACCTGCTGTTTCATACATTAGACACCCCAGTTAATATGCGAGATTGGCATCTTGGCCATGGAGTCTGACAGGGCCAAAACACAGAATCGCATGCTTCCAGGGCAGGAACGCTTTTCCCCGGCGGAGATCGGGAAAATTGTGCTGTACTAGGCTTCCAGGCTCATTACTTGTATATTATAGTTCAGGCCAGCAGGTGTCAGCACTGAACTGTAATATACCTATTTCTGTATAGGATAATAGAACAAATTCCATTATTCTATAGAAATTGCAATCTGGGGTCCAATTGAGGACCTAAAAAAAAAAAAAAAAAGTAAAAACGTTTTATAAAAAATATAAAAATTCAAATACCCCCCTTTCCCCAAAATAAAAATAAACAATTAAAAAAAAAATAACCTCATGGGCATTGCCGAGTATGAAAACGCCCCTACTATTAAAATATTAAAAAAAACAAATCCCATACGGTGGCGTAAAGAAAAAAAAATTGGCTGATTTTGCCTTTTGTTCATCACTTCACTTTTTATTAATTTTTTTTTTTTTCCCCTCGATCAAAAAGTCATTCATACCCTATGGTATTAGCAAAAACTACAGGTCATCCTGCATAAGATGAGCCCTCACACATCCCCATAGACATAAGTATAAAAAGGTTATGGGGCACAGAATACGGCGATGACGAGCAAAATTTGAATTTTTTCAAAAGTTTATTTTTTTCAGTATTAAAGCGGCCCCGTCACTGGGATCAAACCTATTAAACCAGACATACTGGCTGTTAGGGATCATCAGACTGATTAAAACTACACCTTTCTTTTGTCTGTATGCTAAACCGCTGCAGAGCACCAGGAGGCAGGGCTGAATCCTTTGAGCACTGCTTTGAAACACCCCCTGTGCTCTGGATACTCCTCCCTCTCCTTGATTGACAGGGTTAGACATCAGCATGCTGAGGGCAGAGTTGTGTCCTAACATCTTCGTATCATATATAACGTCACCACATTGAGATCTGCTCAGAAAGCTAATGTACATATTACTGCTTTATTCACAGGCAAAATATATGATTATGAAGACACCAGTGATATGTGTTAGCTTATAAACATAGTAAAAAACATACTTCCATATGTGGTAATGCAGTACCTTGGTGGTAAGTCATTGGTTTTGCATGTAGAGTTCCCAGGTTTGAGTCCTGAGAGAGGCTTCCAGGTTTTTTCTTCAGATATTTTTTTTTGTCTTCCATATTTAACCCATAATAAAAGTCTATATCCTGAACATATTGAAAATAATGTTTTTAGGCTTAAAAAGCTAATAAATATTATTGGTTTCTTTTATAATCGTATTTTGTGCCTGTGAATAAACCAGTAATAGTTTTCAGGTTTCTAAGCAAAAAAGAAAACTATTCTCAATATAGTAAGACCTTTTATTGATATTATATGCTTATATATTATTTATTATAGTATAGCTTTTTATTATGGGTTAAATAAGAGAGGAAAAAAAATTATTTAAAGAGGACCTTTCACCACTCCTGACATGTCTGTTTTAATAGCTTCATGCATTCCCCATGTAATAACAATTCTGGAACATCTATTCTTATGTCTGTATGTTGTGCCATTGCTTTACTATTTGCACTAGAAGTTATGAATGAATTGCTATTTGCCTTCAGTAAAGGAACAGAGGGGAGGTGACCAGTTGGGGGTGTGTATCTGCACATTCTGAACATAGCAGCACTGATTGGACAGAGTGAGTCTGTGCAGGGACACACCCCCAACTGGCCACCTCCCCTCTGTTCCCTTACTGAAGCCAAATAGCAATTCATTCATAACTTGTAGTGCAAATAATAAAGGAATGGAACAACATAGAGCCATAAGAATAGATGTTCCAGAATTGTTATTACATGGGGAATGCATGAAGCTATTAAAATAGGCATGTCAGGAGTGGTGAAAGGTCCTCTTTAAGTCTCTCCTAGGATTCAAACCTGGGATCTCTACCTGCAAAACCATGTATTTATCACTAAGTTATAGCATTACCATATAAAGCTTCATATTTTTGTAGGCTTTTCAGCTAACACATATTACTGGTGTCTTTATAATCATATATTGTGCCTGTGAATAAAGCAGTAATATGTAGATTAGCTTTCTGAGCAGATCTTAGTGTGGTGAAGCTATAGTACATAGAGTATATGACATGCAGATGCCGACACAACTTAAAGGGGTATTCTCATCTTAGACAATGGGGGCATATCGCTAGGATATGCCCCCATTGTCTTATAGGTGCGGGTCCCACCGCTGGGACCCGCACCTATATCCAGAACGGAGCGGGGAGCGCTGCGCCTGGAGGACCCCGGGTCTCCGGGGGTCCGGCCACCACCAGGCACAGGTCCCCGCTCCGCTCATAGAAATGAATGGAAGCCGGGCCGTGCATGCGCGGTGCGCTCCCATTCATTTCTATGGAGCCGACGAAAGTAGCCGAGCCAGAGCTCGGCTATTTTCGGCAGCCCCATAGAAATGAATGGAGGGCGGCTGCGCATGCGCAGTGCGCCCTCATTCAGTTCGGGGGCTCCGTTCTGGATATAGGTGCGGGTCCCAGCGGTGGGACCCGCACCTATAAGACAATGGGGGCATATCCTAGCGATATGCCCCCATTGTCTAAAATGAGAATAACCCTTTAAGACTCTGCCCTCAGCATGTCTAGCCCTGTCAATCAAGGGGAGGGGGCGTGTGCAGAGCGCAGAGGGTGTTACAAAGTAGTGTTCAAAGGATTCAGCTCCACCTCCTGGTGCTCGAATTTGCTCATTTGCATATGAATAACAACACTGGTTTCTCTGCAGCTGTTTAGCATACAGACAAAAGAAAGGTATTGTTTTAAAAAGAATGTTGAGCCCTACCAGCCAGTATGTCTGGTCTTATAGGGCTGATCCTGGTGACAGAGCCGCTTTAAAATGCAAGAAAAACTATAGAAGTTTGGTATCTCTCGGTAATCGTACTGACCCGGAGAATGAAGAGCACAAATCAGTTTTACCGCATAGTGAACACAGTAAGAACAAAACCCATAAAACTATGATGGATTTTTTATTCCCAGTTCCACCCCATTTTTTTTTTTTTCCCCCCTCTACGTATGCCATATAAAATGGTGGCATTAAAAAGTACAACTTGTCCTGCAAAAGGCTATGTGAACAGAGAAATAAAAAAACGTTATGGCTCCGGAAAGACAAGAAGTGAAAAACAAAAACGGAAAATCGTTGCATCAAGAAGGGGCTAAATCCACAGAGCATTAACAGTGCGACTGACGTTTATTTAACCCCTTCCCGACCGCCGCCGTACATGTACGGCGCGCGGGCAGTGCGGGGACATGACGCCCGCTCGCGGGTGCGGCGGGCGTCATGGCCGGCAAGTCTCTGCTGTTTCTAACAGCAGAGACTTGCCGCATCTTACCTCCGTCTGCGGAGACTTCCAGGGCCTTCTGATGCCGTGATCACGGCATCAGGATGCGTCTGAACCCGGAAGCCCACGCTTCCGGGTGGTGTACAGACGCCCCGATTGGCCAATCGGGGTGTCTGTACACCATATGAAAACTGTAATCCTCGCTGGTGAGGATTACAGTTTTCAAACTGCAATTCTTATTCTGGCCACTAGATGGCAGGCCAGGATAAGAAATGAGCAATTCATGGTTTTAACTGCATCTAGTAAATCCATGATTGCTCATAAAGAAAAAAAAACAAAACACAATAGATCAGATGATATTTGAGCTTTAAAATAATCACAGAAAAATTAAAAAAAATGTTAAAAAATATATAAAAAATAAAAAAGATATAAAAGTTCAAATCACCCCCCTTTCCGTATAAGTAAAAAATAAATACCTAAATAACAATAAATATAGACATCATGGGTATCACCGTGACCGAAAACGCCCGTACTTTTAAAATATAAAAAAAAAATTTCAATACGGCGAATTGTGTGGCGGAAAAAAGCGTCCAAATGGCGATTCGCAGTTTTTTTGTCCCTTTTTTTTTTTTCTAAAAAAAATTAAATAAAAGTGGATCAAAAAGTCATACACACCCCAGAATGGTATCAATAAAAACTTCAGACCGCCCCGCAAAAAATGAGCCCCCATACAGCTCTGTACACATAAATACCAAAAAGTTATAGGGGTCAAGATATGACAAGGGAAAAAAAAAAAAAAAAAAAGGGCAACTTTCTAATTATTTTATCACCATCTAAACGCAGGAAAAACTATACATATTAGGTATTGCCGGATTCGTACTGACCAGTAGAATGAAAGTAACCAGTCAGTTTTAATGCACATCGAACGCTGTAAATAAGAAACCCGTAGAACTGTAGCGGAATAGCGGTTTTCTTGCAATTTCACCCCATTTGGAATTTTTTTCCCGCTTCCCACTACACCATATGTAATATTAAATGGTGGAGTTGGAAAGTACAACTTGTCCCGCAAAAAACAAGCCCTCATACAGCTATGTGAACAGAAAAATAAAACAGTTATGGCTGTTTGAAGGCAGGGAGCGCAAAACGAAAATGCAGAACCGAAAAAACCTCCGGTCGTGAAAGGGTTAATGGATGTCAGGCAGCTATTTTAAGAACCATTACAGACTGTGGTTCTGTTTACACGGCCATTTGTAGTGTCCATTTTTCAGAAAGACATCAGTGACTGGACGTTTATTTTTTCACTGTTGACTCAAATGACAGTCCGTCTCTTACTAGAGCCTTTCACAAGCATGAAACAGCATTTGTCACCTTGTAAGAGCTACCCTTTTTTGTGGACTCCTGTATGTGTATTAGAATAGCTCACACTGATGCCATGGTTTTAATGCTGGAGTACAGTATATTAGAAGGCTATCCCATTATGAAATAGATGGGGGTTGTTTCAGTTTTCAAATGACATGTAATGTCCTCAGTTACTTATTTAGTTCAGGGATGCTTATCCTGCGCCGTCCAGCTGTTGCAAAACTACAACTCCCAGCATGCCCTTAATAGCTGTAGGCTGTCCAGGTATGCTGGGTGTTGTAGTTTGGCAACTGGAGGGCCGCAGGTTGGGTATCCCTGATTTGGTTAATTTAGGTTTGTAATTGCATAAGTTTTAGTTTGATGAAGCCGTTATGCTCCTGTGTGTGACTAGGCATCTGTGCTGTGTACACTTTTTTATATATATATATATATATATAATTGCAGTTACACATTTGTTTGCCATTTTAACTTCTGCTCCTCTATGTAGATCTTGTATTTTCAAACATCCTCTAAAGGTCAAATAAGAAGTCATAAGTACAATAAATGTGAAGACCAATGTTAATGAGTCTAATGTTGAGTTGTATGGCTACCAGAGTTACTATAAGTTTCTCCTCATCTCATGGTTTATCTCTGCTCATATTCCTCAGAAATGAAAACCTTTTAAGAAGTGACTGTGGTAGCTGGACTCACTATCCCTATTTGCCTTAAAGGGGTTGTCTGAGATAATTGGAAATCTTGGACAAACGCTGTAATAGCCTGAACTAAAAAGTCATATTCAACCCTTTCTCCACTGCTGGCTTTGCAGCATTGGTCTGGTCTTTTGCCACTGCTTGTTTACAAAGTGCAGTGGGGACTTGCTGGCATATGGAATGTGACTGCTGCTGTTTATAAGGGTTATCCCATGACTAATGTAAAAAATTAAATCCTATAGTACATGACAACCTCTAACAAAGCCAGAACCAGCCCTGTACCTCACATGGATCCAGAGATCTCTCCATACATTGCTCTGCTAGATTTATATCAAGATGACAGCTCAAGAGGAGTGTCTTGTCTGTTGCAGTTAAGGGGGCGTGTCTCAGCTCTCCCTATTACAGCTCAAGAGCCAGTTGAAGGATGAAACTGCGTATGTGCGGCCTTCTCAGTGAGCAGGTCAAAGAAATACAAAAAAAAACAGCTGGTGGCGCTATACAGATACATTTTATTGAGTAACTCAGTAGCTATACAAAATTTTTAATTACATGCAATTACAAAAACATTCAGATCCAGGTACTGGTTTGAAAACTGTAGAATATTTTTCATAGGACAACCCCTTAAACACTGAAGACAGTGATGGACTGCAGTGATCATGAGCAGTAGACGTCACAGTGTGTGTGACGTGCACAGTGATGTGCAGATGTACGGCCTCTGACCACTGTGGCCAGTTACTGTCCTAAGCGTTAGACCATTGTAGACAGTGATTGGTTGCTGCTATCATGTGCCATTCATCGGCATGTCACCAGTGCAGCAGGAGACTGGATTTGTTCCACAGAGAACCCTAGAGAATTAATGGAGCTTGTGACACATGCATGACCTGCTGCTCTGTCAGATCGGAGGAACGGGACTCCCATTCTCCGCATCAGTAGGGGTCCCAGCATTTGGTCCCCGAACAATCAGTTAGTTATCTCATATCCTGTGGATAGAGGATAACTTCTAAACTTGGGACAACTCCCTGTCAACTATTGTATCCCCATTCAGTATAGTTAGTACTTCTCCACTCATCAGCCCTCACCCTGCAGAAGGACCCTAGTGAACTAGACTTGAGTGACTCTATAGGGGTGCTCTACAAGTGGATCCGTTACATCACAGGTCTGTGGCCAAGTTTGAAGGAAGAAAGAAGGAAAACCTCACTAATCTTGCTAAACAGCCATCCAAACCTTTTCAGACAATGCCTAGCAAACAAAGGTTTGCAGAAATAATGGAGAAACTAGTTTGTAACCAGGTTTCTCTTTATTAACGGCTGTTTATATTTTCAGGATTCCTTATGAGGCCTGTGTTGACATGGGTCACTCAGCGACAGATTTTTTTTTTCTTACTGTATATAAAGCCTTGGGGAGCAAATTGATAAATGAACAGGAAGAGTAAGCTTCGCGTGGTCACTGAACTTGGCCTGTTTGCTGGGTTTATCTCTTAAGAGTTCACTGAATTACACTGCAGCCAAGAGGACCGTGAGAAATTAGAAATGCGTGTTATTATTTCTGCATTAATTAATGTCTTATCCACCTTCGAAGTAAAAGACTGCAGACAATACCAATTTTTTCTGGCTGTCAGAACAATGAAGCTTACATTTTTATTACAAAGCAATTCAAACTAGTGGAGCAGAGACAGCACAGTTACTAGGTATGACTTGCTAACAAATATTGGGACTATTTTCTGTTCATAATTACATGACGATCTTATGCATGGCTAATTTAATTTCCATTTTATTACTGTAGTACAGATGCTTTGTTACTTAAAGGAAGCTTTTTCTCTAAGACATTTGCGAAGACCCATTGTTCTAAACATATTGGTGCACATTTACCAATGTAAGTGCACCTAGATTTTGGCATAAATTCTTCCAAAAAGTGTCCAATTTGGCACACCTAGGTTTGGAGTAAGTTTTTTGCATCTAGTCCGAAAATGAGGTGCAGTTTAACCGGAAAGAGGTGTGACATTGCATGAAAGGGAGCATCACCTAATATGTATCATTTTGCGCCAACATTGCACCACAATTCTTTCATAAGTTTCTGTCCCTAAGTAAGCCAACCAATATTTGGTTTAGAGTTAAAAAAAGTGTCTACTCATGTAACAAATTTATCATCTGGCCTGAACCACTGCTTATTCTGGTGCAGGTCTAACTTGTCTAAGTTTGCACCCCCTGCAGGCTTAGTAAATCTGCCTGGTTTAGTATGGACCAGATGAATTATAGAGGGATGACAATTTCCAAACATATGTGAACAAGATTTGTGTATTTTTGTATCATTGCTATCCAGGGTATTATTGTCCAAAGAATGGGAAAAGAAAATCCGACTTGAACTTTGGCAGAACTTCGTTATGTTGGGGTGGTAGGAAACACATACAGCATTTTATTATCTCACATTCCCTCATAATCCATTAACTCTGATCTGTTGTCTTTGAAGCCACCAACTTCTTGATATAGGAAGAAAATGTTCAGTGTTTTGTGCCACATTCATTTTATCATAGTTGTGAGCAAGGAGATTTCAGTATTCTTGTTGTAAGTCAGATCTTACTGCCTTATATGTGAAGGAATGTCTGTGGAGTGATTTAATATAATCAGAGGACTTACCATGTACTCATGAGTCACTGCTTTCAGATCAGGCCTGTAAGCAATATGGCTTTTTAAGAACCCCTACTGTGCCTTCTTGTCACTGCTTATTGGCAGTCACTTTTGAACAAGAATGTGACATCATCAGACTGGAATTAAACTAAGCAGTCATCTGATTTTAATCTGCTGCTTTCTGAATGAAAACAGAGACTTTTTCCCTTTGTAGATACAAAGAAATAGAAACATTGAATGTGTTGTTAATCCCCCGTAACCCAAATGTGCAGAATATGAAATTGTCCCCAGTGGACTAGTTTATTATGAATAAAGAAAAAAAAATAAAACACTTACCAAGATGGCTTCCTTTTAATTTTTCCCATAAATTGTAATTGAAATGTAAAACCATTCCATATTCCTTTTAAAGTGTAACTCATTTTGGATCACTTTTCAGAGTCAGCTGTTGTGAGTATACAAGAAGAATAACACTATATATAGCCATTTGTTGACTTGTTTTAGTCCCTCTGTAGTACACCCTAGGTAATAGCAGTAGAATAAAGGACTTTATACAGCAATACTGAGCAGTGCAGCTGTGAATCAAATACTGGAGTAAGATACAAAACTTACCAGATCTTGCTGCAGTGTCTTTGTATGTCATCTACCCTATTCCAGCAGCTTCCCCCTCCTGTCTGCATAAATTTAAAAGAGCTGTCTCACTTCAGCAAATGGCATTTATCATGTAGACAAAGTTAAGACAAGGCACTTACTAATGTATTGTGATTATCTATATTGCTTCCTTTGCTGGCTGGACTCCTTTTTCCATCATATACACCGCTCATTTCCACAGTTATGACCACCTTGCATTTCATCAGTAGTGACCACGCATGCACACTGTAGGAAAAAAGCGCTGGCTTTTTTGGTGGCCAAGACTTTGAGAGCGCACATAGGTCAGTGCTTTTAGCCTATATTGTGCAAGCACCACCCCCACTGCTGGATTAGAGGGTGGTTGTAACAATGGAAACAAGCAGTGTATAAAGTGATGGAAAAATGAATCCAGACAGTAAAGGAACAAATATGGATAATCACAATACATTAGTAAGTGTTTTGCATTAACTTCCTGTTCATAATAAATGCTATTTGCTGAAGTGAGACAACTCATTTAATATGGATTGCACCTGTAACCCAGTCACTCAATGAGCTGCTAACCTGTCTTCAATTAAGACAGATTTTACTAGCAGACTAAGAGTGAATGATTAGTGCAAGAGAGGGTTGGGAGAATAGAACCTGATAAGTAGAAAAAAAATGCATTTTTCTCAAGTAAGACACAATGCACAGCATATTATCTTCACATATACTATTCATTTATGAAAAAAATTAACACAACAGGTACTCTTAAAGTAGAACTGGCTTAGGTGCCCATAGCAACCAATCAGATTCTACCTTTCATTTTTGACAGCTTCTTTGGAAAATGAAAGGAGGAATCTGATTGGTAGCTATGGGCAACTAAGCCAGTTCTACTTTACACCAGTTTGAGAACTCTCCCCCAGGGTGTTTATTGTATCTTCCTCTCTTGGGTTTGCTGTATGTACATGAAAGGAGGTGGGGACTGGAATGTTTTGTCTGCAGCATAAACCATATTTGAAGCTTGGCCGGCAAAACAAAATCACATGTACCTGAGAACCTTGCCCTTTATGTGCCACAGTCAAACATTTGGAGCAGTCTGAGGCTCACATTTGTCTCAGACTGTTTGGGTGCAGAGTTTGCAGAAGCCCTTTCAGCCTAACAAATTGTGTTTAGTTTATTTTAGTGACCGTTTAACCCCTACGCGTACATGATAATATGTAAATGGTTGTATGGAACGGGCTGCTGTGCTGAGCTCGCTCCATACGCAGGGGGTGCCAGCTGTATAATGGTGATGACACTGAACCCAGTCATTTAACCCCTCAGATGCCGCGTTCAATAGCGATCGTGATATCTGTGGAGTTAGGCAGAGGGAGGTGGGCTCCCTTTGCCTTCTGATCAGAACCCCCGCAGTGAAATTGCGGGGCTACAATCAGTCACCATGACAGCTTGGGGCCTGCTGAAGCTTCCAAACCCTGTCATGTTCAACTGACACAGATCAGACAGAGAAGCAGAATCTCATTCACAATAATAGTACTCTGTGGTGCATGGGAGACAAAATCAGAAGATCCTAGGTTCTAGGGGCTAAAAATTATTAAGTAAAAGTTTTAAAAAATTTTTAAAAATATATAAAACATTCAAATCTCCCCCCCCCTTCCCAATTTTACATATAACAATAAATGAAAAATATAAACTGTATCACCGTTAAAAATTTTTTCTGTGTGATGAACACTAATGGAAATTTTTTTTAAAAAAATACACGATTCACCATTTTTTAGTAATCTTGTCCCCCCCCCCAAAAAAAAAAACTGAATAACAGTGATTAAAAAGTTGTGTTTACCCCAAAAATGGTTCCAATAAAAACTACAGATTGTTCTGCAACAAGCCCTCTGTGGATGGAAATTTTAAAAAGTTGGCGGGCAGAGAATGATGCAAAGAAAATATTTTTTTCAAAGGTTTTTTAAAAGTAGTAAAAATAAAAACGATACAAATCTAGTATCACCGTAATTGTGTTGACCCGCAGAATAAGGATGTCCTTTTTAGTGAACACCTGAATATCAAAACCCAAAAACCTTGACGCGATTTCAATTTCACCCCTCAAAGAATTGTTTTCCGATACAAGCCATGGTAAATTAAATGGTGCCATTAAAAAAATCCAACTTGTCCTGCAAAAAATAAGCCCTCATATGACTGTGTGAACAGAAATCTAAAAAAGACCTAGCTATTGGTATGTGGGGAGGAAAAAACAAAAATGCAATTTCAGTTCAGATGTGTACAGCAAATGTCACGTAGAAAATCAGGCAGTTGGTGAGTTTGACTGGAAAAGGGTTTATTGCTCTTTGTTATAAGCCTGGTAGTAGTGCCTGCTTAAGAGTGAGTGGGTGTTCTTGTTGGTATGGGCATATTTTATGTAACTGGTGCAAGGGATTGGACCACTAGAGGAAGCGCCCTCAGATTAGTTGTTGGATATTTCATGGACCATGTGTCACCATGAGATGGCTGTAAAAGAGAAGCAAATTGTATTCTGTGGATTACAACGTTTAACTATGCACACATTCTTAAAAATTTTACCAGCCAATTTAATGGGTAACATAGTAACATAGGCTGAAAAAAGACATCTGTCCATCTAGTTCGGCCTGTTATCATACAAGTTGATCCAGAGGAAGGCAAAAAACCCCTGTGAGGTAGAAGCCAATTTTTCCCCACTTTAGGGGAAAAAAAATTCCTTCCAGACTCCAATCAGGCAATCAGAATAACTCCCTGGGTAAATATATGTTTATGATCCCACTTTGTAAGCCTAAATGGGTCCCCTGGAGCAAAATGAACCCATAGAGCTGTATATAGAAGGGTGCTACAGGCAGTAAGGCTATTAACTCAGGAGCCAAAGGCTGGACACTATGGTTGAGATATTAGTACATATAAAGTGAAAAGAACAGAACAAAAGAAGTTTTCAGCATTGATATGAATGACTTGCTATTACAACCATTTACAGTAATCATATGGGAAATAAAATGAGCAATGCAACATAATTGTCATGAAATACTACACTACTACTGTTGTGATGCATTTACCCTGGGCCATGCACTCACTTCCACGTGTATTGTCTTTACCACTGCTTATTCTCAAAAAAAAACATTTTCACCTTTCTAATTACAACTGTGGTCAATGTGTTTGTTTGCAATCTGTCTGGACAGTGCCTCTGGGTAAATGTCCCAAGTGGCGACTTGTGCGGATGCTCATGGCGGCTTGAGGTTTCTCATGATGTTTATATTGAGAAAAGCCCACACACTGTTGTTTAAAACATGAAGAAATTGGCATTATTTTGCAAGTGCACATTCTGTATTTGCTACAGATGTAGACCGTAAATTGTTGAAAACTCAGCAAAATCTCAGTTGCAGTATCTGTTTTTCCCATCCCCCAGAAGGAGATAATAAAAAATTAAAGGGTTATTCCCATCTTGGACCATGGGGGCATATCGCTAGGATATGCCCCCATTGTCTTATAGGTGCGGGTCCCACCGTTGGGACCCGCACCTATATCGAGAACGAAGCCCCCGAAGTGAAGGATGGCGCACTGCGCATGCCCTCCATTCATTTCTATGGGGCCGCCGAAAATAGCCGAGCGCTGGCTCGGCTATTTCCGTCGGCTACATAGAAATGAATAGGAGCGGTGGCTGCGCATGAGCGGTGCACTCCTATTCATTTCTATGAGCGCAGCGGGGGGGCTACACCTGGTGGTGGCCGGACCCCGGGAAACCTGGGGTCCTCCTGGCGCAGCGCTCTCCACTCCGTTCTCAATATAGGTGCGGGTCCCAGTGGTGGGATAATGGGGGCATATCCTATCGATATGCCCCCATTGTCTAAGATGGGAGTACCCCTTTAATCAGTAAGTTATATGCACCTCAAAATGTTGCAATTAAAAACTACACCCCACAAAATACAAGCCCTAATAGGGCCACATTGACAGAAAAAAATGTAAGAAATTGCTTGGTCACTAAAGACCAAAACAAGCTGGTCACTAAGGGGTTCCTTAACCAACATAGTTATCCACTAAAATAAAAAGGACTAGATGAACCTCCAGGATAAGTCCCTGAATATTTGCTCTCTGTGTCTAATTAATTTTAAGGTTTTCTATGTATGCTCATGAAAGTTCTTTATTGTATGACTACAAAAATGTAAAATGGTTCCTGGAGTGATTGCCTCTAAGATCTGCAGTAAATGGGATACCCGTTCTGTAGACTAGAAATTTTACAGTATTTGTTATCTATGGATTGCTAGGTAAAGATATAATAGCCACCCCATATTTAGAGTTGAGAGATATATTTGCTTAGTCTTTGTACGCTGTACAAACATTCTGCATCTTTACTTACAGTATGTAGGTTTGATATTGCAGTGGAGTCTCTGAAAATGGACAAATATTATAAATATCCATACTGAATATTCATAATTAATATTGTCTCCTACCTGGACCTTCATTGAAAGAGGATAGATAGTGCTTATTAATATCAATAATTGTTATCAATAGCAATATCTCAAGTTACTGGTGTGAAAAGGGTGAACTATTACCAATTATCAGAAGACAACAGTCAATATTCCCCTTTTCCCCGTAGCTCGTGGCATTGTTCACAGTTTATACCACAGCTACAGTATGTTGCCTTGGTATCACCAGGAATAATACACAACTCTGCAGATGTAACATAAGACACCTTTATTCAACTATAATATCTAGGTACAACATACAGACAAAACATACTTAGCCTTAGCATGTAAGAAGGTCCACCTTCCTCCATCTAAGACCTCACAAGAAGCTGGTCTCTCTTGGAATGCCCCAGTGGCCAGCTATATTAACACCTGCCTCCCCCAATTCCTTGTACCTGTGATGTAAGCACAGGAAGGGGCGGGGTCAAGACTATGAAATCACATGGCAGGGTGATGTTAGTCACTCAACCATGTGTCCAATTTAAATATGAAAACAAGACTGAATCTCAGCCCTGTAACAGCCTCTAACACGTGAACGAGCCTCACTTGCATGCAGGTGATGCTAGGGAGGCTCATCCTCCTCCCCCCTGCCTTCATCTTTAGAAGGCAGGATTACAATGAAAGGGTACACCACTATAAGGGCTTATGCACACAGCTGTATTGCGGCCCACATACCGCGGGCCCGCAATACACGGGCACCGGCTGTGTGCACCCCGTTTCACTGATCGCGGAGCCATTCACTTGAATGGGTCCTCAATCCCGGAGATGCGGAACGGAGGCATGGATCGGAATACCACAGAAGCACTACGGAGTGGGTCTGCATCGGTGATGTGGTGCACAAACGGCTGTGCATGAAGGCCGTAGAATGCAAGAAAAACGTTACAAATGTGTATCACCGCAATTGTACTAACCCGGAAAATGAAGAGCACAAGTCAAGTCTGTTTTACCACATAGTGAACGCCATAAAAACAAAACCCTTAAAACTGATGAAATTGCATTTTTTCCCAGTTCCAACACATTTGCAATTTTTTACAGTATGCATATGCAGTATTAAATAGTGCCATTACAAAGTACAACTTGTCCTGCAACAAAACAAGCCCTCGTATGGCTATGTGAATGGAACAATAAAAACGTTATGGCCCTGGGAAGGCAGGGAGTGAAAAACCAAAACGGAAAATCACAGAGGTCCTCTAGGGGTTAAAGTAAATGGATCTGTCCGGTATGTGATGATATCATTTACGGGTTTTCAAATGTATAACTCTAACAGAATGCCCAGTGGAGGGCTAAATGCAGAGTGAACCCGACCTAACAGATGCTCTATCTAAAGGGTTCTCCAGGAATGATTTAAAATTGCTACAGGCAACCCATCCTAAAATGAGATTAGGATAGGTTGCTTCCATTTTCAGAGCTACCTAGGGGGTGACGGAACAGGACATTATTAAACACTGGAGCCTGCATATACATCAGACTGATGAGTTTTCCTGTCAGGCTACTCAGCCTGGCTGCATACTACACGCAAGAACGCTCCATTACTATCTGTTATGGAACAGGAACTGTGGTCTACGATATCTATGATATGTTTTCATGGCTGAGCAGCCTGACAAGAATAGGAAGCAGAATCCTATTCCTGCTCTCCGTTCTGTCATGTATGTCAGCCATGATGGTATATTGCTGGCAGGATAGCATGTATTTATCTACTTTAGAGCAGAGTTCCCCACCAATGTGAATTATATGGAAGCTCTGGAGCACAGTCTGTATTCATTCACAGCAAGCTAGTATCTTGAAAATTGGTGAGAAATTGAGATAATGTATGTCAGAGAATTTTCTCCTCAATTACTGTACCTCCCTGTTAACACATTCACTAAATGCCTATTTCCGAAGAAATGTTCACACATGTTTCACGTGCAGCCTTCATGAATACGTACTACAAAAATATGATGTAACATGCGGCAGACATCTGGTCTTGCACATTAGCATACTTTCAAGCCCCTTAAACTTGCCTGTTTGACAAATGATATAAAACAGTCTAGTTTATTCTAAATGATACTGTCCAAGTATGCTGATTCACCATTGAGAGGAAGGCAATGGCCAAACACAATTATTTGATCCTAAAATACAGTTCTGCTCCTAGATGATTTCCTGCAGAACTTTTCAGACATTGCAATCAGGGCCTGTTGTCTCTGCATTTCCTACACGTCATTGAAATGAGTTCCTGTTTTCATTTTTTTTATTTTTAGTAAATATAGCTAACCGCACAGGATGGATCATGCTGGGGTGTGGATATTGTGGTTCACAATTGCTCACTTTGGTTTTACAACTGAATATTTCTCTAAAATGTGGATGTCAGTGGATTAGCAGTCATTGATAAATGGAACTTTTATTTTGTTTTCAATTTAAATCCTTTTTAAAGTTACTTTTTTGTGACGTAATACCACCATGTTGAAGTTGGCATGTAACAAAATTCAAACATGCAATTGACGCAAAAAAATTGCTAAAAATTCATAAAACAGAAAAATTTGTACAAAAGGTTGTTTTCTGATTATACATTCCTATTAAGAGTGAAAGGCCATACACGGTGTAGTGAAAACATTAATGACTTGTAATGTATATGTTGTCATAAGTTTTATTGCTCAACTGGCAGAACTCATCCCATCAATAAGCTGATCGAGGATTCATGTCTATTGTAGTCAACCGATTTTTACTTTATTAGGACATTTATAATCGAAATACATCTCTAATTTGTGACTTTCATCAATTAGCCAAACTTTAGTTTGGCTACAAAGAGCATCTCTCTGGAGGACCCGACACATTTGTGTATTACATGATCATCCCATTGATTTTTTTTTTTTTAAATGGAACTATGTTATTCCTCATTCTTCCTGTGGTGGCGCTGCAGGAGAATTGAACTCTCACTGTCAGGCTTCCTTGTAGATTACATTTCATTGCAGGGAGACCTTTTCAACAGGTGTTGTTTAAAATGGAAAACTCCTTTAACTCCTTCCCAACATCCGCCGTACATGTACGGTGGATTTCCAGTCTTTAAAGATGGCGCTCGTTCCGCAGGAGAGCGAGGGCCATAACTACCTGGTGCCTGCTGTTTCATACAGCAGACACCTGCTGCTAGTGTCTGCAATCGGCAATAATGCCATGGTAAAACGTGATGGAACAATGGAAATGATTGTAACGGTGTAGTGGACAAGTCCTTAACTGTATGCAAAGGATCTTATTGAATCCTGTAAAATGTTCATCTTTTACCTGCACTAGATACTTGTCATTTCTCCAGCACTGATTTGTTTATTTTATGTATTGTATACGTTCACACAGCAGTGCATGCTACCCAAACGGAGCATGTGCAGCCATCTCAGTGAGCAGGGCAAAGAAAAGAACAAACAGCAGGTGGCGCTAACACACTCAGACAATATCCAGTCAGAGCTGCCAGTGGCCAACTGGGGATACCCCCCAGTTGGTAACACCCAGTTAGGCCTTTATTGCAGACTGCTGGCTATTCATAAAGAAGTAGGAATAATAGAAGAACTAGAGTGTTAAGAATATGTGCTCTAGAATTGTTATTACATGGGGAATGCAAGCAGTTACGAAGACAGACAAGTCCGGAGAGGTGACAGGTCTTCTTTAAGCCAATCCTTTTCTTGGAGCTTTCATGCTCTCATCTCAGGTATTATTGTTCAGTTGGTTGACTTTAAATATAGAGAATTATTTTTGGCCTGTTCATGTATTAATTATGAATTTATGCTACAGCTACAAAGGTGTGAAAAGGAAAATGTGTATTTCAAGTCGTACTTCTGACAGATCGTCTTCAATGTACGAAATCTAATTATCAAGCCTGGTACATCTAACAGCAAGTAACAAACAAGTTTGGTGCACTTTTTTCAGGTGTTTTCAGTTGGCTGCACATTTCATTGTGTATACAGTTTGGTATGTTATTCATATGCAAATATGTTCTGTCAGAATAGTGTAAGAAAGTTATAAAGGTTTCTGATGTGAAATATTATAGATTCATTTATTAGGCTATGCTCACAGTGCTGGTCAGGCATTAGTTTGGGGCATCCTTTGACATTTCTGTCAACAAGAATAAAGAACTTCTGTGCACAGTTTAGAATTGAGATACAGTGGGTCAGACATAGAATTGTGGCTTCTATTATGAATACAGGTCCTGCGGCTGATGTGAACAGAGCCCGATCCTGTCTGTCCATCTGTACAATTATCTTCTACGTGTACATTGGTACATTTGTTTAATAGGGAATGTTTCATTAGGAAGTGATAGAGTGTTAAAAATGGTTCTGACCTTCTTTGAAAGCTGGTATTCCAAGCTTTCAAATGATACCAAAATCGCAGCATTATATCCAGTATATCAGGAGATATAGCTGTTAGAAATCGAGTCGGGAGAGAAAGCTGTTTTTACTTTAACTTTCAGCCGGGCACTTGGGAGCTGTTTTCCAGCAGAATAAAAGTGCTTTTTCTGAACATGGAATACAGACACAGTGTATGTTTGGGATGTGTCTGCAATCTTCTGTGGGGCAGTGCTCTTAGTTATATAGGTGAAAATGAGGTGACAGACTTCTTTTAAAGGGCATCTGTCAGCAGATTTGTACCTATGAAACAGGCTGATCTGTTATATGTGAGCTTGGCAGCTGAAGGCATCTGTGTTGGTCTCATGTTCATCTGTGGTGAAAACATAATCACGCCTGGTCCTGTAAATCATGTGAGTGGAGAGGATACAGCATTTGCAGAGAGAGCAGAGCCTCTAGGTGTAACGGCAATGCCCCCGTTGCTCCTAAAGGCTCATTTACATATATTAAAGGGGTTCTGCAGTTCTGTAAAACTGATGATCTATTCTCTGGATAGATATTCAGCCTCTGATCGGTGGCGGTCCGACACCTGGGACCCCTGCTGATCAGCTATTTGAGAAGGCAGCGGCGCTGCAGGAGCGCCGCGGCCTTCTCTGTGTTTACCACAGGCCAGTGACATCACGACTAGTATCACTGGAACTGCAGAACCCCTTTAACCCCTTCACCCCCGGAGGTTTTTTCGGTTATGCATTTTCGTTTTGTGCTCCCTGCCTTCAAACAGCCATAACTGTTTTATTTTTCTGTTCAGATAGCTGTATGAGGGCTTGTTTTTTGCGGGACAAGTTGTACTTTCCAACTCCACCATTTAATATTGCATATGGTGTAGTGGGAAGCGGGAAAAAAATTCCAAATCGGGTGAAATTGCAAAAAAAACGCTATTCCGCTACAGTTCTACGGGTTTCTTATTTACAGCGTTCGATGTGCATTAAAACTGACCAGTTACTTTCATTCTACTGGTAAGTACGAATCCGGCAATACCTAGTATGTATAGTTTTTCCTGCGTTTTGATAGTGATAAAATAATTAGAAAGTTGCCCTTTTTTTTTTTTTTTTTTTCCTTGTCATATCTTGACCCCTATAACTTTTTGGTATTTATGTGTACGGAGCTGTATGGGGGCTCATTTTTTGCGGGGCGATCTGAAGTTTTTATTGATACCATTCTGGGGTGTGTATGACTTTTTGATCACTTTTTATTTAATTTTATTTAGAAAAAAAAAGCGACAAAAAATGGCGAATCGCCATTTGGACGCTTTTTTCCGTCACGCAATTCGCCGTATTGGAATTTTTTTTAAATATATATATATATATATATATATATATATATATATATTAAATATTATTATATATATATATATATATATATATATATATTATATATATTAAATATTTATAATATATAAGTACGGGCGTTTTCGGTCACGGTGATACCCATGATGTTTATATTTATTGTTATTTAGGTATTGATTTTTTCATTATACGGAAAGGGGGGTGATTTGAACTTTTATATATTTTTTATATATTTTTTAACTTTTTTTTAAATTTTTTTTCTGACTATTTTTAAGCTCAAATATGAGCTGATATATTGTGTTTTTTTTTTTCTTTATGAGCAATCAGGGATTTACTAGACTGAGATAAATCCATGAATTGCTCATTTCTTATCCTGGCCTGCCATCTAGTGGCCAGAATAAGAATTGCACTTTGAAAACTGTAATCCTCACCAGTGAGGATTACAGTTTTCATATGGTGTACAGACACCCCGATTGGCCACTCGGGGCATCTGTACACCACCCGGAAGCATACGCTTCCGGGTTCAGACGTATCCTGATGCCGTGATCACGTGTGATCACGGCATCAGAAGGCCCTAGAAGACGCTGCCGATGGCGGTAAGTAGCGGCAGGTCTCTGCTGAGACTTGCCGGCCATGACGCCCGCCGCACCGCACCAGCGCCGTAGATGTACAGCGCTGGTCGGGAAGGGGTTAAAACATCATTTTTCTTAGCAATGTGGGTAAATATGACCATGGGACCAACACAGATGCCTTCAGCTGCCAAGTGCACATGCAGCAGATCAGCCAGTGTCATAGGTGCAAATCTGCTGATGGATGTCCTTTAAATAAATAATTTATATTATACACTTATATAGCGCTACTGTATTCTGCAGCACAGACACTAGCAACACACTGTCCCCAATGGGACTCACACTCTAAGTTCCCTATCAGTATGTCTTTGGAGTGTGTGAGGAAACTGGAGTACCTGGAGGAAACCCATTTAAACATGGGGAGAACATACAATCTCCATGCAGAGGTTGTCCACGGTCTAAGCTTTTCTAAATTTATATGGAAGTTAATAAATTAATTATACAATAATAATGTTTTTAAATTTTTTAAGCTGGAGCCAGACTTGGTATAAGTGCAAACTACTGAGCCACTGTAAAATATATTTTTTAATAATTTAAAAAATCCTGTCCACTGAACCTTATAATAAACAAAACTTTCTGTTCTGCAGAGATCACTTTTCAGCAGTCATCTCATTATCATCCCAGACAGGATTGCACAGGTCACAGAGCATGTAAAAAAAAAACAAAAAACTCTTCTATAGAAGTGAATAAATGTTTCCTACAAGTTCCTATGATGCATGATCCAAGTGAAGCTCAGGCAGAATGGCCGCCATCTTCATTGTGTGCAGAAAATAGAACTGAAACATCTACAGTCAGTATATGAACATAGATACAGTGCTCTGGAGTTGAGTGGAAGCTAGTTTTGGGTAGAGTCAGTCGGTAGAAATGTACTGTAGAAATGTGAACTCTGACTCCAGCTTAAAAAAAAAATATCTGTTATTGTGTAATTTATTCACTTTCATATAAATTTAGAAATGTTAATCATAAATTTATTTTATGTTCTATCAGTCTGAGACTATTTTCATACCTGCAGTGTGAATTCCGGCAGGCTTTTCCAGCAGACAACAGCCTTCGGGAATTCTCTGGATCCGCCACTGCTGGATGCAGCTGGAATACCCGCCGGCCCCTTTTAGTTTAATGGGGCCTGGTGGAGATTTGACCGCATTCTGGCAAAAATGCAGAGAATCGGCCGGACACAAGCTGCCGCATACTGAGGTTTTTGTCCGGCCGATTCCTGACACTTTGTGCTGGATCATACGGCCGCCGATGTGAAAGTAGCCCAAGTTCCTCATTTATCAAAATCAGTGATAAGCAGGGTTTTCTAGTGGTGATAGAAAATCAGTTCTCTCTGTCCCTTATACTAGGTATCTTCATGCTGCTCCAAGGCCCTATGCATACACCTATGCTGCACATCTAAAGACCAGAGGAGGACGTTCACCACTGCCTGCAGTCATCTCAGAACTGCTAGACAGGACAGGAAGACAAAAGGTGTTGTGAGGAAATAAGTAACTTTTCACAGGAGCCTTCAGTCTGTCTGCATGCCAGCTCCTGGTCCTGTTCCTGCGTGCCATCTTCTGGTCCGTCGCTTGTTTAATTTGCCCTCAGCACGGATGATCATCTGTTCCTGCAGCCAATAATGGGCTTCAACTGTAATGTGTCTTTTGTAAACCAGTCCAGTCATTGGCTGCAGTGGAGCTGATTATCATGCCCATGCTGGAGACAAAGTAAGCCAGCTGTGGACTGGAAGATAGACACACAGGAGCTGGCATGCAGGAGCGGAGCTGCGGATAGCAGGTAACTGAATCTTTCCATTGTGGAGGCAGGCAGAGGGCACCTGTGAAAAGATATTTATTCCCAGACAACCCTCTTATGGCAGCACTGAATATAGCACTTTTTGCATGTTACTCTTATTCCCATTTAGACTTGCACAGGATTCTCTGCGTTTCCAGGACAACTTTTTATGAGGACCAATTCCTAGATTTCTTAAATTAAGTGTATAACCATGTTTTCTAGTTAGCAAATGCATAGTGCATTGCATATTTACTTACAGGAATTTAGAAAATAATTAAAATAGTTATTATTATTTAATAAAAATAGTTTTTAGCAGACCCTCATTCCTCACCAGACCTCAGGTCACTACCCCCAGTCTTCATCAGACCCCCAATCTTGAGGCAAACAAGTAGGAAAGGATGCAGCCTGCAAGTTCAATGTTCAAGAACGGGGACACAAAAGGAGACTGCTTGAGAGCCAATCAGTGAGATCTGTGCTCAATTTAAATCCTGTTCTAGAACTGCTGTTTGACAGTTATTGCACATGCTACCTGGTTCTTATGTATTTGTTCGTTCCCTCTGCTTGTAGGGAGTGTACTTATATTTCTGATCTGGATAGTTTACCCAACTTCTTTTTGCTACTGTTTGTCCTCAGACTGTTTAGTGACCATTCTCCTGCCTTGTATCTCTGTACTTTTCTATCTCAGCATCCTTCTGTTTCTGATTGTAGCTCAGGGATCAGGAAGCCTCACCACTCCAGCTAGAAACTACAACTCCCATCAACTCTCTTACTTGGCGATTCTTGTAACTCCTGTAGAAGTGAAATGAGGATTCTGGGAGTTGTAGTTAGAACAGCTGGAGTACCGAAGGTTGCTGATCCCTGTTCTAGCTAGTCCTACTGCTTGACTTCTCTGCTCCACCTGCTAACTGTCCCCCGGTGAATGCAAGATAGCTTCCATTTCACATGCAGGGACCTCCCAGGTTATCTATAAGGATTTTAAATGTTCCTTACTATTGTCTTGAAAACATAGAACATGAGGCGACCTTGTAGGAAAATTAAGTAAGGAAAGCGAACATTTTAGAATAATACTCTTATCTGCATTTATTTCTACCTATAATTCATGTATAAAGCTCAGATATACAGGTCTATTATAAGACTGAATTAAAGTCACTATCAGCTAAAATAACTATATGTAAAACGGTTTATATTAGGCTAGATTCACACCTCTAGTGTGGAACTCCGGCATGGCTGTTCCGTCAGACAAGTGTTGAATCGGCTGAACACAAACCCCAGCATGCAGAGGTTTGTATTCGACTGGTTCTCAGTTTGTCTGCCAGAATGTGTAGGGGTCTTCACTGGACCCCATTATACTTAATGGAGCTGGCGGACCTTCCGTCTCCATCCGCCATTGCCTGATCCGGTGAATTCCAGCAAATTCTTTGCTGGAACAGCATGCCGGAACTCACACCAGAGGTGTAAAAGTAGCTGTAGCACCAGACCATCTCCATGGAGCTTTTGTGCACACTGTATAAAGCTTCACAAGATAAAATGAAAATTTTACCCTTCCGTTCATACTCCCTCAGAAGAAGCCATCTTGTATTGACTAATGTTCAGTCAAATTAAATAAAAATCAGTGCTGTACAAGTAAGAGCACCATCAATGGTTCAGTCTTGCTGCACCTTCATGATTTAAAACTGATGACTTTGTGGAAAGTCCAAATGGACTGAAAAGCAAATCTTTGATTGCGTGGTGAAGCTCCATTATTAATCAATCAATTCAGCATGCAGAAGTTCTGTTGTCTTACTAACATTATGGATTTGGACTCTACTTCTGGTTCCACGAACCACAAAACAGAGTGCGCAGGAACTATTTTTATCTTTATAGATCTAACTGCAGTAAAAGACTACATACCAAGTGCCATTAGCAAGAAAACTGAAAAGAAAATACCGTCCAGGGAAGAAACTGTGCAGTGATATTGCAACATTAATTGCTGTCTGGAATGAACATTATGAAAGGTTACAGGAAAGTCTTCATGACGAATCTGATTTATTACTAACAACATTCCTTCTTTATATCTAAGAATGTGACTTCTTTTCTGAATGCAAGTCAAGAAGCACTGATAGTTTCATGCTGGAAAATACACTTTCTAGCATGAAACTGGGGCAGTACGTTGGCTCAGTGGTTAGCACTGGAGTGTTACATTTGGATCTGACCAAGAACAATAACTACGTGTAGTCTGTATGTTCTGGAGGTCTTTGTGTGTGAATGTAAAGATGATACATGTAAGTGATTACAATATTAGAGCAAACTGATAAGTTTAATGGGTAAAAAGAGTTGCAATATGGCAGAGGCATTCCTGGGAAACCCTTGTTGGGTGTGGATGAGCATTGACCTGCTGAAATATGCCAGTTGGAAGCCCTCCAATGAGAGGCAACACATGTGGCTGCAGGATGTCCCACACATATGGCTGAGCTGTGACGACACGGAGGAGAAGCTGTCTGAGCGTGAGCTACTGAAAGGGTGGACATCCCTGCGTCCGTCCAGGCACGGCGCAGGGAACAGGGAGCCAGAAAACCGGACTGTCCAGCCTAAAGCCGGACATCTGGCCACCCTAACATCAGCCTGCCCCTAGGGTGGCCAGAGGTCCGGTTTTAGGCTGGAAAGTCTGGCTTTCAGACTCCCTGTCCACCGTCTGGCGCAGGGCCTGGACAGACACAGGGATGTCCACCCTTTCAGTAGCTCACGCTCGGACAGCTTCTACTCCGTGTCTTCATGGAACCAGAGGGCGTGGCTTCGTGTTTAGGGGTATGGCTTCATGGGGATCGGTAGCATAGCTTCACGTTGGGGGGGAGGCTGGACAGTCTGGCTTTCAGACTCCCTGTCCTCTGTCATGCGCAGGGCCCGAATGGACACAGGGATGTCCTTTTGAACAGCTCACTCTCAGACAGCAGCACTGTGCAGTCTGAACATGAGCTGCAGGGAGAAAGTCACCCTCCCTCCCCTACAGCTGACAGAAGTTGATTTTTACCTTCATTTTTTCAATCCCGGTCAAATGCGGCGTGGAAGGGGCATGGCCTGACTGAGTTGGGGGTGTGACTTAGTGGGACCTGGGGGTGGGGATTTTAAGTCCTTCTTTTGAAGGTGGCCTGAATTACAGGTCAATGCCATAGTAATTTAGGAGGAAAGTGGGTAGTGGTGGAAGAAAACATCTTTTATTACTACTGAATGGTAAATATGTGAAATTTACATTATATGAGGTAATGATTGATGATGAGTTAGTCTAAAACATAAGTTATATTTATGGTAACCGGAATACCCCTTTAACAGTGTCATCCACAGAGCCCTGTCCCTTTAAGGCAGACCTACAGCAGTGAACTGGCTAGGTTGTTATGGAAACCTGGTGTGTGGGGAGACTAACTGCCTGTGAGCTTCTATTGGCTGATAAGGGTCATGTGACCAGGCTTCTATTGGCTAATGCATTTTTTGGGAATATCTCAGGAACGGTCCGTACTGGAGAGCTGAGACCCGTTCTAAAACCTTCCCGGACATATGATGTACCTGTGTGCTAAATTTCATGATTGTAGCTGTGACGGTGCGGATTCCTTTAGCGGACACACATGCACACACACACACACAGCTTTATATATTAGATTAC
Organism: Rhinella marina; assembly: GCA_900303285.1. Lineage (NCBI taxonomy): Eukaryota > Metazoa > Chordata > Amphibia > Anura > Bufonidae > Rhinella > Rhinella marina. The sequence goes on along the minus strand of ONZH01017319.1, from coordinate 294,292 downwards.
ATTTTTTCTTCTGGAACCTCAGGAACAATATATGCCATGGTTTGTGGATCTCCAGTTATCCCTGCCAGCTAATACTATTATGCTGCATCTACTGGGTTATTGTAATTTTCTGGCTGATACTGAAATCACTCTTTCTCATGAACATGTGATTACCGAACACATTAAATTATCTTTTAAGAAAAAAATGCCTGAGTACATAATGTCCCAGAAAACACTTTTTATGACCTGTGAACTGAAAACATACCATTGAAGAAACTCTACCCTCTCTAAGTTTGCTGTTTCTTTTGACAATTTCCAGTAATAACATGATTCTGTAAACAGCCCACATGCATTTTCACCTTTCACTCCATTTGTACCGAATACATCTTCTGGAGAAAGTAAGTAGAGTATAGTTATATTAAATACAGTTTTAAGACTTTTCAGTGTCAGAATTGCATATTATGAAGATAACTACTTGACCTTGTTTACGACTGCTGTATTGTTACATTCACTGGCAATGTGGTTTCAAGAACTTGGCTTTGATCTTTGGACATATGTGATATTAATGGGTATAACTATAGCTAGAACATAACCAAAGACTTTCTGTTTGGGAGTAAAAAGACACATTAACCCCTTCTACCCCGGGCCTGTTTTCACCTTCCTGCCCCAGGCTAATCTGACATGTGTCACTTTATGTGGTAATAACTTTGGAACGCTTTTACTTATCCAGGCCATTCTGAGATTGTTTTCTCATCACATATTGTGCTTCACGACAGTAGTAAACTTGTGGCAAAATATTTCATTTTTATTTATAAAAAAACACCAAATTTACCAAAAATTTGGAAAAATTAGCAAATTTCAATTTCTCTACTTTCAAAATACATAGTAATACCTCAAAAAATTAGTTATTATTTTACATTCCCCATAGGTCTACTTTATGTTGGCATAATTTTATAAATGTCATTTAACTTTTTTAGAACGTTAGAAGGCATAGACGTTTAGAAGCCATTTTTAAAATTTTCAACAAAATTTCCCAAACCATTTTTTTAAGCACCAATTCAGATATAAAGTCATTTTGAGTGGCTTACGTAATGGAAACCACCCATAAATGACCCCATTTTAGAAACTACACCCCTCAAATTATTTAAAACTGATGTTACAAACTTTGTTAACCCTTTAGGTGATCTACAAGAATTAAAGGAAAATGGAGGCGAAATTTCAAAATTTCATTTATATGCAGATTTTTCATGTTTAATCAATTTTTTCTTGCAACACAGCAAGGGTTAACAGCAAACTAAACCTCAATATACATTGCTCTGATTCCGCAGTTTACAGAAATACCCCATATGTGGTGGTAAACGTCTCTATGGGTTTGTGGCAGTGGTCAGAAGGAAAGGAGCGCCATACAGATTTTGGAGGCAGATTTTGCTAGATTGGTTTTTAGGCACCATTTTGTAATTGAGAGACCCTGACGTAACCCTAGAGCGGAAACCCTGAAAAAGTGACCCCATTTTGGAAACTACACCCTTCGAAGAATATATTAAGGGGTGTACTGACCACTTTGATCCCCTAAGCGTTTAAATTTTTTCATTTTCACAAGGGGTAACAGAAGAAAAGCACCCCATAATTTGTTCCCCATTTTCTCCTGAATACGGCAACACCCCATATGTGGTGGTAAACTGCTGTGGGGATACATGGCAGGATTCAGAACAGAAGGAGCGCCATATAGATTTTGCAGCACAGATTTTGATGGATTGGTTTACGGGTGTCATTAGTTTTTATTTTTTGAGTTATTGTCTTATGTGGGGTCTTATTTTTTGCGGGATGAGGTGACCGTTTCATTGGTACCATTTTGGGGTACATAAGCCTTTTTGATCGCTTGGCGTTACACTTTTTGTGAGGCAAGGTGACAAAAAATGGCTGTTTTGTCAGGTTTTTTTTAAGTATTTTTTTTACAGCGTTCACCTGAGGGGGAATATAATGGGATATTTTTATAGAGCAGGTTGTTACGGATGCGGCGATACCCAATATGTTTAACATTTTTTATTTTTGTTAAGTTTTACACATTAGATGCATTTTTGAACAGAATAAAATCTTTTTGTTGTGTTGCCATTTTCTGAGAGCCATATTTTTTTTTATTTTTCGGGCGATTGGTACGGTCTCATTTTTTGCGGGACAAGATGGCGGTTTTATTGGTACCATTTTGGGGTAAATCCGCCTTTTTGATCGCCTGCTATTACACTTTTTGTGAGGGAACGTGACCAAAAAATGGCTGTTTTGGCACTGTTTGTTTTTTTGTTTTTTACTGTGTGCACCTGGCGGGGTGGATCATCACTTTATTTTTTTTAACTTTTTTTTCAGATTTTTTTTACTTTTGGGGGTCTGATCCCCTGCACAATGCATTACAATACTTCTGTATTGTAATGCATTGGCTGTAAGTGTATTACACACAGTAATACACTTACAGCCTTCTGCCTGTGAGATCCAGGGGGCTGGATCTCACAGGCTTCCATAGATGGCAGCTGGATGCCTAAGGAAGGCATCAGGCTGCCATCTAAGCCATGGGGTCCCCGTCAGAGCAGTATGGGGACCCGATGGCAACCCCTTCAAGCTACACACCGCATGTGCCGTGGTCAACGCTGACCGCGGCACATGAAGGGTTAATGCGCCGGCATCGGTGTTTTCACCATTGCTGGTGCATACAGCAGGGGTCCGGCTACTGGGCACAGCCGGACCCCCGCCACTGATCACATCCCACTGTGCCGCCATATTAGCCCACTGTGCCCCCCATCAGACCTCAGATCAGCCCCCATATCACCTCACTCAGCCCCATTTCAGCCCACTGTGCCCCTATCAGAACCCATATCAGCCCACTATTCCCCCATATCAGCCCACTGTGCCTCCAATATCAGCCGACTCTACCCCCATCAGACCTCAGATCAGCCCCCATATTACCAGACTTTACCCCCATCAGACCTGCATCTTATAAAGCGAATACAAGTGAGAGCTTCCATTATGGAAGCGCTCACTAATATGTACTAGGTGTTGGGACCCCCATCAGACCTCAGATCAGCCCACCCAGCCCCATAAGGATAAAATAAAAAACTCTCTCACCTCTCTGCGCCGCAGCTCCGCTCCGGGTCTGTCTTCTCCAGCCGGCGCTGCACGGTTACCTGACTGCGTGCAGCGTCAGGTCATAGTGTAATCTTTCTTCATAACCAAGACCCTCCATGCCCTTATGCAGTTTAGTCACTCTCCTTTGTATTTTTTCCATTTCCAAAGCATCCTTTTTATGGACTGGTGCCCAGAACTCAACTGCACATTCCAAATGAGGTCGCACCAACGCTTTGTAAAGTGGTAGTATTACATCCCTGCCCCACAAGTCCATTCCTCGTTTAATGTAGTAGATTTAACACACATGCTTTATGAGACATGTTATCTAAACTAAATGCGTTATTAGCAAACACCTTCAATTGCTTTTCTAGTGCTTTTGTTTCAGATAACGCGATGCCGTTAAGACCTTTGAGTTAAGAGTTTTTTGTGTGTTTACCCGCCAACATCTGTAGAAGAGTGGTACTCCCAGCTGCCATTGAAGTTTGCTCTTACTTTTATCGTAGCACAGTATCCCTCACACACTGGAATTCTCATTGCTGCCTGCTGCTATTTAAAAAACACATACACACAACACATAGACACATCTGCCTCCCAACATGTTTCACTGGCTCCCCCAGCGTCATCAGGAGTGGCAGTCTGTGTGTTTGGGGGCGGAGACCACCTTATAATAAGTATGTTTGTGACATCAGTTTGTCAAGGACCTATCAATATGTCAGAATATTCTCTGACAAGACATCCACGTCATTGTCTCTCACCTCTATTGGCTGCCCTCTACCCTGCTTACCTCCCACTCCTTCTTGCTCCCAGCATCGTCACTAGTCCGTGCTATTTACGAAATCTCGCGCATTGCGCGACAACTTAGAAATTTTTCAATGCGCCGCTATCCCCTGTGGCATCCGCGCATGCGTCGGGACTTAGAGATATTTCTGATAGCTGTATTTCATTGCGCATGTTCCACTGCACTTAGAAATCTATCCGAACTATCGCTACCCACTTGCGGCATACACGCATGCGTCGGAACTTAGAATTATTTCTGATATCTACATTTCATTGCGCATGTCACTGCACTTAGTCACTTTTTTGAATGTTGTGACTAATCCTAGGACTCCAAGCAGACTGCTTCTAAGATTTCTTGTAGATGGCTGTTCTCTTAACTACATGAACTTCTTCTAGAGCCATTCCCATTGCTCCGGATAGTTTGATTCTACAAGATTCACTGATCTAGGTACAATTGTATCATAGATTTTTATCTTTATAGATATTGGTATATTTATTTTCTTCTATCTGGTCTTTAATATATACCAATATCTATAAAGATAAAAATCTATGATACCAATATGTACTAAGATCAGTGAATCTTGTAGAATCAAACCTATCCCGAGCAATGGGGAATGGCTCTAGAAGAAGTTCATGTAGTTAAGAGAACAGCCCATCTACAAGAAATCTTAGAAGCAGTCCTGCTTGGGAGTCTAGGATTAGTCACAACATTCAATAAAAGTGACTAAGTGCAGTGACATGCGCAATGAAATACAGCTATCAGAAATATCTCTAAGTCCCGAGCAATGCGCGGATGCCACAGGCGGATAGCGGCTGCATTTGAAAAATATTCTTAAGTTGTTCGCGCATTGCGCGAGATTTCGTAATAGCACGGGACTAGTGACGATGCTGGGAGCAAGAAGGAGTGGGAGGTAAGCAGGGTAGAGGGCAGCCAATAGAGGTGAGAGACATGCACGTGGATGTCTCTGTCAGAGAAATTCTGACATTATTGATAGGTCCTTGACAAACTTGATGTCACATACATACTTATTCATACAGGTGGTCTCGCGGCCCCCAAACACACAGACTGCCAACTCCTGATGACGCTGGGGAGCCAGTGAAACATGTTGGGGAGGCTAGATGTGTCTATGTGTGTGTGTATGTGTTTTTTTAAATACGCAGCAGGCAAGCAAATGAGAAATTCCAGGTGTGTGAGGGATACTGTGCACGATAAAAGTAAGAGCAAAAAACATTGAAAATATGACACTAAAACCCAGTCAGAAGACTGGGATTACACAGTGACCTCTTGTAAACACCAGGCAATTGCAGCTATACTGCTGTGTTTTTAATGCGTAAACATTTGAGGGGGGGGGGGCTAAGAGTGTTGTGTGTTAACCCTGCTACATCTGTAGAAGAGTGGTACTCCCAGCTGCCATTGAAATGCATCCTGTCTTCTATGGACAGGTGGTACTCCCATTTTATAGCAGCTCAGGATGGTGGTGGTGCTGATAGTAGTAATGTCACATCCAGCTGTAAGCATTCTCCTATATAATACATTATACATAGCTGAGTACATTGCCCCCTGTAGGAAGGAGGTTTTCTGATTTCCCTTAAATTAAGTCAGAGGACAGTTGGTACTCCCATATAAAAGAAGCTCAAGCTGGTGGAGGTATTCCTGCCATATCCAGCTGCTGTTGTCTAAAGGGTACAACAATACAGTGGTCCCTCAATTAGCAATATTAATTGCTTCCAGGACGACCATTGAATGTTGAAACCATTGTAAGTTGAGTAATTGGTTCCAAAGTCCCAAAATGTCATCCAAGATAAGAGAAAATGAAGATTTAAAGGGGTTCTGCAGTTCTGTAAAACTGATGATCTATCCTCCGGGACCCCCGCCGATCAGCTGTTTGAGAAGGCAGCGGCGCTGCAGGAGCGCCACGGCCTTCTCTGTGTTTTCCTCAGGCCCAGTGACGTCACGACTAGTTTCACTGGCCTGGGCGGGGCTAAGCTCTGTTCAATTGAATGGAGCTTAGCCCCGCCCAGGCCAGTGATACTAGTCGTGACGTCACTGGGCCTGCGGTAAACACAGAGAAGGCCACGGCAATCCTGCCTTCTCAAACAGCTGATCGGCGGGGGTCCCGGGTGTCGGATCCCCACCGATCAGGTACTGATGATCTATCCAGAGGATAGATCATCAGTTTCAAAGAACTACAGAACCCCTTTAAGAAAAATAAGCAGATAGGTAAGACAGATAAAACAAATCCTTACATATAACAGTCAGGAATAGCTGCTAACTAGGAACTAATCCAGCTATTTTACCAGAGAAGTGGTCTGGATTGGTTGGATCTGAGTCTGAGGAATTGTATGTTGAGTCCAGTTTCAACTTACGATGGGTCAGAAAAAAACATTGTATGTTAAAAATATTGTATCCTGAGGCCATTGTATCTTGTGGGATCACTGCATTGCCCTTCCAGTGATAGGTGGCATTCCCAGTGTACTTAGATTTGTGTTCTCATGGGACAGATGGTGCTTCCACTTATTGTACTTGGTATGCATTGAGTGATCTTACTGTTAGTGACTCTGGAAATAACTTGTCAGAACAGGTGTCAAGGCGGCCCCACGCCATCAATAGCTGTATGCATGCTGAGTTCAGCTGAGCGTGCATGTTTTCTTAGTAGAGAATCAAATAAGCAGCTGAAAGATGCCTCTCGGGGCTTATCTAGCTTGATAACAAAGGGATTTTGCATGTTGAAATTGAACATCCTCAAACCTTTGTTTTCTCCTAATGACAGATTTAGAAGAGTGGATAATAGTTTAGGTGATTACCAACACAATTGCATTTATCCGATTTATATCTGTGACAAAAAGGGATTTTTATGCAAAAGGTGATAGTGTACAAATTTGTTTGCATGCATTTATTTACTCATTTGAGGATTGTTCACTGTATTTAGACAGCAATTTACATAGAACACTCCTGTTCTTACATCTTCACATCGCTGAGAGATCGCACAATGTACCTTTACATTTCCAAAACGCGGTAGCATAAATGATTTTACAAGCGGTGAATGAGCATTTTCAGTATTGCGGTTCAGTCCCTACATACATTTACACTACATGTTTATCGACAAGCTTGAGTTGTTGGCGTTTGAATTGTAAGGTTAACTTGTCTAAATGCGCCATAACATTGGGCGAACAAGCATCAGTTGAACATCTAGTGCACACCTACTGTGCACTCTTGTTATCTAATCAGATAAGAGAGCAGTGCAGTGTTATCTATATAATGGCAACAATTTTTAGCATATTAATTGCTACTGCCGAGTCTGCTGAACTCCTTTATTCATACTTTATGGCAGTAGATATTACATCTAAATGTCAAAATGCCTAGTATTTTATGTTTCGACTGGTTCCAGGTAAAATTCAAATCTGTTGCAAATTAAGTTCTTATATTTGATCATAATAAATGTCTTTAAACTGAAAAGTAGATTAAAGGGGTTGTCCGGGTTCAGAATTTCACCCAGGAAGACCCCTGATGTTCTTATCGGAGCATTTCATGCTCGAAGCTATCCTTTTGCCCTGCTCTGAATTTTATGGAGTTACGGTTATGTACCGGGCTTTCCGTAAAGACTGCCAGGAGGAGGCTTCTGCCCAGCAGTGAGCCCGGTGACGTCACCAGATGACATCCTTTTGCTGTCCTGTCCACATTATTTGTGGTCCCAGAGAAATGAATGGGTCCTTGTGCAGCCCATAAAAATGTAGATCGAAAATACAGTTATGTGAATTCACCCTCAAAGAGGTATTCTGGAAAAACAAAATTGATTGCCTATAGGTGAGCAGTATCTGTGTGGTTCAGACTCTCCACCCCTGCCAATCAGCTGTTTGAACATGCCAAGGTGCTTGTGCAATCCTTGCAGCTACTTTACGCTACCTGAATATGGGTGCAGGTCAATACAGTATGCAGAGAATTCACAAGACTTTCTGTATGGATTTCTATGTGTTCGTGTACTCAAACAGCAACTTCTGACAGCAGTTTTTGGCGCAGATTAGATGTGATCTCTTTCATTACTCTTTCATATTCAGGTGTACATGAGATTTGCCGGTACTGTAGTACGCTGAGGTTTTTCCGCACATACAGGTACTTTCTTTACATTGGTCCATCCACCAGCACACCTTACATATAGTAGTAGTGCTGCAGGGCATTGCAGCCTGTCCCCTTCATGTGAAAGGGGTGATACTGCAATATGCCAGAGCTGCTACGAAGTAGACAGTGTGCAGCTTCTCTAAGGTTTTCAGATTATACAGTCACTTTCTAGTATTTCATCTTGTAGAAAAAAAAAAGCTGTCATACCACAAAAATCCACTGTGAAGATTGCTCCCATCTGGTGTAGATTCTTCTCATACAACGTGGCTGCTTCAGATCTGTAGAGGCTTTAAGGACCCATTTACAATCTTATGAGAATAATGACAGTTAGTCATTTGAAAAAAGGATCATAGCTTTACAGTATTTTTAGATCAGCAGGTCTGTTATTTTACTTTTTAGATGTTTCAAGGTTAATTACAGATCCAGAAGACTATGCTGGACCTTTGTGATGTAAAAGCTGACACAGACCTGTCTTTAATTTAGTTCTTTAGGATAAGAATATACATAATAACACGTATGTCATTTAGAAGACCACATTTATTTTCCAAGTAGGGAATTGGTTTTGCTGATTTTCATAGCTAAACTCTTGTAAGCCATGTTCTTTGGGCAACAGCAGGGCAGAGATTGTTGTGTGTCAGTTTATATTGCATGCAAAATTGTTTGGAAATGTCGCTATTTTGTTACAGCCATCTGGCTTCAACCGTACAGATAACTTTTCTACTGTTCATTATACTTAACTTATTTTCACATGATGATGTAATATGATTTAGTCAGGGGAATTATGTGGCGTAATGGAATAATAATTTTTGTTTTCTATGTACAGTAGTTCAGGACAGTCTAAAACAGCATGTGTTCAGCGGTAGTTCCCATAGGAAAATTTCCAGCTACCTTGTTAAATATGAACTTCTATATTTTTTTTTCAACTTTTCAAGAAAATATGATTATATAATAAAATAATATATTCACAGAAAATTATAATTATTAACATGAGCTATAGGGGGACCTGTTTTTCCACACCACCAATGCTGTACTACTATGCTAGGCAAATCAATTTGACCATGTCCCATGAGATTAGGTAGGAATTTATGCATCACATCTGCATGAGTGGTTCTCTTTCCATGATATTTGACAAGAAAAAGCACTGCCATAATCATGAGAACCTCGGTGGAACCCGATAGACCCCATCATAAGTCAGTGGGCTGCTTTAGACTTTGATGGCATATTGGTAAGATATGCTGTCAAAGTCAGATAGGTGCGGCCCCCACCTCTGGGGTCTTTTTCTGGAGATAGGAACAGGTCCCAGAAGTGGAGGAAAGTGCACCACGCATGCTTGGGTGCTCTCCATTCACTGATCTGACAGTTAAGAAAATAGCCAAGCGAGCATGCTCTGCTATTTTCAGAGGTCCAATAGCAGTAAATGTAGACCACACAATGCATACACGGCCACCTCTCCATTCATCTGTATGGGACTTCCAAAAATAGCAGAGCATTCTTGCTTGGCTATTTTTTGGATAGCTTCCATTTTAAAAACTACCGCTATGTAATGCCGTAAGTTACCCCTTCCTCCCCACCTTTCCTGACTAAGCCTTTAAGCCAGAAAATCAGCATAGGTAATCTCCATCCCTCTCACAATGGCGCCTGGCGTCCTTGTCTCTATGATGGCCCACAGCCTCCAGCCATTCAGTGCATCTCACGTTTAGCACATCCCCTGGAAGGCAGCACTGCCCGCCAGTGTTTGAGGTGGGAGGGAGAATTGCTCAATACAGTACATAGAATGGATGGGCAAAGAGCCAGTGGCTGTCTGCTGTGCCATAGATTTCAACTGTATTCACACACTGAGCATTCAGATCCAGTTGAAAGTGGTGCTTCTGCTGCTGGGGCGGTCCAGGGCAAGTGCACTGTCCACCCTGTGGTTAAATTGGCCCTGGGTTTGAGAACATAAGTCTCAGAATTAGAAACAATACAGGGAGGTATAAAGAGCTGAGGCAGCAAATATTCTACTTAAGTTAAATGATTGTTCATTGAGTTGCAATGAAAAGCAGAATGTTCGTATAAGACTTCTCCTTCTATAAGTTCTATATTTGAATGAATGCCTGGTTTTCAGGATATTTTATATATATATATATATATATATATATGTACTGGTTTTCAAGGCTAGACTCAGGCTGCACTTAAGATGAATAATCTCTTTTTAAAGAGATGTTAGTTAACAGCGCTAGGTGTTTCCTCAGCTTCAGGCTACTTACGCAGATGAGACCACAGAGATTTACTTTATAAATATTTTACTTTGGTTTTAATCTGTTTGAGAGGTGAGAATTGCATTTTCCACATGTGATGTGATAATTACCCTCTAGTGTGACAACCAAGTATGCAAGATATTTGTAGATGTTGCCTGAAGTTTGAGTTTTCCCTGTTTACCTGTGGTCTCTTTCCATTACTGTGCGGGAAGCATGGTATGTGCAGAACGTCATACAGTATGCTGTGGCACAGGCAGTTTTCTTTTTAATTAGATGTATAGACAAAACTCATGAACTAGCCTTGTATGGTATAAAGATGGAATTAAAAAGATTGTGTAAATGCTTTAAAGCTTAGCGCTTCCCAAGTATCAATGAAATGTAGCTATAAAAAATGGTGCATCTCAGAATGAACAGCTACATGTCTACTACTACTGATCAAACCACCCAAAATCTAATGTTCCAAGTACCCGGATGCTGCACTAAGCACTTTTGCACAGCGTAAAATTGCAGCTGCTTGCATTTTAAAAGGGTTGTGGCCTGGTCTGGACTACCTGTGGAGACATCCATAGTTACCTGATCCCTGCTGCCTTCTTATGACACCCTGCTGCTTGGTGACACATAAAGGCTGAGGCCAGTCATCAAAGGCAATGAGGGCGTCGCCATTGCTTTTGTTACATCCATGCTCCACTCCTGTCTGTGGCCAGCCCCACCCTGGCTGCTTTGATTTATAGGACCAGGCAGTGGCAATGCAGCAAGGGAGGGGCTGATGACAGAAAGCAGTGGAGCAACGGTGACACCCTCATTGCACCAAAGGCATACATATTAATAAAAAGTTTCATAACCAGGAACAGAGCCTCGGACCAACAAAAGAAAACCAGCGTTTAGGGGAACCACAGCTATGTGTCTATGTCTATAGAAACAGTCTGATAGGGAGGTCACTGGTGACAAACAAGGCTTTAAACAAGGCTTGGAAAAAAGTCTGCATTATAACCCAGAAAAATCCACACGTAAATCAATGCATAAACGTTTCATTTATCACAGAGTTAACCCTTGATAATCCAAAGAGTGAAATACATACATATAATACATACAAGAAGTGTCCAACAGTTGTGAATTTCAGTTTCCACAGCATGCTCCACAATTCACGTTGATCGCTGCAAATATTTGAGGTTAAAAATAAAAACCATGCAGGGTCTTCTGAGGCAGTTTGTTGTGAAATCTGAGTTTAGTCCTCATTTTTTATTCACACCACATTGATTTGTTCTTTATAAACTTTCTTTATAGACCATTGAGTTTTCAGCCATGATGCTTGAGCGAATGTGTGAACACATTGAGATTCCCCGCACGCTGGCTAGTGAAGCATCGTTTAAGTGATTTGTTTTAAGGTTTAACATTATTCCCATAAGTAAGAGAATTTTTTCAACCTTTATCTGTCAGCAGCGAATTTATTGTTTTCCTCTGTTCTGTCTTTTCTACCCGCTATCAATACCTACAAAAGCAGAGAGTGTAGCAGTGAATTTGATTGAAACGCTCAATAAAGCATAATTTCGTGTATGCGGCATTTGAAGTTTGCAGTGAAGTGTATTTATTTCTATTCAGAAGCCAATAAAGAAAATCAGATTATGTTTTATTCTTGTTAAAGCAACAAAATAATAACAAGGCGTTTGGCTTGTTCAAGGTTTTCTGACAAGCACCAGGCAAATAGATGGTGTGCACTCTACTGGGTAGAACAAGTTTACAGTTCTTTCTTGATGTGAAAAAGTAAGGACATCTATTTTATATCCTTTAAAATACAATTTGGTCCAGAGGTATTTGGGCGGGGGACATAATTTCCATAATTTAGCCTTTGTACATCACCAGAATGGACTTGATACAGAGCCGTCAAGCTGTGAATGAAGTGTACACTTTCAGCTTTAATTCAATGGGTTTAACAAAAATATTGCCTTAATGGGATTGACCAGTTTTCTCATATTGATGAGCTATCTTCAGGATAGCTCATCTATGTCATATCAGCAGGGGTCCGACAGCCCCCATCCCCAACAATCAGCTGTCTCAAGAGAACGCAGCTCTTGTGCAAGCGGCGATCAGCTGTTTGAAGAGTGCTGTGTGCTCTTTGCTGTTTACCTGCTCGCCATCGACATTGCAGCGGTTAGTGTAATTACTGCTCCTCTATTCCACTCACTTGAATAAGATGGAGTGCAGCTTCAACTACTCTGTTCCGTTCAAGTGAGTAGGACAGAGATGCTGTAATCACACTGCTGGCCGCTGTAAAGTCAAAGGTGAGCAGGTAAACGGCGAAGGGAACGTAGCCCTCTTCAAACAGCTGATCGGCTGGGGGGATGAGCTATGCTGATAGGTCAATATGAAAAAAACAACCCCTTTAACAGTTTAGGAATTAAGGGCATTTTACATGGTTTCTCCGTTTTCACAGTCTCAAATCTAATTGGACAAACTAACATAATTATAAATGTAAGGATTACTTTTAATGCCTGAATGGAAATTCTTTGCAGTCAATCACTGCCTGAGATCTAGAACCCATGCTCATCACCAAATGTTGTGTTTCCTCCCTTGAGATGCTTTGCCAGGTGTTTACTGCTTGTTTTGTAATGGAATGGAATGGAAAAACTTAGTCCTGTTGAAATCAGGTAAATGACGCAGGAAAGTAATCTATTTATTTTCATTAAGAAGCTTTTAGGTTGCTTTTGTGGTATGCTTTGGGTCCCCATCCATATACTGTGAGGTGCCGTCCTGTAGTTTTTCTAGCATTTGATTGAATCACTCCATTCACAATAGATGATGGTCACAGCTTATATACTTCCCCTCCCTGTACAATAGCATCTGCCCAGGTCACAGAGCATGTCTGGGAAAACTCTCCCAAGAAATCAATGAACTTCCGTAGTCTACAGGTTCCTATGGTTCATGTACGTACCTGCTGTAAAGCATATCTCTAAATGCTGTTAAAAGCTGTTCATATAATATGACTGCTCCAATAATATTGAATAATAAAATTTAAAAAAATTACGATCAGAAAATAAAAAAAGATGGGTAAACTGTAATGATTCATGTTTTTTTTTTTTTTGGGGGGGGGGTTATTCGGTAAAAATATTGGTTATATTTGATAAAAAAAAATTTACATTGAAATTCTCTTTGCTTTGCTTTTAGATTATTTTCTTTTACTATAACCTACCATATCATTGTCCTATGTATGTGTGTGTGTATACCGTACCGTGTGTTCCGTACCCATAAGACGCACCTAGGTTGTAGAGGAGGACAATAAGAAAAAAAGAAAAAAAATATTTTTCATCTGACCTCTGGTCAGACCACCAATCAGACCCCCAATGTTAATAAGACCTCACATCAGACCTCCAATTAGACCTCAGTTCAGACCTCAGATAAGAGCCCCATGCCTTTTATTAGCCCCCATATGCCTCATATCAGACCCCATATGCCTCATATCCGCCCCAGCAGTCTTATATCAGCCCTCTATATGCCTCTTATCAGCCCCAGCAGCCTTATATCAGCCCTCTATATGCCTCTTATCAGCCCCCAGCGCCTCTTATAAGCCCCCCATTGCCTCTCACCAACCCCCAGCGCCAATTAACAGCCCCCAGCCATATTATATTAGCCCCCAGCAGCCTCATGTGTTATAAAGCCACTTACCTCTCCTGCTCCTGGACGCTGCCGCTCCTCCGCCCGCGCTCTCTCTTCTTCCTTCTGCCTCCAGAAGCACAGCTGAACTGAGGACCAGGAAGCGGTGAGTACAGAGTCTTCACCGCTTCCTGGTCCTTCGGTTCTAATGAGCGCTTCCATAATGGAAGCGCTCATTAGCATTCGCCCCATAAGATGCAGGGGCATTTTACCCCCACTTTGGGGGGGGGGAAATGCATCTTATGGGGCGAAAAATGCAATGTATGTATATATGTATGTATATGTGTGTGTGTATATATAATAATAATAATATATATAGTTGGTATTGCTCTGCTACATCACTGCTTCTGCTTGTGCCCACTCCACCAAAGCATATAGGTGCAGGGTCTCCTTCAACCAATGTGCTTTGCAAAGCTTTTTGGCGAGGCGAGTGAGCTGATTGCTGCGCCTATTCCGGTAGAACTGTGTAATCTGTACACCACATACATGACAACAGTGTACAGATGTTGTATGTGCAACTGTGAAAAGTGCTATAGACCACCTGGGACTTCAGGGACCTAATTTGACATTACGAAAATACTTTACACAAATGAATTTTAGGGCATTTAAAGAAGAATGCCTGCAAATTTTTTAAATTCTCTGGCCAGTTAGAAAGGTACATTATATAATCTGTAGTGAATGTAATCTTCTCATCAGTAACTGTATAGTGAGTTATAACCTCCCTTCTGATCCCTAGCTGTGTCGTGTGACCAACTCTCTGATCTCCAACTAGACACAAGACAGGAAGTCAGTTACTTATCCATTCATTCCTATGAGACTGACATTGAAGCTCCCATAGGAATACATAGATAAACCGACTTCCTGTCCACACATAAGATGTTGTGTTAATTGGAGATCAGAGTACTAGTCACATGACACAGTCAAGAAGCAGAAGGGAGGGGATAACTCACAAATACAGCCACTGGTAAGAAAATTACATTCACCACAGATTATATCATGTGCCTATCTAGCAGGTCATAAAAACAAACAAAAAAACAAAACAGGCAACCCCTTTAATTGCGGCACTGTGTGGTGACTACCGCCACAGTATAGCGCCTGGAGGGGGATTGAACCACTGCTGCTGGGCCACACCCTCCCACAAGCATGGCATCCCAGCAACAGAGTTTGAGGAGATAAACACTACTGTACACATTACTTCTTATATTTTTTTTTAATTGTATTTTATAATGTTTCCTTTTTTTCCCACAGGTAACTCCACTTTCTTGGATGACCATGGTCCCCCAACCCCAAAGGTAATTTTAAGGGAACATTTTTCTGATACCTATTTAAGTTATTACTCTAAGATTGTATATATTAAAGGGTTTCTGTCATCAGATTTAACCCTTTTAAACCTGCTGACATTAGCGATGTGCTAATTTCTGCAGACCCTAACTGTGGTATTATGTTTATTGGAGGCCCCTTACTGTGATAATCCCACTTTTGTTATATGTAAATGAGCCTCTAGGAGCAGGGGGGGGCATTGCCCCTGCTCCTAGAGGTTCAGTTTTCCTACCTCCTTCCACGCCCTGAGATCCTTGATTGACAGGGCCAGGCAGTGTTGCTGACATTAGCACATCGCTAATGTCAGCAGGTTTAAAAGGGTTAAATCTGATGACAGAAACCCTTTAAACAGGGAAGTTTTGACAGCGTTGATTAGCCCATAACAATTTGGCTATTTATGCTCAAGTATAGTGTCACCTTAATTTTTCTTTTTCTTAACATTTTTTTTTCTTTAGATACTGCATTTTGGGCTTATTTGACTTAATAATATTCATAATTTTTTATTAGAATTATTGTTCAGTCCCATAGAAATGAATGGAGCATCAGCACGCATACTTGACTGGCTGCTCCGTTCATTTCAGGGGGACTGCAGGAGGTAGGAGGCCCCTGTTCTCGTTATTTGTGACGGTCCCAGTGGTAGGACCCCACTGATCGAATAGTTATCCCCTACTCCGTGTCTAAACGGAATACCCCTTTAAAGGGGTTTTCTAAGACCAACACATTGATGACCCATCTATAGGATAAAAGCCATCAATATAAGATCAGTTTGCGTCAAACACTCAATCACCTGTTAACAGCAGCTGTGGTTCTAGAAGTAACCTGTGTACGGAGCACCACAATTTAGTACACTGCACAGTAGCCGTTGTTGGGTACTGCAGCTAAGGTGAATGCGAACTGAGTTGCGGTACCTGAGAATGGCCATGAACTAACCTGTGGTGTTCTGGGTCCTGCAACTGCAACTAACATCTGATCTGTGGTGGGGTTTGACCCATATGACTAGGTCATCATTATATTAGTCATGGGAAATCCTTTTAAGTGTATAAAATTATTTCTTCTGATTTAATGTAAAATTCTAACTACTTTGCATATACTGTATGTTACGGTATAACATTCATGTTTAATATTGAGTATACTTTTCATATTGAATATACTTTTCAACAATGTTCCACTTCAAATGTATATAAAAGTTTAGTATGTTTACATAGTAAGTGATTTAGAATTGATGGCCTCTCCTTAGCATAGGCAATCAATATATCAGATTGGTAGGTTTGACTACTGGCACATATCAAGGATGTACCCAGATATCAAAGTGGTCATAGCAGAAATCCTGAGAGGTTAGAGCGCCGTCAGTTAAAAGGATGATGAGCTGTAATGATCTGGACGACCTATCTTTAGGATAGGTCATGAAATATCAGATCGGTGGGGTCTAACTCCCAGCACCCTCGCCGGTCAGCTGTTTGAAGGGGTTAAGGTACTTCTGTTGTCTGCAGCCACCACTAGGGAGAGCTCAGTACATAGGAACATGTAATGTATTAACCATTGGACTCAATTCATTCAGCTTTCCTTAGTGGTTGCTAAAATAAAATGCCAGGTCAGGAAACAGAAGCCGTTCAGCATCGTAATTTTCCCCATACACTAATTATCACAGTGTGTATCAATCAGCTAGCTGTAAAGACACAGTATGATTTTGCAGTTTGTGAAACTGGCCTTTATGAATATTTTTGATGATGAAATGTATTGCATTTGTTGTTTTAAGTCATTGGTTTGTAATATAATATGCCTATAAAATAAATTTAGTTTTTGAAGAATCACTCCCTCAGATACATGGGTTAATCTTCTATTTGTGAGCTATCCTCTCCCCCTTCTGGTCCTCAGCTGTGTTACTTTTGATTAGTAAATGATTTTCCACTTTGCCTAGAGCATAAACACGTCATGGTATTCTTTCTGGGCCCTTGAGATTGCGTAGTGATTTTGATGGATTTAATATAATGGGAGGCAGGATTGTATATGTTTGAAAAATCCGTGCTTGTTTTCAAAGGCCATTGTAACAAAAACTGTTTAGCTAGTTATAAACGGGAGTATAGCTAATGTGTTTGTCTCTCTATGCTTCTTGTAGGCCATTAGTGAGATAGATTATATTTTCTTTGGACACCACAAGCGGTTCTCTGTCCAAGCAAAAATCAGAATGCCCATTATGTTGTACAACATAGTGGAGGATGTAGTTGGATGATACCTGTATTTGAATTGGGGTCTTGGGTTGGTATCTTGAAGACTGTGGTTGTATGAATTGCTTGTATTTTATGAACAGTCTATGAATGAGCTTCACACACACAAGTCTGTTTATACGCCCAGTGGAAGTTCTCCAGACAGGAGGTTTGCTCGAGAGAATTTAATAATAGTAGATATCCATATCACAGAAGTCACTGCTGGTCAAGTTCTTCTAGATAAAAGTGCAGCAGAGTTTTGGGCTGTATAACCCTTCTTCAGGCTTCAGTCCAGTGTCCAGACCTACCAACAGTAGTGATGAACATGCTAGATTGTAGCCTGATGAAGGATTAAATGATCTGAAATTTTGCTCCACATTTATTAATAATTCAGCCGTGATGAAATTCTGGGATATGGGTGTCTCCTTTTAATATCAGGGGGGGTCTAATATATATATATATATATATATATATATATATATATATATATATATACTATGGTCTTGTCCATCTATTAGGAATTATTGGACTGATGTGTTAAACATTAACGTAAGATTGCAGTGCCTTTGAATCCAATCATTTGCCTACTGGGAGACATCACCAGGTTTGTAACTCCCACCCCAGAATGCACTAAATCTATAGAAAGAATTTTTTTTTTTTGCCAGATTTCTCATCTCTAGAGACAGGGTCTTCCAGGGTAAATTGTCCAATTTAAAATGTGTAATAATAACAATAGTAACAACAAATATAGCTCCTGTCCCAATCTGTGGAGCAGAACTTTTTTGTTATCTTTGTGTCTACAACCAAAAAGTCTTCCCACTTCTGCATCAAAATTTGCAAGTAAATCCACAGCAAAACCAGATGGATTGATACAGACTTTCTGCTGCAGAATTTCTTTGAAGAAATGTGGATTTGATGCTGAAAAAAAATCTGCATTAAATCTGTTACATGTGGACATACCCTTAAAGGGGTTTTCCGGTTTCCATAAATATAAGTTATGTTTTAGACTAATTCATCATCAATCATTACCTTATATAATGTCAGTTTCACATATTTACCGTTTAGTAGTTATAAAGTAGTTTCTTCCTTACTATCCACTCTGTTTCCTCATGAGTTACCATGGCACCTGACCTGTAGTTCTGAGTCTTTATTAGGTCGAGTATGCTCAGTGTGTTGCTATCAGTTCTCTAGCTAAATGTTAGTGTGCTGCTGATTACTGAGTAGAGGAGGCTTGTCTGCTCTGGAATGTCGGGCAGCCAATCAGTAATCATCAATACTCATGAACAAGCACAAGCTCACAGCAGGAATGCTAGGGATTGTGGGGATTGTAGTTTTGTGAGGGAAGATCAGGAGCCATGATATTCTCAGTGTGTTGCAGGATCACACAGGAGCTAGACAAATGGATTGCAGGGTAAATTGAAGCTCTGGTTATATGTATAGGTATGGGTTCTGGTTGGGTCACAGCTTGCAGCCTTAAAGGGTTTCTGTCACCAGTTTTTTCGGTATGAATCAGGCTGACATTTGTCACCTGATACCAAATATATATCTGTTTTATTCAATGATGTCATGACCATGTGATCAGTCACATGGTTTAGGAGGAGACAGGCTGTTTGTGTGATCCTAACCATGTGACTGATCACATGGTCATGACATCATTGAAGGTCCTTGCAAGCTATGGTGAATGGAGTGTTTCTTCTCTGCCTGGTCCTGTCAATCAACAGAGCCTCTAGGAGCAGGGGTAACGCCCCTTGCACCTAGAGGCCTTATTAGCACCAGTAAATAAAACATATATATATTTGGAATCAGGTGACATTAGAACATCTCTAATGTCAGCCTGATTCCTACCGAAAAAACTGGTGACAGAAACCCTTTAATGCAGTTTTTCAAAAATTAAGTTACTTTACCGGAATACCCCTTTAAAACCGCACCACAGGTCAGGTTATGTGCACATTTTGTGGCAGACTTTCCGCACTTAAACCCACTAAAAAAATCTGCAGCATATATGCCTTATTTGAACATGCCCTTAAGGTTGTTTTTTGCATCATGATAGCTTTGGTGCACTTATGCACACACAACGGATGGTACATTGTGAGATGTTTACTACTGGAGTCACAGGGCTGAAAATACATATCATTACAGAGTGAGAAATGAAAAACTGATGTTGGATATGTCTGCATTTAGCTTCTTGTGGTTCCCAGGTTTACCACAAACATAGTTGGCAGATTGTCTAATTATTTTAGGACATTTGCTAAGAAATGTGCATAGATTGTTAGCACACATTATTAGAACTTGTTTCCACATATGGTACAGTTCTTAAGTTGTTTGTGCAATTTTACACAATTATTTAACTCCACTGTCAGAACAGTTATAACTTTTTTGACAAAAGAAAATCTCATTCCCTATTACATTCCCACAAATTTTCTGGTGGATATCTTGCGGATTGTAAAAATGGCACCTAGCACTTATAGGTGATTTCATTCTTCTGACCAGTTCAGAGCCCGAGACACACAACTTGTCCTAAAAATAAAAGTTCAAGGTGTGCAGAGTTCATACATGTCCCATAAATATATATACAGTGCCTTGCGAAAGTATTCGGCCCCCTGGAACTTTTCAACCTTTTGCCACATTTCAGGCTTCAAACAAAAAGATATAACATTTTACATTTTTGGTGAAGAATCAACAAGTGGGTCACAATTGTGAAGTGGAATTTATTGGATCATTTAAACTTTTTTTGTAATAATAAAACTGAAAAGTGGGGCTTACAAAATTTTTCGGCCCCCTTGCATTAATACTTTGTGGCGCCACCTTTTGCTGCGATTACAGCTGCAAGTCGCTTGGGGTATGTCTCTATCAGTTTTGCACATCTAGAGACTGAAATTCTTGCCCATTCTTCCTTGCAAAACAGCTCGAGCTCTTTGAGGTTGGATGGAGAGCGTTTGTGAACAGCAGTTTTCAGCTCTTTCCACATATTCTCAATTGGATTCAGGTCTGGACTTTGACTTGAACATTCTAAGACCTGGATACGTTTATTTTTGAACCATTCCATTGTAGATTTTGCTTTCTGTTTGGGATCATTGTCTTGTTGGAAGATAAATCTCCGTCCCAGTCTCAGGTCTTTTGCAGACTCCAACAGGTTTTCATCCAGAATGGTCCTGTATTTGGCTCCATCCATCTTCCCATCAATTTTAACCATCTTCCCTGTCCCTGCTGATGAAAGCAGGCCCAAACCACGATGCTGCCACCACCATGTTTGACAGTGGGGATGATGTGTTCATGGTGATGAGCTGTGTTGCTTTTATGCCAAACATATCGTTTTGCATTGTTTTCAAAAAGTTCTAATTTGGTTTCATCTGACCAGAGCACCTTCTTCCACATGTTTGGTGTGTCTCCCAGGTGGCTTGTGGCAAACTGTAAATGAGACTTTTTATGGATATCTTTGAGAAATGGCTTTCTTCTTGCCACTCTTCCATAAAGGCCAGATTTGTGAAGTGTTCGACTGATTGTTGTCCTATGGACAGACTCTCCCACCTCAGCTGTAGATCTCTGCAGTTCATCCAGAGTGATCATGGGCCTCTGGGCTGCATCTCTTATCAGTCTTCTCCTTGTTTGAGATGAAAGTTTAAAGGGACGGCCGGTTCTTGGTAGATTTGCAGTGGTCTGATACTCCTTCCATTTCAATATGATCGCTTGCACAGTGCTCCTTGGGATGTTTAAAGCTTGGGAAATCTTTTTGTATCCAAATCCGGCTTTAAACTTCTCCACAACAGTATCACGGACCTGCCTGGTGTGTTCCTTGGTCTTCATGATGCAGAACCCTGAGACTATCACAGAGCAGGTGCATTTATACGGAGACTTGATTACACACAGGTGGATTCTATTTATCTTCATCAGTCATTTAGGACAACATTGGATCATTCAGAGATCCTCAATGAACTTCTGGAGTGAGTTTTCTGAACTGAAAGTAAATGGGCCGAATAATTTTGCACACCCAACTTTTCAGTTTTATTATTACAAAAAATAAACGTATCCAGGTCTTAGAATGGCCAAGTCAAAGTCCAGACCTGAATCCAATTGAGAATATGTGGAAAGAGCTGAAAACTGCTGTTCACAAACGCTCTCCATCTAACCTCAAAGAGCTCGAGCTGTTTTGCAAGGAAGAATGGGCAAGAATTTCAGTCTCCAGATGTGCAAAACTGATAGAGACATACCCCAAGCGACTTGCAGCTGTAATCGCAGCAAAAGGTGGCACAACAAAGTTTTTTTGCATGCCCCACTTTTCAGTTTTATTATTACAAAAAAAGTTTAAATGATCAATAAATTTTGTTCCACTTCAAAATTGTGACCCACTTGTTGTTGATTCTTCACCAAAAATTTAAAATGTTATATCTTTTTGTTTGAAGCCTGAAATGTGGCAAAGGGTTGAAAAGTTCCAGGGGGCCAAATACTTTCGCAAGGCACTGTATGTGTGTGTGTGTGTGTGTGTGTGTATATATATATATATATATCTTCAGATATTCACCAGAACTGAACAGACCAACATGATCTCCATGATCCAGATGTCAGTAAACATTTGATTCACAGAGCTGACAAATGCAGTCATTAGGTGGACGGGTGATTACATGTGCAACTGTTCATCTTCTCTCAATTTTAGTAAAAAAAAAAAAAAGACTGTCAGAGAGCACATCTCCTATGTGATTGGTGAGATGGGTGATAAGATGAAAAATCCCTAAATCTTCTCCTTGGAGTCACTGGAGGCTGGGAAAGGGCTAACAGTAAAAGACTTCCAGCTTCCATCCCTCCCTTACACAGATTGAGTTTTAGTCCTAGCTGTGTCTAAGTATATAATCTGATATATTGCATACGCTGCAATGTCATCAATTGTGAATAGTGGATTCTGTGTTAATTATATATAGATACTAGCTGAAGGACCCGGCTTCGCCCGGGTATATTTAATTTACTGTTTGTGTGTGTGTCGTTAAAAGATATCGAGAGTGACCTCTACAGTGCCTGCCCCTTTAACAGTGACCTCTACAGCAGCCCGCCCCTTTAACAGTGACCTCTACAGGCCCCCTTAAGGCCCTACAGCTGCCCCCCTTTAACAGTGACCTCTACAGCTGCCCGCCCCTTTAACAGTGACCTCCACAGCAGCTAGAGTGGCCACTGTCTTCACCCCAGAAAGCCAGACCTCACAGGCCATTCACCCAAGCGTGAAACAGCGCCCCCAGTTCCCATGAAGACACACCACTAAACATGAGGCCACGCCCCCCTGGCTCCGTGAAGACACGGAGGAGAAGCTGTCTGAGTGTGAGCTACTGAAAGGGTGGACATCCCTGTGTCTGTCCAGGCACTGCGTCGGACGGAGAACAGGTAGCCAGAAAGCTGGACTGTCCTGCCTAAAGCCAGACAAGACCTCTGGCCACCCTAACATCAGCCTGCCCCTAGGGTGGCCAGAGGTCTTGTTTTAGGCTGGACAGTCTGGCTTTCAGACTCCCTGTCCTCTGTCATGCGCAGGGCCTGGATGGACACATGGATGTCCTTTTGAACAGCTCACTCTCAGACAGCAGCACTGTGCAGTCTGAGCAATGAGCTGCAGGGATAGTCAACCTCCCCCCACCCCTGCAGCTGACAAAAGGTGATTTTTACCTATATTTTTACTCCCGGTCAAATGCGGCATGGAAGGGGCATGGCCTGACTGAGTCAGGGGCGTGACTTAGTGGGATCTGGGGGTGGTGCTCTTAAGCCCTTCTTTTGAAGGTGGATGAATTACAGGTCGATGCCATAGTAATTTAGGAGGAAGGTTTGTAGCAGTGGAAGAAAACATCTTTTATAACTACTGAACGGTAAATATGTGAAATTTACATTATATGAGGTAATGATTGATGATGAATTAGTCTAAAACATCAGTTATATTTATGGTAACCGAAATACCCCTTTACCATTGTCATCCACTCTGCCTCTTTAATGCAGACCTACAGCAGTGAACTGGCTAGGTTGTCATAGAAACCTGGTGTGTGCCTGTGAGCTTCTATTGGCTGATAAGGGTCATGTGACCAGGCTACTATTGGCTAATGCATTTTTTGGGAATATCTCAGGAACGGTACATCCTGGAGAGCTGAAAACTGTTCTAAAACCTTCCCGGACAGCTGATGTACATGTGTGCCAAATTTTGTGATTGTAGCTGCAGCGGTGTGGATTCCTTTAGCGGACATACACACACACACACACACACACACACACACACACACCTTTATATATTACATTATCTGTTATTATATCCTCACACATGATGATGATGATATGACTGCTGAAATTGATCTGTACAGAACAGTAATGATGATCTGATGATCTGTCAAATTATCGGGAACGAAGCAGATGCCCTCCATCACTGTCAGATCATCACCATTCTCCACCTCCGCTTATCGATAAAATTGTCCCCATAGAAAATCATTGTTCCGCCACTGCAGATCATTGTTTATATACCATCATCTGCTGCACAGGAACAATGATTTTCTGTATTGCCGAGACCACACGATCACCTGATGACATTGTAGAATGAAATAATAACTGACACAGTAGAACAGTATAAAAGCAATGGCGTATATGTATAAAAAAAGAAAAAATTTCTGTTCCTCATAGCAACCAATTTATTTTTCATAGCACTCTCGAAAAGTGAAAACTGTGCTGTGAATGATTGCTGTGGGCAGCAAAGAGTTTTTACTTATAGACAATTTTTGTAAATCTAACCTAATGTATAACAGTAAATAGTAAAGTAAACAGGCATAATTTTTTTGACTTGATATACTAGCTTTTATATGGAACAGCCACAATTATTTCTAATATTTCATTGGTTGTTCAAAATAAATTGTATAGCATGCATCCTCTTCATACTTTTCAACATTTAAAAAAGGAAAATTCAGGACGTATAAGCCCTGTCTCTTGGACCACCTGGAAATGGCCCAGAACATCCCTTTTCTGGATCCTGTGGATGTGAGTGTCCCAGCAGAATCAGTTTGTTGGCGGGTGTGCATCTCGAGAAATTTGACAGGCCTTGTTCTTATCTTTGAGCAATTCCCTAATGGCATCGCCATGATGATCTAGCTTTCTTCCTATTTTTGTAGGTCTGCTCACCGGCATTCCTACTTCTTTGACATGTTCAGATCCAAGACTGCTGGGTTATTTAAAGGGGTTCTCCGGGAATTAAGAAAATGAAAATACTTAAATATTACTTCATTATTAATATGTTCCCAAATACCTTTCATTAGTTATAATTGCTTCTTTTGTCTGGGGATCAATCACTAGGGAAATAAAGAACACGTGGCTCGATCCTCACGTGACTGACCCTTGGTCTGCCACAACACTGCCATCCTATTACTACACACAAAACCTATCCTAATCACACAGCAGGACAAGTTACTTAACGACACTGAGCTATAGAGCCACTTCATCCTCCTCTCTGCTGTACTCGTCAGGGATTATGATCCTGAATACATGTGAATCTCTGTGGGAATGGAGATGATGAAGGCACAGCAGCTCTTGTATGCCGTCTCCTTTATCACGGTCTGTCCTGTCCATTCTCTCTGTATTAAATTCCCCAGAGATACGGCTAAAGTTCTTATCCGCTGTGTTCTGTATCATAACCCTTGACAAGCAGAGCAGAGAGGAGGATGAGGCAGCTCTTTAGCTCAGGGCTGTGAAGTAACTTGTCCTCTATTGTGATTAGGACAGGTTTTGTGTGCACTAATGCATGGTGGCCATTTTATTTCTCCTAATGATTATTCCCCAGACAAAACAAGCCATTATAACTAATAAAAGGTATTTGGGAATATATGTATTATAAAGTAATATTTAAGTATTTTCATTTTCTTAATTCCCGGAAAACCCCTTTAAGTTACACAGTTAGTGTTTTGTCTATAGAACATCATGGATAGATGAGTGCATCACTGTTCATTTTATTATAGCATATTATCCTTCCGGTCCCTTCTGTGAAGTGCGCCACTGCCTTTTCTTTTATCTGGTCATAAACTATCATAATCCTGGTCACTAATCTGCTCAGTCTCTATTAATTTTTTAGTCAGCAGATAGGTAAAAGAAATAATGTGGTTAGCCCACAAAAAAGTATTTATTACCTGTCCACGGGTTAGGTGATAAGTGCCTGATGCTGGGGGTTTATCTGTCCAGACTCCCACAGATCACGAGAACAGGGGTCCCTGACTTCCCTGTGTAAATGAAGTGGTAGTGTGCATATGGGTCCACCACTCCATACACTTCTATGGCACTGCCAGGGATAGCCCAGGCAGGACTCTGCACTCCCATAGACAGTGAATGAAGCGTTGGCCACCTGTGCACACTACATATCCGCTCACATAGGGGACCAGAGAACCACATTCTTGGGATCCTGTGGATAGATGATATATTTTGATCATGGGCTGCCCTCTTTAGTTTGTAGTGTTTTACTGCAGTAAAAAAACAGTGGGTCCCTTAGTGGAGTGAAATGGCGCTGATTGTCACACTTTCATAGATTCTTTAATATGCATATTTAACTGTTCACATGGTTGTCAAATTGGAGAAGAAACTGGATCTTTGTCTGTGGATTGCTCAAGTAACCTGCACAGAAGGACTAATTGTTTGAGGGTTTCTCTGTAAAATCAGTCAGGACCCCCTGATGCTGTTATCACTGGAGTTCTCCCATTATTAATTGTATTGCCAGCATTTTACTGGAAGGCTGGCAGAAGACTGGCAGAATTTACTTAAGGTGTAACTGCCGTTTCATTTTTTTTTTTATACCCGAATGGTATAGTACACCCTGCTGTATAAATGCTTTTGTGCTTTAAAATTTAATCATTTTTAGTTTCATCTCATAACATGTGTGTCACTTTCACATTGAGCAGGACTCTTCTTACAACGTTGTCATGTGCAGGCAGTCTCCTCTGTATTATAAACAAGAGACGGAGCAGCACTGCGAGGAGGAGCTCAGCCTTGAGTGCCTGGGCTGCAGAAAGTGAAGGCGGGAGGGCTGCTGTACATGGTGATATCTCCTGAATGGTAGCATCTAGAAACATGCAACTGATCTTGTTTGAAAGCTGGCATTCCAATGACAGCTAAAGTCCAATCAACAGAGGAGAAATCACTGTTAGAAATCGAGTCTGGAATAATCGCGGGTAAAATCTTGGAATGCCAGCTTTCAAACAATATAAAGCCCATAACTCTAGCTGGTACCAAACCAGAGATATGAGCAGCTAAAACAACCGCCCTCCCCCCCTTGCTGTCAGTGTGGCAGGCTGCAGAAGTTGAGAAAATTATATGGAAATGTGTGAAATTATTATCAATATAGTGACCCACACAATAAAATGACATTATTTTTTTACCACACAGTGAACGCCATAAAAAAATTCCACAAAATAATGTAAAAATAGCAGTTTTTTTTAAATCTTTCCCTCTAAAAAAATTTTTTTTTTTTTTTTTTTTTTTTGCGGCCCATATGTGGAAGAATTCACTTCCATGGGTCCGCAAAAAAATGTAAATGACTGTGTGCATTCAGTTTCCGTATGTCCACATGGCCATTCGGCAAAAAAGATAGAACATGTGCTATTCTTGTCCGTTTTGCGGACAAGGATAGGCATTGTTGCAATGCATCCACCAAAAAACAAAACAGATGTAATACGGATGTTACATGGACGTCATCAGTATTTTTTGCAGACTGCAAAATACATCAGTCTCTTAGGGCTCATGCACACGGACGTGCTAGTTGCTTCACATACGAGTGCTTGCAAATCTTTACTTGTGAAATGCTGAAGATCTTCAGAACAGATTTTACATCTGTTGTACAAATATCCAGCTTCTCCTTCTCAAGCTGAGGACAGAATGTAACAAGATTTATTGCTTCACGTTTACTGCTTTCTGTCATTGCTCTGGACTGATTTGTTGTGGTAGGCAAAATTCATTGACTTTATTGACTGAAGATTGTTACAGGTTTTTTGACAGATAAGTTAAGTTATACCCTCCCTGCTTTGTAAGGTATGTAAATAAAAATGTGTTTAAGGCCATTTAAGTGCTCTTAAAACAGAGTTCTATTGAGGGGGGGTAGCTGACAATTACATGAGTTTTATGAGACCCTCTCTCACTGCAGATTACCCTCACTTCGGAGGGCCAGGGAATGTTCTATATATTTACATTATGGGGTAGATTTATCAAAACTGATGTAAAGGAAAACTGGCTTAGTTGCCCATAGCAACCAATCCGTATCCACCTTTCAGATTTTAGAGCTCCTTTGGAAAATGAAAGATGGAAGCTGATTGGTTACTATGGTCAACCCTGTTAGATAACTCTTCCCCTATATGTATTTGGACACAGCTCTTAATCATTGACTTCAGATGTTTCATTCAGTCCCATCGTCACAGGTGTATAAAATCCACATACAAATCTGTGGGGTCAAAATGCTCACTACACCTGTAGATTAGTTCTTTGAGGGGTATAGTTTTCAAAATATGGTCACCTTTTAGGGGTTTCCACTGGTACCTCAGGGTCTCTGCAAATACAACATGGTGTCTGAAAAGCATTCCAGCAAAATCTGCCCTCCAAAAACCTAATAACTTTCTCTTTTGAGCCTTGCTGTGTGCCCATACAGTAGTTTATGACCACGTATATGGTATTGCTGTACTTAGGAGAAATTGTGTAACAAATGTTGGGGTGGTTTTTACTTAATTACACACGAAATTGGGCTAAAACAAAAAAAAAAATAGATTTTTCATAGCGCAATATAAAACATTCTAGGATGCACCTGCGGGGTCAATATGCTCATTATACCCTTGGATAAATTCCTTGACAAGTAGTTTTCAAACTGGGATCATACAGGGGAAATTATTATATTTTAGCACCTCAAGATCTCTATAATACTATAGTATACTATACTGGTATTACTATGGTCTGTGTTTGACATAAGTAGCAGACTGGGCCAAGTATAGGATATTTAAAAAAAAACTGCAGAATGAGGGTAATAAATGTGGAGTTTTGTTTCTTTGTTAACAAAGGCTGTGTTATAGAAATAGATTCAAATTTAAAATCTGCAAAAAAAAAAAAAAGTTTGAATTTCACCTCCATTTTGCTTTAATTCCTCTGAAGGACTTAAAAGGTTCATAAACATCCTAAATGCGGTTTGAATCATTTGAGGTACGGCGTTTTTAAAATGAGGTTATTTATGGAGGGTTTCTAATATTTAAGCCTCTCAAAGCGCCTTTAGAACTGAATTGGTCCTCTGCCTACCCCCCCCCCCCCCCCCAAAAAAAAAAAAAAGAAAAAAAAAAAAAAAAAAGAAAAAGGTATGTTATTAGTGTCATTAGTTTTTGTCTATGAATGTGACCTCAACAATCAGACTATATCTTACTAGCAATCCTTGCAGAAATCCAGGTCATTCTGAAGGGTTTACTAACATCACTTTTCGTGCCAGTAATATTCTCAATGACTATCTAGAAGATGCTATCATAGAAAAAAATACTTTGTTCTTCAGAAACAGCATAAATTAAGTCTAGGAAAATAAGGATATATTTCCTTCTTCTATCTGGCTCTCAATTTTCCAGTGTCATGACAAATTTGCTTCACTCTTGAGACTTCTAAAACATATTAATATATGACAGATTTAGATTGCAGCTACTGCCTTGCTCAAAAGACATTACTGATAGATTATAGAACAAAGGGATTGTAGTTATGCAAATATTTTAGACTGTCCATCTTTAACATCAATTACAGCAATTGTTACTAATGAATAGTGAGACCGAGTCTCAGTAACTTGGTCAGTGTTAAAAATGTCAGCATAAGGCCTCATACACACAGCCGTTTCCCAACCATTCCATGCATTGGGGACCACAATTTGCGGTCATCAGTGCATGGGCAACATCCATGCAGATTCCACAGACTGACCCAAACGCTACTCACTGGCACAAAAATTTTGCGACCTTTTCCATTTTTACACCAATAATTCCAGTTTTGAAAAGTGGGTGGTTAGGTACTGTATGTTACTTAGTTTCACTCCAGATTTATCACTGAAACTTTTAAAAAAAAAAGTTGCAAACAGAAGTTGCAGACTCACCAGTGGGAGAGTGGTATTAAAAAAAAAAAAAAAAAAAAAAAAAAAAAACCCAGAGTAGCCTTTTTAGAAGATGGTGTTAAGGGCCTTGTACACTGGCTGATGTTCGGGCAGATTATTGCTAACGAGCGTTACCGCCCACTGCGGACATTAGTCACCAAGCACCCTGCGAGTGGGCGCCATCTTTAGTCCCAGCCAGCACCATACATGTATGGCGTTTGTTAGAAAGGGGTTAATAGTTGAAAGTTGTGAATACAAATAATGATTGTACTTAAATTCTTAAGACATGGTGGGTTAGTGGTTAGCACTGGTGCCTTGCAGCACTGGGGTCCAAGATTGTAACCGACCAAGGGCTGCATCTGCATGGCGTTGGTATGTTTTCTCTGTGTACTGATAGGGAACTTAGACTGTGAGCACCATTGGGGAGAGCAGTGGCTGCCATAGCCACCAGGTTTCTGCTGTTTTAAACAGCAGATCCCTGGGACTTATGTCTGCGATTGGTGGTAATGCTGATAGCATCTGAGGAGTTAAATGTCTGCTGTCATCAGTTGTGACCACAGAGCTGCACTCCCAGGGTCTAAATGGCTTGCCAAAACTGAGGTTTGGGGAAGCTGTTTATTGGTTGTGATGACCTGGAGTCTTCTGGAATTATCATGCCTACCACAGGTATATTCAGAGTCCGGCAGGTGGCAGTGCTCCATAAGACTATATTGAGTCTTCCTTAGGCTGCATTCTTAACCCCTTGCCTACCACCGCACAACTTTTTGTCTTGGTGGTAAGCTCTTAACTGTAACCTGACATATAAAAGCAGCAGGTTACATTATGATTCGACGCACCCTGTAGCTCTGCAGATTGTTGTGACCGTGCTGTCATAGTAATGAGTACTGGGACCAGTAGAAGTGGTCTCGCTGCATGGCATCCTTATAGCACCCTGCCACAACGATCCATCACATTGAAAATTTTAAAAGCTGGCAGGGGACTGCTCTTCTTGGTGTGAGAGTGCCCCCTGCTGGCTGTAAAATTAAATTAAAATAAATAAAATAAAAATATATTAGATATAGCCATACCAATATTATTACTAATAGAATGTATTTATATAAAATGTATCGTTTAGAAGATTTTGCCTATTTGTATTTCCATTGTCCCACACACATCAGTCTGGCCGTTGCCCCTAGTTACGGCCACCGCAGCCATGTAGTAGTGGTGGTCGGCTTGCTCTTGTTCAAACCCGCTGTGAGGTAACTGCTGTATTGTGAATGCACATTACATGAGCATGCGCAGACACCTCTTAGGGTTGTAGCATTTTTGTCTGCGCTTCCAAAACTCAGAGAAACAGATCCTGTTCCAAGATCAATGCATCTTTATGCAGCAGGATGCGTTTATAAAGTCTGTGTTTTGGACTGGTAGCGTCCAAAACGCAGATGTGAAAGTACCCTAAGATGTGTCTCCTCATGCAATGTGCGTTCACAATACAGCAGTTACCTCAGAGCGGGTTTGAAAAGGAGCAAGCCGGCCACCACTACTACATGGCCGCAGTGGCCATAACCAGGGGCAAAAGCCTGACTGATGTGTGTGGGACAATGGGTATACAAATAGGAAAATCTTCTAAACGATACATCTTTCATCTAATGGCACATAAGAAATGACTGAGATTTCCTGTGAAAAATAATATCAAATACATATAGGTTGGCTGGTAAAGAAGGGGGTGGGGGGTGGTAAACACTCCAGTAATAAAGTGGTTAAAAAATATTTTCAAAAAATATTTGGAAATTCAAATCGCCCTCCTTCCCCCATATTAAAAAAAAAAAAAAAAAATAATCATTTGCACTGCCCTGTCCCAAAATGCCTGTACTATTAACATATAAATGTGTTTATCACCTACAGTGAACTCAAAAATCAAAATGGCTGACAACTTTTTTTTTTGTCGTTTCATTTCCCCCAAAAAATTGAATAAAAAGTGATCAAAAAGTCAAATACACTCCAATATGGTATTAATAAAAATTACACATTGCCCTGCAAAAAATAGACACGTCTCCATAGACATAACTATAAAAAATAGTTGTGGGGAATAGAACATGGTGATGCGAAGAAAAAAATTAGAATTTTCTATACAAATGTGTAATTGTACTGACCCACAGACTGAAACTGTTTTACTGCATAGGGAATGCTATAAAAACAAAACCCATATAACTTCTGGAGCAATTGATTTTTTCTTCCCAATTCCTCTGCATTGGGGATTTTTTTCCCACTACATCATATGCAATAGTAAATGGTGCCATTGGAAGGTACAACTTGTCCTGAAAGAAACAAGACTTCATACTATTATGTGAAAGGACAAATAAAAATTGCTCTGGGAAGCCATGGAGTCAAAAAAGAAAACACAAAAATGGATAATCGACCAGGGACGAAAAGGGTTAATAATTGCAATATCTTTTCCATTTTGGCTTGTTGTATCTTCCCACAAGCATAGGAAAAATATGTGTCATAGAAAAATAATATAATTATCTGTCAGGAAATGCCCATTTCAGAGATTATTATTACATAAACATAGAATATGGAATGCAGTCAGTGGAAAGTAGTCTGAAGTCATGTGGATACATGATGTACAGAACCAAACAAGTTACAATATTGTTTGATCATAGCCTCCTGTTGTTAATATATCAATCTTATGATGTTAGCATTAATAAGTCATGAGGCAATTACAGAGCAATTATTAATTAGAACTCTAGAGACTTTCTAATGATTAAATCTCTGCAGTTGGAGAGCTGGTTGGGTAGTGTCTGAATGAGTTCAATTGGTTTCCAAGCAAACAGCAAGGGTGTCAACTTTTTTCCTGTTTGGTGAAGTTTCCAATGTCTCCCGGATAATATTTCCTTTCATTTATGTTGCAATATTTTTCATATTCCCTTTTTTCCTCACTGGTAAATAGATATTTCCACTACATTTTGTTAACATGCAGGGAACAGATGGGAGTATAGATGCAGGATCAGACTACACAGCAGGGGTACTCAGCTATTTAGTAAAGGTCCACTTACCTGGATCTACTGTACACCACTTCTACTTCACCTTATGTGCAGGAACGGAACAATAGCGCGTTTGGCACATGCACAGATATATTTGAGGCTGTATGCACATGCAAGTCAGCAGAGTTTTCAAATTGATTGTGGCTAAAAGCGGTGTAATTGTTAATGACCCCGTGATATCACAGCTTACACTTGCAATAATGCACAACAATAAAACTTATTTTAGCTGCATTAAATTTGAAAACCATGCCAAATTGCACATGGGGTGGTTTCAGCTTCATTGCAGTTACAACATGGTATTTTTTGGATCTTTTGCCATAACGTGGCCCAACACTTCAATTACGCCTTGCACCTCACATCCATAATCCAATATCTGTCACATTGGTTTTACTAATGTGAAGCACATACAGGTACTAAGTTCCTTTCTTTCTTAAAATAAAAAATATAACAAATTATGGAGAATGAGAAAGTTGATGGCCAATTCTGTTGTAACCATGGAGTTAGTCCCTTGGCTTAAAGGGGTTTTCTTGTTCCTTAAAAATAAATGTAAATCCTTAGGATAGACTATCAGTTTTAAACAACCAAGCAAACCATTTAGGATAGTTTCACACTAGTGGAAAATTCCTCTGGCATTTGAGCCATTTCCGTCTTCCCCATTGGTTTTTATGGAAAAATAATGGGTCTGTGAACTGTCCCTTAGCTGTTTGCACATGAACATTGAAGGTACTGCAGGGCAACCCTTTCAAACAGCTGATTTGTGAGGGTGCCAGGAGTTTGGCCCCACCCATCTCATATTGATGTTCTATCCTAAGGATAAAGCCATTAATATTCTGTGTACAGAAAAAGCTTTGACCTACTAAGATGACTGATGGACAGAGGTGGTGTTGGGGAGATCATTCCTAACTAGCAGATTTCACCAACTT
The DNA here is from genome assembly GCA_900303285.1 of Rhinella marina. Taxonomy (NCBI): domain Eukaryota; kingdom Metazoa; phylum Chordata; class Amphibia; order Anura; family Bufonidae; genus Rhinella; species Rhinella marina. The sequence goes on along the minus strand of ONZH01017319.1, from coordinate 260,871 downwards.
TTTACATATTATTATATATACATTTCTACATTGTTCAACCATTTATTTTAAATTAAAATCTCGAAAAATCAAAGGATGCCTCTCATTTTATAAATCACAAATATTGAAAAGCTAGAACTTTCACTAAGGCTACTTTCACACTAGCGTTAGCACGGATCCGGCACCTAAAGGGTGCCGACGGATCCGTGCTAACGCTATACATGTGTGGAGCCGGAGCAGCGCTCCGGCCCCACACATGACACACAAAAACAACACACAGACATACATACAAACAAACATACAGACATACATACAAACATACAGACATACATACATACTCACATACTCCCGGGACGCCGGCAGAACGTCTTCACGCGCCTCCTGCGCGCAGTGATGACGATTCCCCACAGCGCCCTCTGCTGGGCGCAGTGGGGAAATGTCATCGCAGCGCGCAGGAGGCGCGTGAAGACGTTCTGCCGGCGTCCCGGGAGTATGTGAGTATGTATGTATGTATGTATGTCTGTATGTTTGTATGTATGTCTGTATGTTTGTTTGTATGTCTGTGTGTATGTATGCATGTCTGTGTGTATGTATGCCGGATCCGGAATGACCCCCCATTGGAAATCAATGGAGGACAGATCCGGATTACTGGTGTGTCCACACCAAACGGATCCGTCCCCATTGACTTGCATTGGGGGGTCATTCCGGATCCGTCTTGGTGCGGATGCCTGGACCGGAGAGCAAACCGCAGCATGCTGCGGTTTGTCCTCCGGTCTGAAGACGGAACGGAATGCTTTCAGGAGCATTCCGTTGTCTTCAGTTCAGTTTTGTCCCCATTGACAATGAATGGGGACAAAACTGAAGCGTTTTTTTCCGGTATTGAGCCCCTATAACGGAACTCAATACCGGAATTTAAAAACGCTAGTGTGAAAGTAGCCTAAGCGTCAACATATAATCCTTGTTTGAATTAGTTTGTGGAATTTGTTTTCTGTTCTATTGATACTGGAAACTTTCTGTAAAGTAGATTTCTTGTATAGAAGCTTGTGATTGATGAAAATTGTAAAAATGCAAAATGCAGTTAATCTTTATTTAGCATTTCTTTACATTTTAAGCTCTTAGTACTCTGAAACTACATAAATTTAAATGATGTTTAGTGATTTCCTTATCGTAAAATGTGTTCAGCTCCCATCCACTCATTAAACAGTCTCCAGTCTAATGTGCTCTGTATCAAGTCATTTAGCTCCAAATTATTGCTTTATTTTTTATTCTTTTGTAACATGTATCATTCACGTTTTATCTGTAGGTAGCAAAAACAAATTATAGGGAGACTGTTTTATCACCTCAAATTACTAGCGAGTGTCTTTGAGGTTCCACAACATGAAATGTAATTAAACATTTAAATACTGGCAGAAGCTTAATGGTTGTAAAACATAGACTACAGAGTTTTTTCAACTCTTTTAACAAGTTTCCTTTACTTCCAAGTAAAATTTTTCTCTTATCATATTAAAGGATCACTAAATCCTGAAAAACCTAAAAAAAATAATCTGCTCGGGAAAGCTTGTCGTGATGCAGAAAGTAGTTAAATAGATATCCTGCAGTCAATGAAGTGTCTCCTTCTTCCCTTCATCTCCATCTTCGGCTGCAGATTGACTCTAGCTCACTTCTTATTGCCTGTCTAGGCAAATTTATCATTCATCGGTGTTGGAGACCTGAATTAGAAATCTTGTGGAATTATAAACAATCATATAATGTTACCTTTACATTGTGCAAGTAGCTCAGCTTTCCCAGGAACCTGAAAGGCAACCTTGTCTAGCTATGACACTATTTAGTAGTGAGAGGGGGATTTTCTTGGTAAATTTTGTATTCTGCAGTCTGTTACAGTTCCAAATGGTTATGACCCAGCTTTCCCAAGAACCTAAAAAAAAAATAAAAAAAAAATCTGCCTAACACTATGTAGGAGTAAGGGGGACTTGTCTTGGTAGATATAATATTTTGCATTCTGTTACAGTTCTATATGGTGGTAACCCAGCTTTCTCAGGATCTGCCTAGTTTTGGCACTTAGGGAATAAGGAGAAGGATTTATTTAGGTAACCATTAGCATTAAGCAGTCCCTATTACATATCCACATAATGGAATAGCTTCCTGGGACTTTGAATGACAAATGTGTCTAGCTATGTTGCAGCTTGGAGGATTTGTCACAGGGATTCTCACTCAGCTATTCCAGGCTCCTGGCTAGCAAATCCTGCTAGTTAATGTACAATACTGGGGATTTACCAATTCAAAAACGGGCTGATATGGCATCTGCAGTCTGGGAAAGCTGAGTAACAATCTCTGTGGGGCGGTGATGGGGGCATATTGTTTATATAAAATACAAAAAAATGACGCCTTGATATATTGTGTGAATTTGTCAAATGGTACCAGGGCAACATAATCTTTTGTCACCAATGCAGCTATACGGTCTTGTCACCCATTGTTTCCAGAACCCTGAACGGCAAGTAGGTCTAGCTATATGAAGGTATTTATCACTACATATCTAGGCAAATTTAGAACTCTGCTGGGTAATAACCTCTGCAGAGATGTAATGGAGGCAACGACTACATTGACAGATATAATATCAGGACAACCATAAGTATATAATATATATGCAGTTTGGTCTCCAGCATACCTCCATATTAGAGTTGCATTGGGCATCGAAGTATCAATACCCAATCGCTACTTTTAGACCCGGATCGATACGATGCCAGGTCTTACTATTTAATAAAACTAGACTGCGCTGCTGCTCTCAGCGCTGCCATGTTCTTTTCACCAGCACTGTGGAGAAGGAGTCCCTCCCTCCCTCCCTCTCCCACCAGTGGGGAGTTGACAGGGAGGAAGAGGGGAGGGGCTGTGGCCACTGCGCCACCAATGAATGTAAAGCGCATTAATTCAAGTATAGGAGACAGCGGTGCTGGCGGCGCTATAACATACCTGGTACCTGGCCTCAATAACAGGGCAACGTGGCAATTAACCCCTCAGGCACCTGAGGGGTTAATTGCAACGGATAGCACACCTTGTTATTGAGGCCTGTTGCCTCCTATACTTGAATTAATGTGCTTTATATTCATTGGTGGTGCAGTGCGCCCTCTCCCCCAGCCCCCCCCCAGGCATTAGTCTCATTGGTGGCGCAGTGCACCATTCCTCCCCTTAGTATTAGTCTCATTGGTGGCTCAGTGGCCACAGGCGTCCCCCCCCCCCCACGCACACCCACCTTCCCCTTTTCATTAGTGGCAGTGGTAGATTCCAGTCGGAGCCCCAGCAGTGTAATTGCAGGGTTCTGATCAGTTACCATGGCAGCTAAGATGCTACTGAAGCCTTGGCTGCTGTGGTAAGCTCCCTGCTGCTGTGTGCACAAAGCACAGGGCAGCAGGGAGAGTGTGAGATCCTATTCACCCTAATAGAGCTCTATTAGGGTGAATAGAATGCGGAATGCACGCAGCTTTTTTGCTGTTTTTATTTTTTCCGCGTGGTGTCAAATCGAGTATCACAATACTTTTTTATGGTATCGAAACCAAATCAAAATTTTATTATCGTGACAACCCAACTCCATATACCCCCTTAAAGGGGTTGTCCGAGCTATGACAAAAAATATATAGCACTGTAAATCTGATGGGCAGCAATATATAACTAAGTTAAGCAAGTTTTAGGCAAAAAAAAATCCATATTTCCTAATTTCCCTGGTTCTCTTCTGGTCTTTGTTTACATGCAATAACAACAATCTCAGCCCCTCCCCCTTCTCCCCCCCCCTCTCTGCAAAGGGAATGAATACAAGTGCTGAGTGACATGTCTGCCTGCTGGAATACTCAGCAGCATGTTGTATGTGTAGGACTACAAGTCCCAGCTGTACAATGACACTGCTAATACATACAGGAATTTCTCCCTACCTGTTCTTGTACAATACAATTCCTCTACAGCTCTTGTGCCCAGCATTTGTCTCCTCTCACTGCTGCAGCTACTGTTTGTTGTAAAGCCTTGAGCCCTCAGTGTGTTCTGGCTGAAGGGGTTAATGTTTTATCTGAAGGAAACCAGGGAGAGAGCAGATAGCAGCCCGGCAAAGAAAGGGGGCGTGGCCAGTGACGTCTCGTGTACAGTTATCTGAACTCTGAGGCTTGTGAACGAAACATCACAGAGCAGAGAGATAAGGTGACATCACAGGTCATGTGACCCTCAGTCAACTCTGAGAAACCAGCAGCTTTAGAAACACAAAGTATATGGGAAAGTTGTTATACCTGACAAGTTAGAAACATATAAAGAACAAAAAAATAACTCTGACAACCCCTTTAACTTTTTGAAGCCGTTTAAAGCAAAATCTGCACAGTTGTGCAGTGGAGGGAGGAATTATCATGACATAACTGGACAGATTAGCTATTTAGCTCTATATACTATACTATAAGAGGTAGTATTGGTACTGTGGCTGAAAGTTACAAATCAGTTTTGTACTGTTACTAACTAGGATATTCCTTCCAACAAAATGGCCACTCTCACAATGTAGAAAAAAGTTATCCAGACTAAAGCCAACCTTCTCCTCCCTAACTTCCTTTCTTGCATGTACTAGCATCAGAGGGGGAGAGGGAGGGGTAGAAACAATGGTTGCAACCTGAGAGAACAATGCACTGCTTTCTAGTTTATTTTTCATGGTCTGCAATTGTGATATATCTAATGAAGAGCCAATCAATCTAAAGTCACATAAGGAGATTATGTTCTTTCTTTGCTGTTTTTGAATGTTTGGATTCTGGCTGTAGTTGCCCATTAATGTTGAAAATATATAACAGTTAATTAAGCGCAAAGGATCTATATCTGTACTCAGAGGATCTATGTCTGTTTTACATAAGTGGCAATGGATAATTCTGGGATTTAAAGGCTATGTATACCTTCAGAGGCAATTTTTGTTTACAATTGCATTTTACAAATTTTTAGCTAAACATCATATTTTTAATTGACCTTTATTAAAAAGATTGAGCCATTCTGTCCCAAAGGGTTCAATGCCTATCTGTGACTGGTACTTTAAATTTCAATTTGTGCAGGTCATCTAATAAATAATTATCTCTAAACTACTAAGAGGACATAAACACTTATTTAAGCCTCATTTTCATCAGTAAAATAACTGAGTTATAATGTGTTTATGATGTCAGAGAGCAGAGATAAGAAGCCAGTCAGCTCCCCAAATAACGGAAAAGACATAAAATCCACAGGCTGCTACTAGAGCATCTCAGCTGTATTCATTAAAAAGGATTCCATATTTTAAATAAAGACCAATTGAAGAAAAAAAATTTAGCTCAAAATAAGTACAATGCAATGATAATATTGCTTCCAAATTTGTACATAGCCTTTAACCTTTTATTGATGGAACTGAGCTGACACAGGAGTGTCTGGTTTCCTTGATTTGATGTGGGTGAGCAACACATTGGTTTTATTTTTCTTTGAGAGAGTGAAATCTGCAGTATTTCCGCAAGAGAATTCACACCAGATGGATGGTGCAGATTTTCTGTTGAGGAATACTGGTAGATCTGCTATGTCATGTGTGGCTGTACCCTTATATTGATGGAGAAACAAGATACATTCAGGGGGCACCTTTTGAAATACTGATGTATGATTGGCATATAGTGCTTTGTGAAACTAATTAACCCATTTGTGGTTTTTTTTTTTTTTTTTGTTGCATGACTACCTGGAAAAACTGGATTTTGGGGACTTTATACCATTTGATTTCCACAATTGTCCTACCAGTTGGAAAGTGCAAAATGTTTTTACTCAATACTTTGTAGAGGCACCATTTGCTGCAATTATCTATTACCTTAGCACATCTAGATACCAGTATTTTTCCTATTATTCTATTCAAAATTGCTTCAGCTCCTTCAAGTTAGATGAGTTGTCTGGGGCTTTGACTAGGCTATATCCCCTTAAACCACCTCAGTATATCTTTAGCAGTATGTTTAGGGTAATTGTGCTGCTGGAAGGTGAACCTTTCTCTGGCACACTGAAACGCGTTTTCCTCAAGAATTGCCCTGCATTTACTTGAATCCATCTTTCCTTTAAGGGCCCTTGCAGACGAGCGTGAGACACTGCCGTCTCCCGCATCGCGGGTCCTGTCTTGAACTCCCGGCACGGAACGGGGTTACATAGCATTATACTGATTTATGATGCTATGTAACCCTTACCGTTCTGGAATGTATTAGATGACACTGACATAATGCTGTTAGTTTTAGCCAACACATTCCAGAGCTGTAAGGGTTACATAGCATCATAAATCAGTATAATGCTATGTAATCCCCTTCAGTGCCGGGAATTCAGAGCCAGGGCCCGGGATGCGGGAGACGTGCGTGTCTCACGCTCGTCTGCAAGGGCCCTAATCCTGACTAGTTTTCCAGTCTGCGCCAATGAAAAGCACCCCAAAATATGATACTGCCACCACCATGCTTCACTGTGGGAGTAGTTCTCTTGGGGTGATGGGAAGTGTTGGGTTTGCAGCATATATGGTGTTTCCCCCTAATGGGCAAAAGTTTTGGTTCAGGCTACATTCACACGACAGTTGTTTTCCCCTGCATCTGAGCCGCATATTTTGTGGCTCAGATGTGGACCCATTCACTTCAATGGGTCAGCAAAAAATATGGTCAGCACACTGTGTGCTGTCCACATCCATATGTTCGTTCTGTAGCCCCGCAAAAAAAAATAGAATATGTCCTATTCTTGTCCGTTTTGTGGACAAGAATAGGTATTGTTGCAGTGGATCTGCAAAAAAAAATGGATGCCATACAGACGTCATCCTTTTTTTCGCGGATCTGCAATTTTCGGATCCACAAAACACAAAGTTCGTGTGAATGTAGCCTAAGGCCTCTTTCACACTAGCGTTAGCACGGATCCGGCACCTAAAGGGTGCCAACGGATCCGTGCTAACGCTATACATGTGTGGAGCCGGAGCAGCGCTCCGGCCCCACACATGACACACATTGAAACAAGACACAGACATACATACAAACATACAGACATACATACATACTCACATACTCCAGGGACGCCGGCAGAATGTCTTCACGCGCCTCCTGCGCGCAGTGATGACGATTCCCCACAGCGCCCTCTGCTGGGCGCAGTGGGGAAACGTCATAGCTGCGCGCAGGAGGCGCGTGAAGACATGCTGCCGGCGTCCCTGGAGTATGTGAGTATGTATGTCTGTATGTTTGTATGTATGTCTGTATGTATGTAGCCGGATCCGGAATGACCCCCCATTGCAAATCAATGGAGGACAGATCCGGATTACTGGTGTGTCCACACCAAACGCATCCGTTCCCATTGACTTGCATTGGGGGTCATTCCGGATCCGTCTTGGTGCGGATGCCTGGACCGGAGAGCAAACCGCAGCATGCTGCGGTTTGTTCTCCGGTCTGAAGATGGAACGGAATGCTTTCAGGAGCATTCCATTGTCTTCAGTTCAGTTTTGTCCCCATTGACAATGAATGGGGACAAAACTGAAGCGTTTTTTCCCGGTATTGAGCCCCTATAACGGAACTCAATACCGGAATTTAAAAACGCTAATGTGAAAGTAGCCTTAGTTGTACAGTTATCTGACAAGATAACCACCTTCCATGTGTTTTTAGTGTCTGACACATGCTGTTTAGAAACCTCATTCAGTATTACCATTGGTGTCTGTTGAATCTGTTTGTTTAATGCTCTTCTTGCCTGGTCTGTGAGTTTTGATAGGCCTCTTTTTCTTGCCAGGTTTGTAGCTGAGTCATATTCTTTCCATTTTGTGATAATGGGTTTAATGGTGCTCAGTAGTATGTTCAAAGTTTGGGATATTTTTATAACCCAACCATGATATAGTCTTCTCCACAACTTTGTCTCTGACCTGTAGCAAAAGCCCTTTGGTCTTCATGTTGCTTACTTTTTAGTGTTGCAAGACCTTTTAGAGCAGAACCTTTAGAACCTTTATAGAGCAGAACCTTTATGCCCCTTTCACACGAGCGGGAGACTCGCATGTCTCCCGCAACGCATCTACAGGGCTGGACTCTGCACGGACAGGGATCGCAGAGCATTATATGCGATCCCTGTCAGTGCCGAGTCCAGCCCTGTAGATGCGTTGCGGGAGACATGCGAGTCTCCCGCTCGTGTGAAAGGGGCATTATAGAGCAGAACCTTTAGAACCTTTATATTCACGTTATGTGACACCTTGATTGCACAGTGGGGACCTTATTTAGCTAATTATGTGACTTCAGAAGTTAGTTGGGTAGACCAGACATTATTACAGTTTTCATTATATTTTTTAAAATGAGGTTTGTTTTTCATTCCACTATAACAGTTTGGACTATTGTTAGGTCCATTACATGAAATCTAAATTAAAATTCAAAATTCCAGGTTGTAATGCAGCAAAAATGAAAAACAATAAAGGATGAATATTTTTGCAAGTCCATGTACAAAAACATATTTTTTTTGCACACCCTATACTTCAATGGGCATTTCTCAAACATAAAATGAAATCAAAAGCATAAAATATGACTATATAAAAAGATTTAATTCTACAATATGGAACTTAGAAATATGGAAGTAATATAGATGAAAAACGTGTGAAAGCTACCATGTGTTCCTTTTTTATCTGTAAAGAAGGATTCATTCACATAGAGTTCAAATTTAAAAACAGTGAAAGTGTGCCAATATATGTTAAGCTGTAGTTACGTTGATTTGATGTGTTCTTTTTAACACTGAGGCCAATGAATAGAAAATTTTCACACCCCAAAAATGCTCCAATGTCTTGTTATTTAACTATGTTAAACATGTATTGTTAAGAGGTTTGGGTGATAATTCACATTTTTTCATTTCATTATAAAGAAAAAACGCAAACTAAAATCCAGCATTTTTCACAGTAGCCACTAAGCTTAATAATAGGCTTATTACATTTCAGCAGTCATCTCATTGTCATCACAGGCAGGATTATAATGACAGGTAGCATCTATATAAAGATAACACAAGATCACACCATTCACATTAATCATACAAAAATCTCCCGTGGACATCAATGGTCATCTTATATCAATTGTGCCTAAGTATACGTAAGCATATTTCTAAATTTTAACAGCAGCTAACACAAGAATTGGTTCCCTCATGATCATTTAAATAGAATAAAAAAAAAATACATAAAAACAGATTAGAAAAAAATTTCCACTATGGGGTTTTAATTAGTAAAAAAATGTGATAAATGCCCTTTAAGAAGAAAATTGCAGTTTGAATAATACCTGGGATTTAATGTTGCACGTTTGAAAAATTGAATTTACTTTTTATTACATGCTTTATTTTTACACGATGAAGCTACATTTTCATTCCAGTAACAATGATTTTATTACTAATTCTGTCTTTGTTATGCATGTCTGGGGCAGAGATTTTCATTCTACATAGAACATTACATTTTCCCTTTATCTACCTGTTGTAACATATATAATATTGTTAGGGTTGTATACAGTATGCTTATAATTTCTGTATCTTTCACATTTCTCTAGGTACTGCCTTTTCCTAGTCAGGTTGTTTATAACAGAGTTGGAAAATGTGGGAGCAGGACTGTTGTTTTACTTCTTCGCATCCTATCTGAGAAACATGGATTCAATTTGGTGACTTCGGACATTCATAATAAAACCCGGCTGACCAAAAGCGAACAGGTAAGGAAAACTCTACCTACTTGGGGACAATTTTTCTTCATACAAAGCTTTATGGCATTGGCAATGTATTATTTTTAAAGAGGAAAAGTATGTTTACACACAGCAGATTTGTTACAAAAAATTCTTTTGCATCCTGACCTAGTAATAAAATGCAAAAATGTTAAGATTTATAAAAAATTAAATTTATTTATTTATATTAAACACTTAAGCTTCTTAAAGAGCATCTGCCAGCAGATTTATACCTATGAAACTGGCTGACCTTTTGCATGTGCGCTTGGCAGCTGAAGGCATCTGTGTTGGTCCCATGTTCATATGTGGCCACATTGCTGACAAAAATGAAGTTTTAATATATGCAAATGAGTCTCTAGGAATAATGCTGTTACTTCTAGAGGATCTGTGCTTTCTGCAACTGCTGCTCCCTCTCCACTTTGATTGACAGGGCCAGGCAACCGTTATCACGTTTACACAGCCTGGCCCTTTCAAAGTGCAGAGGGCATAGCAGTTGCAGCCTCTAGGAGTAACAGGAAGACCTCCTTTGCTCCTAAAGGCTCATTTGAATACAGTATTTTTTGCCCTCTAAGACGCACTCCCCACCCCAAAGTGGGGGAAAAATGTCCCTGCGTCTTATGGGGCGAATACTAATGAGCGCTTCCATTATGCACCGGAGGACCAGGAAGCGGTGAAGGCTCTGTACTCACCGCTTCCTAGTCCTCCGCTCTGCTGTGGCTGAGCACAGCGGGAGGGCGCTCTGTGACCTCACACTGTGCACGCCAGTTCACAGCACAGCAGGAGGATGAAGAGTGCGGGTGGAGAGGAGCGGCGGCGTCCTGTTTTATAAAACAGGAAGTATTGGGGCGGATATAAGAGGCATTGGGGGCTGATATGAAAGGCATGAGGCTCTTATCTGAGATTTGATTGGGGGTTATTCACATTGGGGTCTGATCTGAGGTCTTATTGGGGGTCTGATTGGGGCTGTGAGCTGAGGTCTGATGAAAAATATTTTTTCTTATTGTCCTCCTGTAAAAACTAGGTGCATCTTATTGGCCGGTGCGTCTTATAGGGCGAAAAATACGGTATATCAAAACTTCATTTTTCTCAGCAATCTGGGCACATATGAACAGGGTTCAGCTCCCAAGCAAATATTCAACAGATCAGCCAGATTCATGGGTACAAATCTGCTGACAGATGCCCTTTAACTTTCATTTATTTCAGTGGTGAGTGACCCCTTTCTCCTTGGTCATATTCCACCGATCAGTCTCATAACATTAACAATGCCTTGAAAAGGTATTCATACGACTTGAACTTTCCAAATCTTTTCACATTACACCCACAAACTTCAATGCATTTTATTAAGTTTCTGTGCGATAGACCAACACAATGTAGCAAGTATGTGTGAAAGTCAAAAGAAGATTATAGGCGGTTTTCAAAATTTTTAATAAAAATCTGAAAAGTGTCGTGTGCATTTGTATTCAGCCCCTGTACTCTGATACCCCTAAATAAAATCCAGTGTGACCAATTGCCTTCAGAAGTCACCTAATTAGTAGAGTCCACCTGTGTAATTTATTCTCACTATAACTACAGCTGTTCTGTGAAGGCCTCCGAGATTTGCTAGTGAACATTAGTGATCAAACAGTACCATGAAAACCAAGGAACATACCAGGTCAGGAAGTTGTGGAGAAGCGTAAAGTGTTAAAAAAATAAATAAATAAAAAAAAAATCTCACAGAGCACTGTTCAGTCCATCATCTGAAAATGGAAGGCGTATGGCACAGCCTAGGCAAAGAGAGCACAAATTATAGAAGCAGCCAAGAGGCCCATGGTCACTTTAGAGGAGATCCACAGCTCAGGTGGGAGAATCTGTCCACAGGACAACTATCAGTCGTGTACTCCACAAATCTGGCCTTTATGGAAGAGTGACAAGAAGAAAGCCATTTTTGAAAGCAAGCCATAAGAAGTCCTGTTTGAAGTTAGCCACAAGCCGTGTAGGGGACACAGCAAACTGTGGAAGAAGGTGTTCTGGTCAGACCCAAGTTGACCAGAGCTAAATGCAAAACACTGTGTGTGGCGGAAAACTAACACTGCACATCACTCTGAACAAACCATCCCCACTGTGAAATATAGTGGTGGCAGCATCATTCTGTGGGGATGCTTTTCTTCAGAAGGGACAGGGAAGCTGATCAGAGTTGACTGGAAGATGGATGGAGCTAAATATAGGGCAATCCTGGTGGAAAACCAGGAAGAGGCTGCAAAAGCCTTGAGACTGGGTCGGAGTTTCATCTTCCAGCAGGACAATGACCCTAAACATACAGCCAGAGCTATAATGGAAAGGTTTAGATAAAGCATATTCATGTGTTAGAATGGCCCAAAGTCCAGACCTAAATCAAATTGAGAATCTGCAGCAAGACTTGAAAATTGCTGTTCACAGACGCTCGCCAGCCAATCTGACTGAGCTTGAGCTATTTTGGAAAGAAGAATGGGCAAAAATTTCAGCCTCTAGATGTGCAAAGCTGGTAGAGACAAACCCCAAAAGACTTGCAGCTGTAATTGCAACGAAAGGTCGTCCTGCAAAGCATTGACTCGGGGGCTGAAAGCACGCCACACTTTCCAGATTTTTATTTATTAAAAATGTTTGAAAACCATGGATCATTTTCTTTTCACTTCACACATACTTGCTACTTTGTGTTGGTCTATCACATAAAATACCAATAGCATACATTTATGTAGTGGGTGTAACATGAAAAAATGTGGAAAAGTTCAAGGGGTATGAATACTTTCTCAAGGTACTGTATATCCATCCATTAGCAGTGTCTGTAGACATGTGTAACACACTTAAAAATCAAGTTGAGTGTCTACAATTATAGTGTCATCTTTTAAATCTTAGTGTCTACTGGGCTGTATATATGAGTTTTTCCAATTATAATTCTTAAGTGGTGACACTTTGTTGACTCATGACTTTAAAAATAAAAAGGACAAAGTATCCTAGAACATATGTCTTTTACTTGGAACAAATATGAAGATTAAAAGCAAACAAAAACAGGGAGACTGAAAAAGAATTCCTGGTATCCTATTTTGCAATATGGCTGCGGAATTTCTAGTAAAGTGGAATAAGGAAATGTGAACCAAAATTTTAGTTACTAAGAAAATACCTTGTGTTATGTTAACCCTTTTGCTGCCATGGGTTTGGGATATTTTGCACCTGTGGTAGCCAAGACAATTCTCACAGTTTTGACATATACAAATAAAACCTAAATTACAAAATAAGAATCATACTAATCCCCATGCCCATATATTTTCTGAAAGAACACACTCAGGACATTGTCACCACTATAAACACACAGACACTTTCATGTCATTTTGCGTAAAATTGTTGATTTTTAGTGGGTAAGTGTGACCCAGGTAAAATGTGATATGCGCCTAAAAATAAAAGTGCATAAATCATCAGAACAGGAAGGAGCCAAAAATCTGGTTTTAAGCTCAAAATACCTATAAAATGTAGAAGTTACACTCCTACAAATGTAAGCGCACCTGAAAAGCCTATATATTTCCTGAAAGCAGACAACCATATGATTGCAGTCTCCTTAACGGACAACCACGTCCAACCTTCTTTTAAGGGCTTGTTCACAGGGCCGTTATGGGTCCGTGGCCACAGACGGCGGGTCCGAAATACATGAATTACAACAAATATTTGCACCTAAAACCCAAGCAGAGGTTTACACACAAAAACTATGTAAATGTGATATATGTATTATGATGTGCAAATATATATATATCATATATATCACAAGTGTATACATCAGTAAGAGATTGCGCTCAAAAACGCTGAAACAGGAGCTATGCAGTATTTAGCCGCCATCTGTGTTAAAATATATACAGTATAGGGCAAGCAGCTAAGTTTCCAAAACCTACATTTTCTGAGAGCGCACTCAGCATACCTTGTATCAAAACGCTAATGCTTTGGAGTCTGTGAGAGAAGCAATCTAATGATTGTTCAAGTTCTGTAATGGAACTATTAAAAAGTGTAAGCGAAAGAAAACATTTTTTTAAATATTTTTTTTAAAATAATCAATAAACATCACAGGCATCACCCACGTGCGAAAATGCACGTACTATTAAAATATAAAAATATTTATTCCATAAAGCGAATGGATGTGCATCTGTCAGCACAGGCCACACAGACCATGCATGATCCCTTAAAACATAAAAAATATTTAAATGTGGTATTGTTGTAATTGTACCGATCTGGAGAATGCAGGTAACAGGTCAGTTTTACAATGTAGGAAAGAAAACCCATAAAATTGTGGTGGAATTGGTTTTTTTTTTTTTCAATTCCTTTTTTTTTTTTTTCAAGCTTCCCACTACATCTTATGCAACAGTAAATTGTGCAATTAGAAATTACAACTTGCCCTTCAAAAGCAAACCCTCAATGGAAATATAAAAAAAGTTATGGCTCTGGGAAGGCTGAGAAAAAACGGAAAATGCCCAGGTCCTGAAGGGGTTGTGCCCCAATAACACTCATCCCCTATCTTGGGTAAACCCTTTAATAAATCATGTTAACTAAGGGCTTGTGCACGCGAGCATAATGGCTCAGTGCCCGTGCTATGGACTGCAAAGAGATGTGCGGACCCATTGACCTGAATGGGTCCGCCATCCGCAACATAGGCCAAAGATAGAACATATTGCACGAATGGGAAGACCAAGGAAGCACTTCGTAGTGCTTCTATGGGCTTCCGATCTGTGTCTCCGCTCCGCAAAAGATAGGTGAAGTCCTATATGTGATTGTATCTTGTGAATTGCGGACCTATTCAAATAAATCGGTGCTCCAGACTACAAAAAAATACCTAGGAGCTATTGGCTCCCGAACTGAAAAATTTAGGAGCCAAATAAAATTTTTAGTCGCCAAATGTAAATACATATAATTATAATTAAAATAAGACTTGGAGGAGAAGATGGAACGTCTGGCCCATAATAGAACAGTCCTATCCTATTTTTTGGGGGGACAAGGTGACAAAAAATGTCGACTTGTGTGGATTTTTTAAAAAAAAAAATTTCTGTTACGTGTTCACCACATAGGAGTTTTTTTTAATATTTTAATAGTTTGGACTTTTCGGATGTGGCGATATGTAAAATGTTTATTTATTGTTAATATATTTTATATTTAAAATTGGGAAAGGGGGTGATTAAGGGGCCTTTCAGACTGCCATAGTATTGCGCATCCGCTCCGCAATACCACGGATGGCGCCTGGCGTGTGTTCCACAATTTGCGGAACACACGGCCGGGCGCCCCGTTCAAAATGCCTATTCTTGTCTGCTGTTGCGCACAAGAATAGGACATATTCTTTAATTTCTTGCAGAGCCGCAGCAAGTTCGCACGCCGCCCATTGAAGTGAATATGGCTGCATCTATTCCGCAAAATCGCGGTATAGATGCGAGCGCATTCACACAGTCGTGTGAATGGGCCCTTAAATTTGATGTATTGGTTTGTTTTTTTGCTTTTTTTTACTTTTTATTTACTAACTATTAGCCCCCTTAGGGGCTAGAAATCTTGTCCTGTTCACCCTAATAGGGCTCTATTAGAGCGCACTGCGCCACCAATGAGTATAAAGCACATTAAATCAAGTATAGGAGGCAGCGGTATAACATACCCAGCCTCAATAGCAGGGCATGCAATCCATTAATTGCCGCGTTGCCCTGTTATTGTGGCCGGGTATGTCATACCGCTGCCTCCTATACTTCAACTAATGTGCTTTACATTCATTGTTGTTGTTTTTGTTTTTTTTTTACTTTTTATTTAATAACTATTAGCCCCCTAGGGGCTAGAACCTGGGGTATTTTAATCCCTTGTTCTATTCACCCTAATAGAGCTCTATTAGGGTGAATAGGACTTCACAAGCTCCCTGTGCTTTGTGCACACAGCAGCAGGGAGCTTACCATGGCAGCCAGGACTTCAGCAGCGTCCTGGTTGCCATGGCAACCGATCAGAGCCCCGTGAATACACTGCTGGGGCTCCGATTGGTATCTACCACTGCCGCCAATGAAGAGGGGGTAGGGAGAGGGGACCCTGTGGCCACTGCCACCCATGCTTATTGTACTGGGGGGTTGGAGAGGGCGCATTGCGCCACCAATGAAGTGAACTATGTTTAATAAAAGTACAGGAGTGCATTAAGGACCTGTATTATAGGAGTGCATTAAGGACCTGTATTATAGGGAGCTGCAGTCAGCGGTAGTTAACCCCTCAGGTGCCGCACCTGAGGGGTTAACTGCGGCGTATGGGAGCTCCCTATAATACAAGTCAGGTGCCGGCTATGTGATTCCGTGCCGGCACCCGCTCCTGTAGTTAACGCAATTGGTGGCGCAGTGCACCCTCCCCCTCCCCTCCCCTCTCCCTCCTGATTGGTGTCAGCAGCAGCACAGGGGGGAGGGAGAGCTTCCTTCTCCCCTGTGCTGAGGGAACATGTCAGCGCGCTCCATGTTCTCTGATACTGATAGTTTCGCTGAATGCCGGATCTAGGCCCAAATGGCGACAAGACTAAAAAGTCTTGTCGCCATTTTCAAATAATGAGTCACATTGGCGACCATTTTGGTCGCCATCTGGAGCCCTGTTTGCACCATGAAGCGCACAGGCGCTGAGCCAGTACACTCATGTGCATGAGCCCTAAGGCTGCTTTCAGAAAGGTATAATGTCGATGCTTTACTGTAAAATTAACCATAAAAAATGCAACTAGTACCATAAAAAAACAAGCCCTTTTACAGATATTTGAACAGAAAACGAAAAAAAATTGCTCTTGTAAGGCTAGAAGAAAAAAATTTAAATAGGCAGTGTTCCAAATTGGTTATAGGAAATTTCTCACCCTGATGTTGGACCATTATCTACAGCAGGGATCTCAAACTCGTGGCCCTCCAGCTGTTGCAAAACTACAACTCCCAGCATGCCCCAATAGCTGTCGGCTCTCCTGGCATGATGGAAGTTGTAGTTTTACAACAGCTGTAGGGCCACGAGTTTGAGATCTCTGATCTACAGTAATAGATGAGTAGTACTGCAAATACGGAGTGCATATTTTTTTTGCACACCCTGTACTTCAATGGGCATTTCTCAAATGTAAAATGAAATCAAAAGCATAAAATATGACTATATGAAAAGATTTAATTCTACAATATGGAACTTAGAAATATGGAAGTAATATAGATGAAAAACGTGTGAAAGCTACCATATGTTCCTTTTTTATCTGTAAAGGATTCATTCACATAGAGTTCAAATGTAAAAACAGTTAAAGTGTGCCAACATATGTTAAGCTGTAGTTACGTTGATTTGATGTGTTCTTTTTAACACTGAGGCCAATGAATAGAAAATTTTCACACCCAAAAAAATGCTCCAATGTCTTGTTATTTAACTATGTTAAACATGTATTGTTAAGAGGTTTGGGAGGGACAGATTCCCTTTAACCCTTTCGCTACCATCGTGTACATCGCTGGAGCGATGTGGGAACATGACATGCGAGCGGGCGTCGTGGCCGGCAAGTCTCTACTGTTTCAAACAGCAGAGACCTGCAGCTACTTACCGCAACCAACAATAATGCCAATCGCGGTAATTAAAGGCATTAGATGCCATGATCGGATCGCGGCATCTAATTGCGCTAAATCCCAGAAACGCCCGTTTCCAGGTGTCCTTCAGATGCCCCGTGTGGCCAATCAGGGCATCTGCATTCGATCTGAACGCTGTAAACCTCGCTGACTAGGCTTACAGCGTTCAATCTGCAATCCTTATTTTGGCCACCAGATGGCAGGCCAGGATAAGAAATCAGCAAAATCCACTTAAAGAGGCTCTGTCACTAGGTTTTAACCTATGTATTTAAATACATAGGTTAAAACCCCTTGACTTCTACAGTTAAAACATACCTTTATTGCAGAGTACAGCGCAGCGGTTGTGCTGAAAAAAGAACTTTAATCTTTATGTTAATGAGCCTTCGGAGCACCGGGGGCGGGCTCTTTCTTCCTGAGCACCGCTTCTTCACCGCCCCCCGGGTCCCGAGGCTCTCTCCGATGCCAACGTCCACGCCCCTCTGAAACTTGATTGACAGCGCTAGGCCGTTTGGCCTAGCGCTGAAATCCCGCCGGCGCATGCGCAGAAGCGCTTGCAGTGCCGAACACCGCAAGCGCTTCCATCCTTGTGCGCACGCGCCGTCACTTCGCTGAACCCGGAAGTGACGGCGCGTGCGCACAAGGATGGAAGCGCTTGCGGTGTTCGGCACTGCAAGCGCTTCTGCGCATGCGCCGGCGGGATTTCAGCGCTAGGCCAAACGGCCTAGCGCTGTCAATCAAGTTTCAGAGGGGCGTGGACGTTGGCATCGGAGAGAGCCTCGGGACCCGGGGGGCGGTGAAGAAGCGGTGCTCAGGAAGAAAGAGCCCGCCCCCCGGTGCTCCGAAGGCTCATTAACATAAAGATTAAAGGTCTTTTTTCAGCACAACCGCTGCGCTGTACTCTGCAATAAAGGTATGTTTTAACTGTAGAAGTCAAGGGGTTTTAACCTATGTATTTAAATACATAGGTTAAAACCTAGTGACAGAGCCTCTTTAAAATGGAGTTTTAAAAATCCCTGATCAAAATTAAAAATTAAAAAACATCTGTATGCTCATATATGAGCTTTAAAATGACAAAACATAAAAAAAGTTAAAAAATATATAAAAAATAAAAAAATATAGTTTAAATCACCCCCTTTTCCGTATAATTAAAAAATAAATACCTAAATAACAATAAATATAAACATCATGGGTATCATGACCGCAACTGAAAACGCCCATACTTTTAAAATATATTTTAAAAATTCCAATACGGCAAATTGCGTGATGGGAAAAAAAGGTCAAAATGGCCGATTTGCCATTTTTTCATTACTTCTCTTACCCCAAAAAATGTAATAAAATCAAAAAGTCACACACACTATGAAATGGTATCAATAAAAACTATGGACTGTCCCGCAAAAAATGAGCCCCTAAACAGCTCAGTGGATGTAACTAAAAGTTATGGGGGTCAGAATATGACGATGTAGGGAAAAAAACAAACATTTTTTTTCAAAGTTTAAATTTATTTTTACACTATTTAAACATAACAAACCTATACATATGGGGTATCGTTGTAATCGTACTGACCCAGAGAATGAAGGGCATGGGTCAGTTTTGCCGCAAACGGAATACTGTGGGAACAAAACCCATAAAACGGTTGAGGAATTGTGTTTTTTTTCCAATTCCACCCCATTTGGAATTGTATTTACCGCTTCCCACATTTTATGCCATAATTAATGGTGGCATTCGAAAGTACAATTTGTCCCGCAAAAAATAAGCCCTCATACAGTTATGTGAACGAAAATATAAAAAAGTTATGGCTCACGGAAAATAGGGGGAAAAAATGAAAAAAGGGTTAAGCGTCATAATTTGGCCATTGTAAAGATTTTTTCCGTTTCCCATTTCCCCTGTTTCAAACACATGAGCCTCAAGGACAGACTGTTTAGTACTATGCCACTGAAAATTAAATGCAAATTATTGTCCTTCTGTGGCATTGAGCAGAGAGATAAAGCTCCACGTTAGATAGGGATTCCGTTGTTATTTTACTGCTGCTGCGAGGGGAAGATGTTATCTGCTAGTATAGTAGCAGATTGTAGAAGGCGGGTTTACACGGGCCGAGCTAAAGCTGATTGTCGTGAAGGAAGGGCTCCTTCCTGACAGTCGGCTTCTTGTTCAGTGCAGGAGACCGCTGCAAGGATCTTCTTCAGAGTATGAGGACGAATGATCACTTTTGCAATCACTCGTCCTCATACAGCTGCAGTTTCTAGGCAGCAGATTGCTGTTTAGACCACACGATCAGCTGCCCAGGAACTATAATGTATGTGCCTGCATGACCGACAGGATCACTCGATGAACAAGTGTTTTGCTTGTTCATCGGGTGATCAGCGGCACATTTAGATGGGCAGGTTGTCAGGACCTAGCGTTTGCAGGAACGTTCGTTCTGATATTCTGCCCAAATATCAGGCCATGCAAATCCACCTTTGGGATGACAGTATAGAAGCTGTATTGTTCTCCTGATAGTCTTTGATAAAGATACCCACAGATACCCATATCAGTGTAATGTGTGATAATCTAATTGATGATCTTCTCACTCTGGCCATAGTGAATGGTCTGACTGAGAAAGTAAGCGAGGCTATTTGCTGTGGTTAAACAAACAAAGAAGTTAAAGAGCCAGGGCAGGAAGTAGAATATATGGAGTGACTTCAGATATTATATCCAGAAAACCATCCATTTTTGTAAAAGAAAATTACATATAATATTTATATATAGGCTGTAAATATGTAATAAACTAAATTTTTGATGGTACTGTGCCTTTAGTTGATGGATTTCTGTAGAAAGCCAACGCTAGATACATCTGGAGGCAGCTTATCCTGGGAGAACAAAAGGTTCAGATGAAAATAATCCTTCTCTCTCCCAAAATCATCTGTTGGGGAGAGCTGGGAGCTCCCGATACACCCAGGTTCGATCAACAATACACTAATGTGTGTGGGGACCTTTAGGAAAGCCAAGTGTATCATGTTGAATAGCTCCACAGTAAGAAAAAGTAGACTCTGATCTGATACTTGGATTGATGGAGAAAATGTCATGGAGTTCAGCAGCACTAGTGAACACTGATGTTCAAGTGCTCCAATTATAAAACCATGTCAAAGCCATTATAAGGCTTGGTAAACCGCAAAGTTGAGGCATGTTTTCACTGCTTAGTACAAAACGGCAAAAAAATTATACTGCTTAAACAGTATGGTATTCTGGGAGAGATTTCTCAAGACCAGAGTTTTCTATGCCAGTTTTGATATCTCTATATACCGCTGGAGGATGTGCTTCATTTATGATGAGTTTCAGGTGAATCTTCCTGTAGCTGGCGATTTCAGTCATGATTTATGCCAGAAATGTAGCGTTAGCCACGGCTAATGGCCTACCAACACTGGGCTCGTGCCAAACCCTATTTTCAGAAAGTGGCGACAGTATTGTAAGAACACTTTATGCGCAAACATTGTTGTCGCTAATTCATGACTTGTGACTTTTTTTACACCAGTTTTCTAGTGTATGGGGGTTGATGAATGTTGTTGTATATGCCTACACAGATTGTACAGTCATGGCCAAAAGTTTTGAGAATGATACAAATATTAATTTTTACAAAGTCTACTGCTTCAGTTTTTATAATGGCAATTTGCATATACTCCAGAATGTTATAAAGAGTGATCAGCTTAACAGCAATTACTTGCAAAGTCAATATTTGCCTAGAAAATGAACTTTATCCCCCAAAACACATTTCAACATCATTGCAGCCCTGCCTTAAAAGGACCAGCTAACATCGTTTCAATGATTGCTCCATTAACACAGGTGTGGGTGTTGATGAGGACAGGGCTGGAGATCAATCTCTCATGATTAAGTAAGAATGACACCACTGGACACTTTAAAAGGAGGCTGGTGCTTAGCATCATTGTTTCTCTTCTGTTAACCATGGTTATCTCTAAAGAAACACGTGCAGTCATCATTGCACTGCACAAAAATGCCCTAACAGGGAAGAGTATCGCAGCTAGAAAGATTGCACCTCAGTCAACAATCTATCGCATAATCAAGAACTTCAAGGAGAGAGGTTCCATTGTTGCCAAAAAGGCTCCAGGGCGCCCAAGAAAGACCAGCAAGCGCCAGGACCATCTCTTAAAAGTGTTTCAGCTGCGGGATCGGGCTACCAGCAGTGCAGAGCTTGTCTTGCCTAAAAACACAGCCATGAATAAAGAATGGTACCAGAATGTCCTCCGAGAGCAACTTCTCCCAACCGTCCAAGAGCAGTTTGGCGATCAACAATGCCTTTTCCAGCATGATGGAGCACCTTGCCATAAAGCAAAGGTGATAACTAAATGGCTCAGGGAACAAAACATAGAGATTTTGGGTCCATGGCCTGGAAACTCCCCAGATCTTAATCCCATTGAGAACTTGTGGTCAATCATCAAGAGACGGGTGGACAAACAAAAACCTACAAATTCTGACAAAATGCAAGCATAGATTGTGCAAGAATGGACTGCTATCAGTCAGGATTTGGTCCAGAAGTTGATTGAGAGCATGCCAGGGAGAATTGCAGAGGTCCTGAAGAAGAAGGGTCAACACTGCAAATATTGACTTGCTGCATTAACTCATTCTGTCAATATAAACTTTTATTACTCATAATATGATTGCAATTATATTTCTGCATGTGATAAAAACATCTGACAAACACACATAAAAACCAGAGGGCAGCAGCTCATGTGAAAATATAATATTTGTGTCATTCTCAAAACTTTTGGCCATGATTGTAAGCTGTATGAAACACTAATTTCTCATGTACCTGACAATTTTTGACTACTATGTAACCTAATGTAAAAATGCAATATATGTATTATAATATTGTAATATTGTATATATGTATTGTAATATAAGTACTATAAGTATATAAGTAAGTGTCAGGAATTTTTTTGGAGCAAAAGAATTCAATGGCCTGATGTTATTTGTTGGCCAATAGGTAATTATATAATGCCCTACAGATACTGTGTTTTTTTTTTTTGTTGCAGAATGCTCTGGGTGTGGTGTTTTTTTTCAGATGTTTTCCTATTGACTTCTTGATAGGAAAAAAAACAGCTAAAAAAAGTAAAACAATATACACTGAGCTACCAATGAAGAGAGTTGGATGGGTTCAATATACATTAGTCAGACACATATGCTGGACTATTGTTTTGGCACCTGGCCATTAGTTTTAGCTGTTAAGTGACACTGCAAAGTAAAAGAGGTAAATAATTGTATAGACAGCAAAAGTTCCTTTCACAAATGGCATCTACAAATAAAATAATGCTGCACACAGTTAAGAGGTTGCATTTGTGATCATTTTAGTGATGCAGCCCTAGTGTTGTAGTTAATTAAAGCATACATTACCTTTCAACAAACTTTGCCTTAATCAATAGCAAATGTGTGTACATGAGTAATAAAACTATTTCTGGGCATTATTTCACTTGTATCTGGCATTTTGACCAGTTTTCCTGTGTGCCTGCTGAATATCTAGTTTGCAGTTCTCCCAGGGATGGTGGGTGGAGACAAGTTGCCAAGAGAATCTGCTTCCTAATCTTCTTTTACTCATTCAAATTTATGCCCCAGGTTCATGGAAGACATTACAGTGAAGTATTGACCTGTATAGTTGTGAATTTAGCACTTGTGCTGAGATATAAACTTCCTATGTAGCTGTGTGGTCTCTTCGGTGTTTCTCCTTGAGTACCATCTCACTCGTGGTACTGCTCTTTCCTCTCCCCTCACCATAGCCTTGTATTGGCATGTGTAATATGATACTTCAGCACAGCATATTTGAAATGGAAAAGCAATTCACAGATTGGGACCAGAAGTAAACAGCTGATAACATGAGAATTAGACATTTCTCACTGATGAGACAAATTACAAAGTTTCTTGTCGTCGACTGTACTATTGATTTATGTAAAGTTGTTTGAAACATTAGTGGCCATTTAACTGAACCATTGCTTTCTCATGCTTCAACCATATTCATTCTTCATCCATATAGAAGTGAACACACTTGGTTTAAGTACCTGCCTTTAGTATCAGCGTAATTGGAGGTTGAGTCTTTTGTTTAATAAGTTCACACATTCAACAAAAAACTCAACATTTTCCCTGTAGAGTCTTGCATGTTCTGCATCTACCTGCAGCCATAACTACAGCAGCACTTGCTGATGTTTCACTTTGGGCAGACCACCTATCAACAGCATGGACTCACTAATGCATTTTTTTACATCTCCATTGTAGATTCTATAAAAAAAAAACAGCAGACAAAAAAGTCCTGTATATAGGACTTAATTGTCAAGTTAAAAAAGGCAGTTTCCCGAACGGAAATCAAACAAACCCTATTATATGAACTGTCCTGTTTGAAATATTTGGTTCAGTTATGGGCCCGGCACTTCCATTATTTTTGTCCTAAAAGAGCAGAACAAAGGAAATTACCAGCACTGGTGTGAACCCAGCCTAAGATGTGTAATTTGAGTGGCTCTGGACCCTTAGGGCTAAACAGAGAACTTTCCAGCGAGAAGAATGATGCTGCCATCTGCTCTCTCGCATCTGAAATGTTGTGTCATTTAAGAGGTAGTATAGTTTGAGGCGAGCTGCAGACAGGCAAAATATAAGTGTTTCTGTAGAAAACCTTTGTTCCTTATTTTGAAATAAATAAAAAAAATCTAATTTTAAAGATCTAAGCATATGAAGCCATGTAATGTTTAGGTCTCTAGAAAATGGTAGCTTCAACTTATCATTTTACTGATCTGACTCTTTGCCTTATTCAGGTCAGATTTATCTACAGTTGAAAAATTACAGTAAAAAAAGATGCATGTGATAATTATGTATTGCTTTCATAGAGTTCTAGGCATGATATTCTGGCACTTTCTCTGTAGAAAATCACATGGTGATCCTCATGTAAAAATCACATTTTACATGTGGTTTTATTTGTAAGCTACTGTTTTGAATAGACCTACAGCGGGAAAAAGTATATTTCTAACTCCGCTATAGCATGAAATCATGAAGAATATGCTGTATAGCGCATCACTAGTAGATATTCATATTCTAGTTCGATCACATTAAAAGAAAGCCAAAGCCACTATGCATATGTCTGTACATCAAAGTGCCAAAGAGCTAAGTCTAAATGCTCCCATTGCCAGCGCGTCAGTGCCTGCAAGGATTACTCATGGAACAGCTGGCATGTGCGAAGATTCAGTTCCCATCTGTTTAACCCTACATACTCTGCAATTAATAATTAGCATGACACCTCTCAGGGGCATATCTAGGAAAAGTTGGTCCCCATAGCAAAAGTTTGATTACTTGCCGATATGCACACTATTGTGTGCATGAAGCCAAGGAGCTTTAAAAAGTAGGATAACAGTATGAACTGTGATAAAAGAAGTTGTTCCCCTGGTAAATTCCATGCTGCTATGGTGGTCCCCGCCTGTATTTGTTGAGATGTATGTATCAGAGTGAGATGTATGTGGTGCAGTGTGTGATTTGTATGGTGAATGTGGTGTAGTGTGTAATGCAGTGTGTAATGTTCACACACTCCATCACATACTGCTGTCACCTTGATGTCTCAGGCTGTAGTTTTTCACCACTGAGGAGTCCTCTTCAGCTCCTCCACCGCCATGTTTGCCGGGGTCCTTGCGCATCGGTCATGTAGCCGAGGCACAGCGAAGTCCCATAGAATTGAATGGGGGGGGGGAGCGCAATACCAAGTACAGTCACTATATAATGTACAGTGCTGTGCTTGGTTAGCACGGAGAAAGCTTCCGCGCTCACAGGAGTACCGGTGGCTTCTCAAACAGGTGATTGGCTGGGGTCCCAGTTGTCAGACCCCCACTGATCAGATCCAGAAGATAATTCATCAGTTATAAAATCTTGGAAAACCATTTTAACAGTACAGCATTCCAAGGAACAGCAGAGTAGACAACAGTAAATAGCAGTGGGGCACAAGTACACCATAATTCCCAGCAGGCATCACTCAACACAGAGGGGCACAGAACCTCTCTGCATGGTATCACCAACTGAGACGGAAGCGTACAGTGAGGCTCTTGCTATTCTGTATGTCCTTCTTGTGTTACCAGCCAATAGAAGCACTTATAGGGACTCTAAACAGCGGTGTCCAAAATGTAACCTTGTAGGTGATTGGTGCTGTACAGGACACCCCATCTAAGCCCACCTGCAGCCTCCTCTCTGGCTTTTACAATGAGGAAGCTACCACTGTCTGCTCAGCATTAGCCAGCCAATCGCAATTATCGGGGCTGCAGGGGGGAGGTACATCCTGCACCCTTAGCCATCGGGGACAGTTACCATTTTATCCCTCTCGCAGTGTCATTAGACACGTTGACTGGTTTTTCATTGCACTCTGTCTATGATGCTGGTTCACTACCTGCTGCGCCTTACATGCATGGTGCATGTTGCGAAGGGGTTAACCTTTGACTTCTGTGGTCAAGCACCGGTTTCTTGCTTGTGGTAGTAGATTTGTGGCTTGATGCCTTGTGACTAGAGTCACTACTTTCAAAACTTCAGAATAATACTGTACAGAGATTTGTCTATGTACAGTATTAGAATGTATGGGCTCCAATGAGGCGAAGTAAATTAATCACAAAGTCGCATTTCAAGTTTTAAAGTGGTATTCACGTGTGACTTTGTGAATAACGTACTTCGGCTCATCGGAGCCCATACATTCTAATACTGTACGGAGACTAATTTTTAAGCATCCGAAGCTCGCTTCGCTCCACACCAATTGTGACTAATTGCTGTGAGGGAATAATTTTCTGGGTTTAATTATCAAAGTTTTTGGCTTTGAAGTTAAGGAGGATGGTCCTATCAGTGATTGACAGCCTTCCCTATATGACTGCACATACAGAGATAGATGTCAATCACTAATAAGACTGCCTCCTTGACTTCAAAGTTCAGAAAGAGCAGGAATTTGAGTTAAAGTGCAAGTTTTACTGAATCTTTCCCCACAAAACTACACTGTATATGTCATTCTGCTTAGCTTCTTCTGTTCTATAACATGTTTCCCTTTAAATAAACCATACTACATATTCACATTATAATTACAGTATTGTAGTTTTACAGAAAAAACAAATATATACCCTTATATAGTCGTACACACACTTGTATGCAACTTACATCTAAAAACATCTGCACACATTGTACATTTATATATACATAAAGTATACACTCCTATGCACATTTATACACACGTATGCACTTACACATGCATATTTAAACACATCTGCATGCATACAATATAAACACATACAGTACACGCACTTCTGTACATTTATACAACTCATACACTAACTTTCTATGTTCATGATCTTTTAAGCAGGCAGTCTCGTCTTTTGGCAGATCATGTTAGACATCCCTCACGCTAGGACAAACATGGAGGGCATCATGAGCATAGATAATCAGAGTTGTCCAGTCCATTGCTATACAATGTTGTTTGTTTTTTTAATTTTACTACAAGAGTTTTTATTAAAAGAAAGTCATAAATATGAAGAACACCTTCATATTTGATATCACAGTAATCATAACCTTTAAAGGGAACCTGAGCTAGAAAAAAAGAGAGATAGGTCTGCTCACCCTTCCCCTATTATGGGTGGTGCTCTATTAAATGTGACAGACCCACTCTGTCAGAATTACAAATCTATGTGTAAGTAGGGATTATAATAGGCACTCGTATCTGGAGCGATGTAGAAAACGGAATTTAATATATATTTAATAAAAGCACATAGTATACATACATACTATGTGTTTTTATTAAATATATATTAAATTCAGTTTTCTACATCGCTCCAAATACGAGTGCCTATTATAATCCCTACTTTAAAGGGAATCTGTCATCTCCGAAACACCCCCTGAACTAGAGTAAGCGTTGTAAAGTGTAAGTGATGCTGAATCCGAATATGTAATTTGTATCTTCATACTCGCTTCCATTTCGATGCTGTGCTCTGACAAACCTGCAGTAAAATGCACTCAGTGGACTCCGGTGCTCACTCACATAATGGAGAGGACTCAAAAAAGAGTCTTCTCAATGCATTTTACTGCAGGTTTGTGGGAGCACAGCGTCGGAATGGAAGTGAGTATGAAGATAAAACTTACATATTCGGATTCAGCATCACTTACACTATACAACGCTTACTCTAGTTCAGGGGGTGTTTCGGAGATGACAGGTTCCCTTTAAAATAAAATTGATATGTTTAAAAAAAATGGCAGAACTGCATTTTTTTGCCTTCCACCCTAATAAGTTAAATTAACAGCCTAGAAAGTACAACTCATCCAGAAAAATAAGCCCTTAAACATCAACCTCAACGTAAAAACTAAAACGTTACAACGGTTGGAAATTAAAAAGTTCTGCTCCTCCTAAAGGCTATGTGAACTAACGCATTAATGTCAGTGGATAAATGTACTGATGTGATTCACTGAGGTGTGAGTAAGCTCTTATCCAAAACCCTATTGGTTGGGTGAAGGTCAGGTGACGTGGAGCAGTCTTTGTATCATTTCCTTTTCTGTAGGGATTCTTCATTACAACCTGAGAAGATTATCTTCTTCAAGGTAGATCTAAAGAACTTACCCTGTTTTTATAACCCTTCCATAAATTACAGTGAATAACAGTTCCATAAATTAACACTCAAAGGCTCATATTTACAATCTGTCTCTTCATAACCTAAATGTAACCTCATTATGGCACCTTTTTTATTTTGTTCTTTAACATATATTCACACTATCATCAGCATCTCTGTTTATAGTTCTAATTTATAATCTGTAATTTTGAGTATTTATGAGTACATCTTTAGATTAAGACTGCCGAGTTTTCATTAGAATAATGAATGCACAACAGATCTGGAGACTCACAGTAAAAGCAATCATGTTCTGTTTCTGTCCTCCTGGATGCGTGTCACACACGAATCAAGCAATAACTGTGTGCCAAGTCTCAGGCACAAGGTGATGTTGGACCAAGCACAGCCTTGATATTGGCAAACTAATTGGAAATCCTTACTTTTGACTTGTGTGACTGCACTGTGTCTGTGTGCAATGTTGTATGTGTAAAACATCTGAATAGAAGGCTTGCAATGTGTCCTCATACAAGTGTTACTTTCTTGGGATTTGCACCTTCCAAAACCATTCAGGAACTTTAAACTTGAATTAACCCATTTTGTCATCTTCCCTTGGTAAGTAATATTAAAGTGTTGTTCTGTAGAATCCTCTGGACTTCACTGTATAAACAGCCCATCTTTTTATTCCGTGCAGCACTGAAACTGACTCCATCCTGAAGCATTGGGAAGGACCCATGGCATCAGCTTCATTCACAGTCTCTATGATATGTGCCAAGTTGTATAAGAGAGAAGTTGGGCCTTGTCACCTCTTAGGGGGAGATTTATTAAAGTTATTTTTAAAGTTGCAGATTTTGATTCATGCATCATTTGCTCCTAAATTTGCAACTTTGGGCTTTTTTTGACACTGCACATGAAAAAAACTAAGTGGGCTTAATGTGAGGGGCATGGCCTCCCAACTTGGCATATTTATTATAATTATGTCAGAAAGTTATGTAAGTTGTAGCTCAAGTCTACTCCAGCTCCTAGCTGGCATAGCTTTGACTTTCTGATGAACAAAGTGCCAATGATATGCCTTATTTATTAAGAAGTGCCTCTTAATAAATTAGTTGCATCTCGCTCTACAGCAAAGGGGGCCCATTTATATATTTTTTATTGCATTTTACTCATTTTGGGCTTAAAATATTTTTTTTAATTTAGTCTTTATTACAAATATTCAGCAGCTTTGTCATAAAGGGTTACCTTCTGCCTAGCTGTGAGAATTACACTTTCACTTTGTGCCAGTCATCTAATAACCCTTATCTCTGAATTATTAATAGCTCAAAAAAACATATTTAAGCTGCATTCTTATCAGTAAGATAAGAATTGAGCTCTGAGTGTTTACAAGGTCTGAGAAAATAAGCCATCAGCTGAGCTGCCTGACGGAACACAGTAAAAGTACAGAGTGTGCTACTAGAGAATCTGTGGAGGCTGTACAGAGAAAGGGGTTCAAAATTTTGTAAAGAGTTTTAGCTCAAAATGAGTACAATGCAATAATTAAAAAAAAAAAAAAATTGCCCCCGGAGATAGACATACCCTTTAAAATGCTTCTGTCAGCAGATTTGTAAATATGAAACTGGCTGACATGTTACATGTGCACCAACACAGATGCCTTCAGCTGCAAAGTGCACATGTAACAGGTCAGTCAGGTACAAATCTGCTCACAGACGTCCTTCAACTTCAACTGTTTACCAGCAATCCTGCCTATGAAGCACTGTATTTTCCATGTTTGCAACTAGTTTTTAGTCATATTTTTGACATACGTTTCTGTTCTTGCAGATGGAATTGATAAAAAATATCAGCACAGCTGAGCAACCGTATTTATTTACCCGACATGTTCACTTCCTTAACTTCTCCAGGTAAGCAGTTTGACCTACAGGTTTGACTTGTATAAAAAAATTCTGATTAACAACTACCTCGTTGTAAAAGACAAGGACAGTTATGTCCCTATATACTGTATAGCAGCTTCCTCCTGCCTCCCTGTACTGCCTATAATGAGTGTTTACCGCTCACACAGGTGTCACTCCTGATGGCTAGTTCGTTAGTCAGCGTGTCAGGAGTTCAGGGTGAAGGCTATTACAATAGTGTATAAGTTCATATTTTATAAAAACAGGTAAAGTATGTATACTTTATAAAGACATTAGGCTATTTTCTCCACAAGGCTGTGAGGGAGCAGGACAGGCAGAGGCCCTCAGCTCCTGCACAGTTTGTCTCTCCTATACTCATTTAACAGAGTACTGCTAAGGGACATTTCAGCCTCCGTTTTCTGCCACAAATAAACGTTTTCCCTAAATAAAGTATATAAAAAAAGTAACAGCAGTTACTCTTTAAATCTATATTAGTGTGAAATCACTACTATTGTATCTCAACACTAAAGACCATCATGATTTTTTTATTTTTGAAGATTGCAGTATAATGTGTAGCGAGGTAAATGGATGTGTGTAAATAATTAGTTTGGCAGCGTTTTAACAATGCTTAACCCCTTCGCGACCGGAGCTTTTTTCGGTTCTGCATTTTCGTTTTGCGCTCCCTGCCTTCAAACAGCCATAACTCTTTTATTTTTCTGTTCACATAGCTGTATGAGGGCTTGTTTTTTGCGGGACAAGTTGTACTTTCCAACGCCACCATTTAATATTGCATACGGTGCAGTGGTAAGCGGGAAAAAAATTCCAAACCGGGTGAAATTGCAAAGAAAACGCTATTCCGCTACAGTTCTACGGGTTTCTTATTTACAGCGTTCGATGTGCATTAAAACTGATCCGTTACTTTCATTCTACTGGTCAGTACGAATCCGGCAATACCTAATATGTATAGTTTTTCCTGCGTTTTCATAGTGATAAACTAATTAGAAAGTTGCCCCTTTTTTTTTTTTTTTTTTCCTTGTCAAATCTTGACCCCTATAACTTTTTGGTATTTATGTGTACAGAGCTGTATGGGGGCTCATTTTTTGCGGGACGATCTGAAGTTTTTATTGATACCATTCTGGGGTGTGTATGACTTTTTGATCACTTTTTATTTAATTTTTTTTAGAAAAAAAAAGCGACAAAAAACGGCAAATCGCCATTTGGACGCTTTTTTCCGCCACACAATTCGCCGTATTGGAATTTTTTTTTTTATATTTTAAAAGTACGGGGCGTTTTCGGTCACGGTGATACCCATGATGTCTATATTTATTGTTATTTAGGTATTTATTTTTTACTTATACGGAAAGGGGGGTGATTTGAACTTTTACATCTTTTTTATTTTTATATATTTTTTAACATTTTTTTTAAATTTTTTTTGTACTATTAGAAAGCTCAAATATGGGCTTATATATTGTGGCTTTTTTTTTTTTTCTTTATGAGCAATTCTGGGTTTTATAGACTCAGAAAACCATGAATTGCTCATTTCTTATCCTGGCCTGCCATCTAGTGGCCAGAATAAGAATTGCAGTTTGAAAACTGTAATCCTCACCAGCGAGGATTACAGTTTTCATATGGTGTACAGACACCCCGATTGGCCACACGGGGTGTCTGTACACCACCCGGAAGCGAACGCTTCCGGATTTAGACGCAACTAGATGCCGTGATCACGTGTGATCACGGCATCTAGTCACCCCGGAAGACGCCGCCGATGGAGTAGGTAGCGGCAAGTCTCTGCTGTTAGAAACAGCAGAGACTTGCCGGCCATGACGCCCGCCGCACCCGCGAGCGGGCGCCATGTGCCCGCATCGCCCCAGCGCCGTACATGTACGGCGCTGGTCGCGAAGGGGTTAATATATAGCTCTGTCTGTTACACTGAAACTGCTTTTAGTTCATTTGTCATGTGTAGTCGTATAGTATAAATGATTAATAAGCCACTGAGCCCTGGCAGTTTATAAATGTTATGACATTCATTATTTTCTTTGCCAAAACGTCTTTTTATTGGATTATATATTGCAATTATGTGTACTGTAATGCAGCTTGAAGCAGGAATTATGTCAATATACTTATCAAAATACATTCTTTGCAAAGGAGGGGCCCAGAGCATTGCTGCTTCTTAATCACCTTGCATTTATTGCGTGTATATAAGCTGGAAGGGGTGTGTATCTCACTCTGGTTCCTCAACTGCTCGAGATGAATAAAATCCAGGTAGACGGTGCTGGCTTCAGCAAACTTAGTTGCTGGAGCTATTTTGATAGTAATAGCTGGGCTGGATTTTATTTGGGCTGGGAAGGTAGGTTGGCAGTGGGACCTTTCCAACCCACCCAATTCCAGGGCATGTCTTTTCTCTGGTCTGAGGAGATCCCAGGTGAGGCCAACTGGTGTAATCTGGGAGGGATAAGTAATCCTCCAGTGTGTCAGTCTGGGGAGAGGAACTGACCCTGAAAGAGGGTTGAAGCCTGTGAGGCTTGTGTGGTCTCAGCCAGGCGGGCTGAGGGGCCACAAGGCTCAGTGTAGCCGTATCTCTCCCCGGGCGTGTGCCATTTGGTGAGGTCACAGCCTGGAAGCTACTGACCAGACAGCTGAGATAGCCGCATCAACAAGCTGTGTGTGAACAGTGGTTTTCTGTAGGTGAGTTAGCTGGAACCTGTATTAGTCAGAGCTCAGCCCGGCAGGTGTTATTTTTATGTTTTTGTTTTGCGTGCTGGTGCCAAAAAGTGCCACTAAATAAATATATATATATATATATATATATATATATATATATATATATATACTCGGACTGGCCATCAGGGGTACAGGTGATTCCCCCGGTGGGCCCCTGAGAAAGGTGGGCCCCTAGTCTCCCACCCCCTGTACAAGTGGCCCATAACACAGTAGACTTACTGCACTATATACGTATATTCAATGTACAGCACCTCAACCAGCCTATGTTCATATAAAAAAAAGTTGTTAGATTATTTATTATATTTTAATGTATCTGTGCGGTGGGCCCCCAAAATAAATTTTGCTGGTGGGCCCTAGGTACCCCAGTCCGACACTGTGTATGTGTGTGTGTGTGTGTATATATATATATATATATATATATATATATATATATATATATATATCTCATAACAGGGCAGCCTTTTTTTCTATAAAACATTTTTTTCTGCTTGTGACTGTATGTCATAATACAGACATACTCTTACCTTTTTTAACATATAATTATATAGTGGGGAAAAAGATTTTTAAGCTAGCTGTACACGCTAGATTAAATTTGACTTAGCCTGATGGGTTCAGACACATATGCATGTTGGATTATTGTATGCCCAACTGATACTTTGTTCCTGTGGCAGGTAGGCTATGTGGCAGGGCTTATTCCCCTCTACCCACTGAAGTAACATGCAGACATGGTTAAACCAAGCATGCTAGTTTATACTGAGATCAGAGAGAATTTTTCTTTCACATCGTGATCTACATCACAATGTATGGACAGCACAGTGGCTCAGTGATTAGCACTAGTGCCTTGCAGTGATGGGGTCCTAGGTTCGAATCCGACCAAGGACAACGTCATGGAGTTTGTATGTTCTGATAGGGAACTTTGATAGGGATGATTGTGAGTCCAATTGGGGACAGCTTGATGCAAAGTCTGTAAAGCGCTGTGGAATATGGCATAAGATAAATAATGCATATAATAAAATAGTGCATAAAATAAACCGGCTGGATCATTTTACAACTAGTTTGAAACTAGCCTAAGGCAGTGCATCTTCATCGAACCAGGGAGGTAACGTTACCACATATAGGACCTACCACCAGCATGACATGACAGCTCATATCGGTATCACTGGATGAAACAACTGGGTTAGTTATCCAGGTATCAAAAATAACAGTACTTTGTCTTTGTTCACTCGTTTTCTTATCGTTTTTTCCACAAGGAAACATGTGCATGTCAAGGAAACATGTGCAGGAGCCATATAGTTTGAGCCCAAAGACAGGATCAGATCCAGCGCTTTGAGATCAGGAATGCCCTTTTCAAAGCTTTCTGTAAGAAAAGCTTTATGAATCTCACATTTATCTGATCCTGTGGAGCAAACCTGCCTGATTTTTAGCAGCAGTTATTAGCCATATGTTCTTTTAAAGGTGAAACATGTTAAAAATGCGTCTCACCTGTAAAAACCTTGAAGCCAACATCACAGAATATTGGCAATTAAAAAACATTTACCATAAACCACGCAGTACACTTTGTTTGTTAATTATTGTTAGTATTGCGTTTGTGTGCATTATACCCAAGGGCTTCAGGAGCCTAGGAAAATAGTTTCATTAAAAAGTAAGTTAACCTTTTGGAATTATTCCTGCAGTGATTACTAATACAATGTGGTCTGATTGTTTTCGTAGTCACAGTTCTAGAAAAACAATCTAAACTAATTACACACAAATAGTTGTACCAGCTTTTATAGAGCACACTGATTAAACATCCACAGTGCATGGAGAAAATAAATTAACCCTTGAATTTTATAATCTGTAAGTCCCCAATTTCACCAAAATCGCCTACACCAAACCACAAATAAGAGCATTCTTCCCTGCAAATATGTCTTAGTTCATTAGTATTTCTGAGATGCCTTACATACTGTAGCTCTCTTCAGGTCATACCACAGGATCATGATAGGGTTAAGGTCTAACTTAAGGCCCTTTTAGACGGGCCGATGTGTCTCCCTGCCCGAGCGCCGATCAGCGATATCGGCGCTCGGGCAGGGAGCCTTTACACGGCCCGATGAATCGAGCGCCGGGCCGCACGAGTGATCGCTGTATCACTCGTGCGGCCGGGAAGCTCCATACTTCAGGCACCTTTACAGGCCATTCCCGACAGATTTTACATAGTTTGCTCGTTCGTCGGCTGATTAGGGCCACTTTTACACGGGCCGATTATCTGCACTAGCGTTCCTAGGAACGATTTTTCGGCCGATAATCGGCCCGTGTAAAAGGACCTTTAGCCATTCCGGAATACAAATCTTTTTACCCATGCTTTAGATGATTAACCTTTGTGCATTGAGTCACTCTCTTGTTGCACTATCCAATGTCTCTTTAGCTTCAGATAGTGGACTGCTTTCTTTATGTTCTCCTGTAAAGTGTTTTAATACACCTTCGAATTTATTGTTCCCTCAGTGATCGCAAGGTGTTCAGGTTGTGAGGCATCAATTCAGCCCAAAACCATGATGGTCCTTCCACAATGTTTCACGTTTGGTATGAGGTTTTGTGGTAGTGTGCAGTGTTCTTTTTCCTCCAACTAGTAAGTTCTATTTTCATCTCTTTAATCTGTCCTGTTATGAGTTATGATAACACTTTCCTGGACAGATAAGAACTAATTAGACACAGAATATTGTAGACTTGGGGGATTGGGGGCAGGGCAGTTAAAGTTGTTTGCAGACAAAAAGCCAAACTGTACCGCTTGCCAGTTACCACAAAGGTACTAATGGAACTAATACAGGCCACAGATGGCACGTCTCCAACCCATCCAATGCTGGGATGAGGGCTATATATATCCATAGACCAGAAGATATACTTCAAAAGCAGCCTTGTCATAATTCACATATATAATACTTAACTTGTGTTCTGATAATTGGGGAACTGGGGCGCTTCTTTGGTCTCAAGTGCCAGGATTTTCAGCCTTGGGAAACCTACCGAATTACATATTGGTTGAAAGCATTAATATTTCACATTTGTGTTTGGTGGACCTAGCCCGGTAAAAATATCCTTTAAAATTTGCTGGTCATATTATCCTTCTCAGAGATATCTAGAAGACATTTTAGTGCAAGTTAGAATTATGCCATACAACCTTCCACTTTTTGCATGTAATTAGCCAGCTTCCAGTCGCATGACTAAGAGGAGGGTGAAGAGGGGCCTGCTAAGACCCTTTAAAAATGACAAACCACACTGTGAACCACACATGGTCAGATCTCACAGATAAACCTAATTGTAGGTCTGGTCAACTTTCAAGCGTTCTTCCAGTGTGCTTCACTCACTGATCTAATTGGTATGTGATTCATTATTTTATACCAATTTTTTTCTGTTATGTTTGCTTACCTGTGTTTCCTTTTTTGTCATCTTTTTGGAACCTTTTAGTACTGTACCTATTTGTATGTTAAATCTTAAATTGAATACGTCATTCCTTGGTTCTCTAAACGTAACCACCACTTTGCCGTGTTAGCATTGAAGACCAGTTTGCCTGTCCTATGCCAGAATGCATTGCGTTCCTGTGAGTGCTGTAACGAGTCTGTAAGTAGCATTCCATCTACTGTACTGACAAATGGTGGCAGTGTTGTGGATCTGTGAACGTGTTGAGGGTCACTCAATTCATTAGACGACCTATGAAAGCAAGTTTTCCTTACAGTCAAATCAAAGGTCACGGGTACTATGAATGCCAGAGTGCCCCTCATGGCCGATCCTGTTGCATGTGTGCCGATCACAGTATGTCTATAGAATATTTTCCCACAAGCATCATGGAACATCTAGGTGGTCTTGGGTAAACTTGAGATGGGCAGCAATATTGTTTTTTAGATGGCATTAGCTTCCTTCATGGTGTTCTTCGATGAAAATCTTTCTTTTTTTTTATAATATTGGACACATGAAAAGAGGTTTTTACAGTTTGTAGACAACTCTTCAGTAGGTTTTCTGCTGTTATCCTTATCTTTTTGAGGATTCACCATCATGCTCTTGGAATGATCTTAACAGTCATTAACAAGTTATGACGTCCACTCCTATTTTAATGGGCAAAGCATTTGTGAAACTCATTTATCTAATCTCATCCCCTTAATGGAAATACGTTTTTGCCAAATACCTATTGGAAAAGTAATTAACAGTGTGGTTCACTTACCCTTTCGTCATGCACTGTGGATGTTTATTTAACCACTTCCTGTCCGCCCATAGACTATAAACGTCCATTCAGAGATAGCAGCTGCATGCTAATCATGCAGCTGCTGTTCCAGTGTCCCGCTGTCAGTGACAGCAGGGTACCCCATAGAGAAGGCAGGGACCGTTCCTGGGTGTCTCTGCCTTCTAGATCGCTGTATACACGGCGCTCAACGAGTGCTCTGTATACAGATCAGGAAGAAGTGTCCGCTTCCTGTCCCGGCCCTGGTGGTCACGTGATCGCCGGGGCCAGGAGACTGCAGGAGCTGTCGGGTCTTCTATAGACCACAATCAGCCCTGCAGTGAGGCTGTACAGGGATGTATTATGCTGTACAGCCTCCCTGGGGGGTGTATTTCACCTGTAACTGGGGCTACTATGTCAGCCCCAGTTACAGGAGAAATCAATAGTGGGAAAAGAAAAAAAAAAGTGAAGTTAAATCTCCCCCAGAGGTCTTGTATGACCTTATGGGGGACACAAAGTGTAAAATAAAAAAATAGATAAAAAATAAACAGTATTATAAAAAAAAGTTTCACATATAAAAAAAAATTCCCCAAATACGTAATTTAAAAAAATGTTACAAATAAAAATAAAGAAATAAAATAGAAATATTTGGTATCCCCGCGTCCGCAACGACCAGCGCTATAAAAATATCACATGATCTACCCGATCAGTTGAACGCTGTAAATAAAAAAATAAACATTACGTGTGAAAATCGCAGCATGTTCTATATTCAGCGTTTTTCATGCAGCCCTGGCCCCATAGAAATGAATGGGGCTGCGTGAAAAATGCATTGCATCCGCAAGCAAGTGCGGATTAAATGCGTTTTTCACTGATGGTTGCTAAAAGATGTTGTTTGTAAACATTCAGTTTTTTATCACGCACGTGAAAAACGCATCAAAACACATCGCACCCGCATCGAAAAAAACTGAACGCAATTGCAGACATAACTGACTGAACTTGCTTGCAAAATGGTGCGAGTTTTCCTGAACGCACCCCGAACGCTCCTTGAACGCTTCCGGACCTAATCCGTCACGCTTGTGTGAAAGGGGCCTTATTTTCCATTTTGACATCTTGTTGCTTGGCTGGTTTTTAGTTCGGCTCCAGTCTCCAGGGGCGGAGAAACCTGATCTGGGACTACAAGTTATGTACAGTGTCGACAGGTATTCTGCGGTAGTCGGATGCACATTCTTTCTCATCATTGGTTCAAGCTGCTGCTCTCCGCCTCCCTGATCAGCTCTTCCTTTTTTGATTGGCTACTGTGTATAAACACAACCCAGCACAAGCTCACCAATAAGTTCACATATAGGGAGCTGATTTCCATTACAGCAGTGGTGGAATGATATAGAAAGTGATGATTACTAAATGATCAGGTTATTGCTTCACGCATATTGAGGTAAAGGGGAACCTGGAGAGTACATTTAACTGAAAGAATATTGCACAAAATTACTTTTACTCTATATACTGTATCTTTGGACTTCAGACTGCAGAAATAATGTTTTTCTTCTTACAATACCACTTTTAGTAATTGCTGTTGCCCAAACACATCATGCTGACACAATCAGTCCCCACTGTTATTTTCCTTATTCCTCTCTCCGTATTCCTTTGTATTAGGCAGTTAATCCTGCATTTACAGGGAAAAGCTTCACTTACACTGAGAAAGATACCAAAGGGCTTTGTAGGCTATCTAAGCAGATAACATGGATTAGTTTTGTGTGAGCAAGCTTAGTTTCATATAGATTAATGTAAGAAAAACATTAAAATCTCGGTTTAGATTTACCCAGATAGTCAGCAGTAAATGTTATTTTATTAATTACTTACTACCTTGATCAGAAAACATTCTGCCAGTCCTAGGGGAGAATGTAGGGATAGATTACATTGTTGCCATCCCTGGGGAGAATGTATGGATTGATTGTATATTTGCAATGAGGGAGAGGGGTCATCTGTGATAGAGATGTCACCTTTCTTAACCAGTTTCTGCCGCCAATCTGTATATCGTATCTGCTGTGCAGCCAGGTACTCTATCTACAGTCCTACAGTCCTTACAGTCCTTATTTGCAGGT
The DNA here is from genome assembly GCA_900303285.1 of Rhinella marina. Lineage (NCBI taxonomy): Eukaryota > Metazoa > Chordata > Amphibia > Anura > Bufonidae > Rhinella > Rhinella marina. The sequence goes on along the minus strand of ONZH01017319.1, from coordinate 222,181 downwards.
TATAATACATATAGGGTTGCTGGTAGAGTTGTCACGTTACCAAAATTTTGGTTCGATTTCGATACCAAGAAAAAGTATTTGATACTTGATATAAAAAAATAGGAAATTCTGGTACCGAATCGATACTGGTATAAAAGTATCGATTCAGTATCGAATTATCGATACCCGAGGCAACCCTAGTTGCTGGAGATAGCTGAGTGCTTGTACTCGCCTATCTCTGCCAGTCCCATAGAGTTCAATGGAGGGGAAGTGTGCATACATGTCCCCCGTGACTTTCAAACTAGGGAACACAGGCCCAGGTTCTCTAGTGATTGGCCCCCGCTCAGACACTTTTTCCCTATCCTGTGATTAGGGATAATCTGTTATAATTGGACAACCAATTTAATTATCAGCCCAACTTTCATGAGGTGCAGGGAGCTGCGATGCTTAGCTCCCTATTACAAAAAAAATAGATACGATACTGAGCACTGTGTTTAGAATTAGTACCACCTGAATGCAAGGAGTTTCCTTCCCACATTCCGGCTGTTGCGATGGAAACCTGACATAAAAGGTGTATTCCATTAGGTACAATTTATCCCCTATCCACAGGATGGGGTACAACTATCAGATCAGTGGGGATCCTGAATTTGGGACCTCTACCAACAATGGGAACAGGGGCCCCGTACTCCCCGCAAGCCCCTTGCTGCTCGCCTAAAATGGCTGGAGCGGCTGGTCGCACATGCCATTCATTCATTTCTATGGGAGTTCCGGAGATAGCGGAATACAATAATAATGTATCCATATCATGCAAAATATGTTACCCAAAATAAAGGCAGGTATTTGTCCATCAGTATTTTTCTCCCTTGAGCCCCATTGTATCTGCTATTAACACCTAAAATAATAATTGGAGTGAGTGGTGTGAAATGCAAAATGTTGTAAAATGTGTGGGCTCAGGACTGATGTAATGTGTTTTGCAAAGAGTCTGCTCTCTGCTCCCCTCCTAGCTCATTGTTAGGTCAGTAGGAGATACAAATATGGAGATCAGCTTGTACGCAGTAGAGTAGGCTTCACTAGAGTTTAGTGAGGGAGATCACACATTCCAGAGTCTGTCATTGTTTGTATAGGGGAGAGAAGATCACACAGAGGTTGTCTTGGGGGGTGGAATGAAGCTGAGCTAATTTGTGAGTTCTAATGGAGGCACCAGCACTCTAAACTCAAAGAACACGTGGACAGCAAATATAACTGGGAGGCACATCTACATCAGGCATGTTTGAAACTAACTAGGAGCAGGTTTTAACCTGGAAACCAAGGAAATTACTAACATATGTAAAAATCTGTTTATTTATCAATGGTATCCATAGCCTGACACCTATGAGGAGCATTTATCAATGTGTTTATGCTACCATTGTGGTGTAAAAAAGTGGCAAATTATGGTTCACAATATATTTTCACCATAATTTGTGACTTTTTTAGCTTCTACTTTTATAAAGTGTCAAGTAAAGGGGTGGGGCTTAGCAGAGTAGGTAGAGCCCACCTAATTTAATATAAAATTGCGGCCACACAGTCAGGTTTCCTGATGCAGTATTGGTAGCCAAAATCAGTAGTGGATCATAAAAGGAAAGAAAGTATAAAGAACAGATACATTTTCTCCTTTTTTTTTTTTTTTTTAATGAAACCTGACTGTGTGGGTGTAGGCTAACGTATGCCTTATTCACACATCCGTGTCCATGATGAAATCTGTGATGCATCCGTGAAGATGTCTGTGAAGGATCTATGTTTGATCCGTGTTTCCGTTTTTTGATTTCCATGCGTCGCCCATGTTTCACGGACCTTGTGCAGCTGAAAATTAAAGGAGTATTCCTATCTGAGACAATGGGTGCATATCGGTAGGATATGCACCCATTGTCCGATAGGTGTGGGGAAGGTGGTGGCCGGAGGACCCCCGGCTTCACCGGGTCTGGCCACCACCAAGCCATCTCTCCATAGTACTAAATGAGAGCGACTGCACTTGCGCGGCCACCGCTCCCATTTATTTTTATGGGTCCGACTAAAATAGCTGAGCCAGTGCTCTGCTATTTTCGGCAGCCCTATAGAAATGAATGGAGTTGGCTATTCAGATGGCAATACCCCTTTAATTTTCATAGCGTCTCCTTTTATTGGTCAGTGAAACACAGATGAAATACGGATACATGTTTTTCACGGACCCATAGACTATATTGGGCGTGATGGATCAAAAATGGAGCATGCTTCCATGCTAAAACCACGGACAGTTGTAAAACAAAGTTGTGTGAATACACACATTAAAATGAATGGGTACAAGTGCTATGCATGGAGAACACTGACAGCACACTTCCGTGAATCACCGTGCAAATGAGGCATTACACTAAAAACTGGTGTAAGTAATAGCTCTAGTCTACATTGTGCGCACAGAGTGCCAGAATTGTGCCTAGTTTATTAAGAGGCATCTGCCGCATCCTGCTGCAGAGCACAGGGTATCATGACTGGCGTATGGCAATGTCCGTCTCGATTAAATATCCTCCTATTCTACCACAAGAGAGAGCAGAGCTGGTAATAATTGCTACAATGATATAACTAGAATCATTGTAAACATAATGGGGGAATTTGTGTCGCCGTATGCCTCTTTTTGGCATTAAAAAGTCGCAAAAATGTGCAAATTGCCATCACGCAATCTTTGACAGTCACAGGTGTGTAAATACATATATATACACTGGTCCCTCAAGTTACAATATTAATTGGTTCCAGGGCAACCATTGTATAATCAGGAATAGCTGATAACTAGTAGCTAATACAGCTATTTTACCAGAGAAGTGACCTTGGTTGGTTGGATCGGAGTCTGAGGCACTGTGTGTAGAGTCTAGTTTCAACTTACGAGTCAGAACAGATCATTGTATGTTGAAAATATTGTATATATATATAACAGTGAATCTGAACATATACTGGATGTATACTTATTATATACTGGTTTGTTAAAGGAACCAAATAACAGAGCTACTCTATGCACAAAAAAAATCATACCTCCACGTTGCATTTTTGTAGTGTACAGTACCCCAGCTCTCTGGTCACTAAAGAAAAGATAATGTTCACAACATCAAAGTAAGCCACCCTTCCTCCAGCGCATTTTTTTGATGGACAATAAACTTGACGCCTTTCAATATTTTTATGATTACTTTGTGAGGTTGTGAGAAGCAGAAAAAAAAATCATACAGCGTTTTAGAGATTTTTTCCAAGAAGCATAGAAGGAACACAGTATATTCCTAAACGTATATGGACACCCCTCCTAATTTATTGTATTCATGAAATACATCTGGACATAAGCCTAAGATCACCATGTGCAATACCAAGCGTTGGCTGAACTAGGGTAAAGGACACCACTATTGGAATCTGGAGGAGTGGAAACTCTGGAGTCATGAATTATGTTTCATGATCTGGTAGTCTGATGGGCAAATCTGGATTAGTTGCACGGAGAATGCTAGTGCTTAATATATAGTGGAGAAGGGATAATGGTATGGGGAATATATTTTAGGGTTTGGACTAGACCCCTTATTTCCAGTGAAGAGTAATTTATGCAACAGCATACAAAGATATTTTAGACATTTGTATGCTTCCAACTTTGGGATGAATTGGAAGACCTACTCCAAAACCTCCTGAAAAGCCTTTCCAACAGAGGCTGTTATAGCTGCAAAAGGTACTGATTTGCTGAACTCTGTATTATTACCCATGCTTCTAAAATGGGATGTCAAAGACACTCATATAAGTGTAATGGTTAGATGTACAGACACATTTAGCCATAAAGTGTGCATATATAAATAAATAAGAAATTAAAAACTAAAGCATGTCTGAAAAAGGCAAGACATAAAATACAGAAAACATAATAGATGTAAAAGCATCTGTAATTTAATAGATGCTTTCTGTATATAATTATTTTCTGAACAATGAATTTGTACATGAAGTCCATTTTGACAGGAAGTGGTATATATGACCTCTGATATGTGCACAGTATGTACATATGCAGTTATATTTCACTTCATTGTGTGGTATTGTAAGTTGAAATTAAAAGTCCTCTCACTCAATTTATGCAGTGTTTTTTTACAGATTTGGTGCAGAACAGCCAGTGTATATCAACATAATTAGAGACCCGGTCAATAGATTTCTCTCTAATTACTTTTTTCGTCGATTTGGAGACTGGAGAGGAGAGCAGAATCACATGATCCGTACCCCAGGAATGAAAGAAGAGGAAAGGTACTTGGTAAGTCTTGCGTACACTTTACATACTAATTGCATATTTGAAAGCAGAAAAAGCAGAAACTATCTTTGGAGGTTAAAGGGAATGTGTTATCAGAAAATAACCTATTGTTTCAATATGTTTTTGTTAAGGATGAACAACCCGAGTTCGGTCTGAGCTTTGCTATTTTTCGGTCAGCAGACTAACCTGAATCTTACCAGGTTTGTTTCGGACGAATCCACTAAAATGCTGCGTAGTGCCATTTTAGTGAACATGTTGGCGGGGAAAAAAGCTCTAAGGAGGAAGACAAAGTGTTCTCACATGACCCTAAGGGGAAGTGAGGGGGAGGGCTTTCCCTGATTGGCTTCCAGGCTGAAACAGCCTGGATGAGCCAATCAGTGCTGCAGCAGGCAGGGAGGTGCCCTAACAGAACAAGCAGAACGCCACCTCCTTCTCCATGGATACGGTCCTGTCCCCAACAGCAGCAGGGCACAGCGTCACTAACACTAGCCATCCTTCTTATCGCATGTGTCAAGTCAAGCGTTACCACACCATGTTGGTCAGCGACAATGGGTGGGCAGAACACCCTGGCCGCCCTTAACCTGGAAGAAGTAACGCAATCTCCCTTCATGGCCTTTTAAAAAAAATGCCCTGGCTTGCACAAGGTGCTATTAATGTCCAGGAGACTGTCCCTCTTTTCATTGTGAGGAGTGCTTTCCTGGACTTGAAGTGTCACAATGATATGCAGTTACTCCATTTAATCTATGACGTTCCAACTTTCTAGAGTTCAACATTGCACATGCTCGAGTGTCTGTACAAGCAGCGGAAAGCAGTCAACAATTTGGTCATGCACCAGACCTCCTCAGCATGCTCCCTTCATGTGTTGTTTCCAGGTCGGACAGTGACGGCTCATGCCTTTCATGCTACAATTGTTCCTCATCCCCCTCATATGTCTTTTTGAAGAGACACTGACGCTCATGCAAAAGGTGGCCCTGTAGTTGTTGGGGACCCACAAAGTGAAACTTCCATGGGGGAAGAGGTACTGCCACTTGAGGAGAATGTGGATAATGATCATGACAGGGACACCGGGCATGACACACAATCGTCTCAGTGAGGGGCGGAGGTGGACTGTAGACTTGCTTGCTTAAGCAGCGAGAGGTAGTTCGGTGACATCAAACAGTCTCATGATTACTGGATATCCATTCTTTTAGACCCTTGCTACCAAGGCAAAATGGTGGAATGTTTTCCCCTGGCAGAAAGTGAGGACAAATTACATTACTTCCAGGAAACTTCTTGTACGCAGCTTGCCGCCACTTATGGTGAGAAGGCACCAGCTGCCGCATGTCTGCAAGGGAGGCCCCGACAGAGTCACCACCCCCTCCAGCCACCACGAGAAGCAGCAGCAGCTATTTCAGTCTCCTCAACATGATGGAGCAGTTTTTCCAGGACTACCTAATCTGTGACCACGCTCTGGTGCATACCATGTTCCCTGACCCCATAGAATTCTGGGCAAGCAGACCTGAACAGTGGCCTAAACTGGTCTCAGTTTCAGCTCCGCCAGGGGCGTGTGGTCACCTCCAATTGGAGCAAGTTGCCAATGTCCAAAACATCACTTTTGTCTAAATGAACCAAGCCTGGATTCTGGAGGATTTTCACACTCCTCCTGCTGATACCGATTTATAGAACTCACTCGTCTCGCCTTTCTGGCACCATCTTGCCACTGTTGCTGTCCGTCTGCCTGTTATCACACTTTGTACAGCTGCTGCTGCTGTGGCCTGCATCATGCTACTGATGCCTCTCAATCGTAGGTTTACATGTATTCACTTTCCACATGACTGAAATCTAAAAAATTTTTGGGGGGTTAACATTTGAAATTTTGAATTTTTTTATAGGGGGTGCATTTCTTTAAATTACATCAGAAATGTATGTGATCACTGTAACAACAGCAACATTTTTTTTACAGTCCAGGCAAAGCTGGAGCCCGCAATTCACAGTTCCACTGGCACTCATTTTCCACACGGTTAAAATTTTAGTGGAGGGGGGAGGGGGTGTTTAAGGCGCAGCATACATTTACTTGATTACTGCATCAATACAGAAATTTTCTCACAGTCCATGCAGGCTGGTGCTCCATTTTGCCAGTCTTGCTGGCTGGCTGTCTGCCTACCTACCATCACGTTGTGTTCAGCTGCCACATGCTGTGCCCTGCATCATGCCACTAATGCCACTTGCCAACCATCACATTCTGTATGGCTGCGGTCTGCCTCATGCCACTTGCCACCCATCATATTTCCTCAAACCACTTATATACATATATATATATATATATATATATATCTCATAACACCATGTGTGTTTAATTTTTGGAAGCTTTGTAATATGGAAGTATGTTCTGGTGCGGTGTCTTTTTAAAATGCAATGTATGTTAACGCCATCAAATGTGCGTTCACCCATAAGTAATATCAGTGTCACTCAGATATCATTTACTATTGCTGTCATTGTGTTCCAGACCTTGGGGAGGGGAAAAAAAATCATAAAAAATAATCAAAATGGATAACAAGTTTTCCTAAAAAAAACTATGGATAAATATGGATCCTAGGAGGCTAGAGGGGGTTATATACCAACTTTCAGGGCAATTGGAGCAACTTCAGTTCGGCCTGAATCGATTAGGGTCCAAACCAAACTTTTTTTTTTTTTTTTAAATTAATCTGACCCAAAATGAATCTCTACTGGTTTGCTCATCTCTAGTTTTTATGTTAAACACATTTGTTTATAATTTCTGTTGAATTTTATTTTAATTTTCCATGTCACTTTTTATATCAAAATACTTAAAATCATACAGTTTTCAAACTGGTCACTAGGGCTAAAATTGTAACCTTTCAGTAGCGATCAAACTATCATCACAGGCAAAATTACAATGTGAGATATCACATGATCCACTATTCACAATAGGTGATTTTGCACCTTATCTACTCCCTCCTGACCTCTGCAAAGGTCACAAAGCATGCCTAGAAAAATCTCTCATAGAAGTCAGTGAGGTCCCCTCTTGTCTATTGTGTTTATGGCCCATGTGGCTGCTCTCAAGGACATATTTTAGGCCTAGTGGCCAGTGCAAAAACTTCATGATTTTTTAAGAACTTGAAAAAAAAACCCATTAAAAAAAAAAAAAAATATATATATATATATATATATATATATATATATATATATTAAAAAAAAAAATTTAACCTAACTTGACTAGAAACTTTATTTAAACAATAGGTCTTTTTTCGATGACACATTCCCTTTAAAAAACAAAAAACAAAACGTACAATAATCCATCAGCCAACAGTTTTTGTTTTGTTTTTTGTTTTTTTGCTGGAAGAGTTTTCAGTGGCACCATTTTGGGGAATATATAATTTACTGATTTACTTTTATTTATTTATTGTTTGGAAGAGAATGCAAAAACATTTGTTTCCATGGTTTACTGTGCAGGAAAATATGTTCATCTAATTCTAGGGTCAGTATAAATGTATTGATACCACATGTAAATAGATTTTTTATGCCCTAGTACTTTTGCATAATAAAAACAGGATTTATGGAAGAAGTTATTTTGTGGACGCCCCATTCTGAGTGCCGTAACTTGTTTATATTCCTATATATGTATTTCGGGGTACAAAGCTAATTTTTGTAATTGTTTTGAGAAGGTATGAAAAAAGGTAGCAAATCCCCTATTTTTTATGCAACGTGTTGGACAGTATGAATAATAAGTTAGATGCCAAAACCTATAAGTACATAAAACATTATCTTACTTTGATTATTGTGCTAACATTTTGCTTTACTAATAAATGAAAATGTTCTAGTCTAGAATCTAATTGTACACCTTGAATTTAAATACCGTATATCCAGATATGTTGCGTAACTTTGCAAACACAGTGGTTTAATTAGGCTATATTCACATCTTTGTCAGAAAACAACTGAAATAACAGTGCAGTTGTCAACTGAGCCTAATATTGCTCTTAAGATGCATTATTTTCCTTCAGTCCAGTCACATTTAAAGAGAATTTGTCATAATATTTTACAATAAAAATTGCACTCGTTATTAAATAGATCTCTTGACCTGAAGAGGTTGGTGTACTTACTGTGAAACTCCATGTCAGAATTTAGCCTGCAGTTCAGGAGACTGCAGCTTGTACTGAGCAGTGTGAGATTTCAGTAGCAGTGGAAGAGGTACACTGAAAGGAGCTTGTCAATCAAACTGGGTGGGTGGACAATGAGTTCAGCTTGTGAATACACCGGACTCATGAGCTGTCTCTACCTGGACTCCTAAAATGATCATTTTAATGTAAAGCGCTGTGGAATATAGTGGCACTATATAAATAAAAATGATTATTATAAACACACAGGAATATTTTCTAAAAGGATTTTACATCCATTCTCATGTGAATTTTCAGAGAGAGATTGCATTCACATTACTATTAACTTCATCTGGCAGGCTGTTTCAGCAGAGAACAGCCTGTTAAAGTTTACCGGATCTGACATTGCTGGATACTGCCATTAACCCTCGGACTACATAGACTATAATGGGATCCAGTGGGGATCTGGACACTTTCAGACATGAGTGTCAGGTTTTCGCCAGACCAAAAAATGATGCTTGCATCATTTTTTTTTTTTTTTTTGTGTCCAACTGACACCCGGTACTCATGCTGGAAAGCAGCAGGATGCCATTATAGTCTATGGGGTCTGGAGGTGAATGAATCTGGGGAACTCCGCTAGGCTGTCACCGGTAACAGCCTGCCGGATCAGGTTACCGGTGATGTGAATATAGCCTAAATATAAGACCTCATAAACACTTATTAAAGCTCAATCCTTATCTTACTGATAAGAATGTGACTTAACCCTTTCGCGCCCGGAGGTTTTTTTGGTTGTGCATTTTCGTTTTGCGCTCCCTGCCTTCAAACAGCCATAACTCTTTTATTTTTCTGTTCACATAGCTGTATGAGGGCTTGTTTTTTGCGGGACAAGTTGTACTTTCCAACGCCACCATTTAATATTGCATATGGTATAGTGGGAAGCAGGAAAAAAATTCCAAACCGGGTGAAATTGCAACGAAAACGCTATTCCGCTACAGTTCTAGGGGTTTCTTATTTACAGCGTTCGATGTGCATTAAAACTGATCCGTTACTTTCATTCTACTGGTCAGTACGAATCCGGCAATACCTAATATGTATAGTTTTTCCTGCGTTTTCATAGTGATAAAATAATTAGAAAGTTGCCCTTTTTTTTTTTTTTTTTTTTTTCCTTGTCAAATCTTGACCCCTATAACTTTTTGGTATTTATGTGTACAGAGCTGTATGGGGGCTCATTTTTTGCGGGACGATCTGAAGTTTTTATTGATACCATTCTGGGGTGTGTGTGACTTTTTGATCACTTTTTATTTAATTTTTTTTAGAAAAAAAAAGCGACAAAAACGGCAAATCGCCATTTGGACGCTTTTTTCCGCCACACAATTCGCCGTATTGAATTTTTTTTTTTATATTTTAAAAGTACGGGCGTTTTCGGTCACGGTGATACCCATGATGTCTATATTTATTGTTATTTAGGTATTTATTTTTTAACTATACGGAAAGGGGGGTGATTTGAACTTTTATATCTTTTTTATTTTTTATATATTTTTTAAAATTTTTTAAAAATTTTTTTTTTACTATTTGAAAGCTCAAATATGGGCTTATATATTGTGGCTTTTTTTTTTTCTTTATGAGCAATCAGGGATTTTATAGACTCAGAAATCCAAGAATTGCTCATTTCTTATCCTGGCCTGCCATCTAGTGGCCAGAATAAGAATTGCACTTTGAAAACTGTAATCCTCACCAGCGAGGATTACAGTTTTCATATGGTGTACAGACACCCCGATTGGCCACACGGGGTGTCTGTACACCACCCGGAAGCGAATGCTTCCGGGTTGAGACGCAACTAGATGCCGTGATCACGTGTGATCACGGCATCTAAACTCCCAGGAAGACGCCGCCGATGGCGGTAAGTAGCGGCAAGTCTCTGCTGTTAGAAACAGCAGAGACTTGCCGGCCATGACGCCCGCCGCACTTGCAAGCGGGCGCCATGTGCCCGCATCGCCCCAGCGCCGTACATGTACGGCGCTGGGCGCGAAGGGGTAAAATAAGTGTTTATGACCTCTTAGTAGTTTAGGAATAAGGTTTATTGTCACAAAGTGAAAGTACCAGTCACAGAGTTTAAAATCTGTTAACCCTTTGTGACCGAACAGCTCAATATTTTCAATAAAGGCCAATTGAAAATATGATTTTTAGCCAAAAATAAGTTAAATGCAATCATAAAAAAAATACTCCAAAGGTGTACATAGCCTTTAAAGGGGTTGTATCATTTCAGCAAATGGCATTTATTATGTAGACAAAGTAAATACAAGACAAGCTCCTTTTTCTATAGTGTGCAAGCACGGCCACTGCTCCTGGATTGCAGGGTAGTTGTAACTCCACATATGAATAGTGTCTAATGTGATGGAAAAATGAATCCAGCCAGCAAAGGAAGCAATATGGACAATCACAATCATTAGTAAGTACTGTGTATTAAATTTCACTACATGATAAATGCCATTTGCTGACACGAGACAACCCATCTAACCCTTCGGATACTGGATGTCTTTTCGTTTTCATTATTCTTCCCTGTATTCCTAGAGACATAACTTTTTTATTTTTCCGTTCACATATCCATATGAGGGCTTGTTTTTTTTGTGGGACAAGTTGTACTTTCTAATGTCACTATTTAATATGGCATACAATGTAGTGGGAAGCTGGGGAAAAAATCCAAATGGGGTGGAATTGGGGAAAAAACGCAATTCCTCCACAGTTTTACAGGTTGGGTTTTGTCCCTACAGCGTTCGCTATGCGGTAAAACTGACCTATGCCCTTCATTCTCTGGGTCAGTACAATTACAACAAAACCACATATATGTAGGTTTTATATGTTTAAATACTGAAAAAATAAATTAAAACTTTGAAAAAAATGTTTTTTTCTTTTACATCGCCATATTTTGACCCCCATAACTTATTTTATAATTAGGTCTACTGAGTTGTGTGGGGGCTCATTTTTTGAAGGATGATCTTTAGTTTTTAATGATTGAAGTGTGTGTGACTTTTGTATCACCTTTTATTACAATTTTTGGGGTAAGAGAAGCAATGAAAAAATGGCAAATCGGCCATTTTGATACTTTTTTGCCATTGTGCCATTCTCCGAATTGGAAAAATATTTTTATATTTAAAAATGCGGTGATGCCCATGATATTTATATTTTTTTATTTGTTATATATTTATTTTTTTATTCTAAGGAAAGTAGGGTGATTTACATTTACATTTTTTTTCTTTTTTAAAATATTTTTAGCCCCTCTAGGAGGCTACAATATCCACTAGTTTGTTTGTTTTACCCTGTTACCATACTCCCATAGAAGTATAATAAAATCTCTAATTGCTGATCTCCTATGTTGGCCTGCCATCTGCTGACCAACATGGGAACTGTAGCTCTAATATGCTGGGTCTCATCAGAGAGACTCAGCGTATTAGAATTAATGACTCGCCAATTGTGGCACGGGGGTGTCAGTCTTAACCCGGAAGCATGTGATGGTAGAGAAGGGGTTAAAGAGCTTTTTTAATGGTTTTTAACAGATATGCTTGTGTTGTTGCATACTTCATGTACATGTTTTTTTGCAATGTGGACGCTCCTGACCAGTTTTTACTATGTAAACCAATCACACTAGTTGCTTTCCATCCTGTATGTAGCACTTTGTGTAGCTGTGTCCATCCAAACTCATGTTGCACTTCTCTTTTCTATGCCATAGCTCCAGCACAACCCCTTAAGGGCTCTTTCACATGAGTGGATGCCGTGCGTGGAATCCGCTGAGTGAAAGAGTGCCAAGCCCCATTCAGGATAGCAGAGACACGGAGCATTAACATGATTGATACTGCTCTGTGCCTCTCTGTGATCTTTTTACTACTAAATCACAGTGACAACTTTATCTCACTGTGATTTTGTAGTAAAAAGATCACAGAGAGGCACAGAGCATTATTAATCATGTTAATGCTCCATGTCTCTGCTCTCCTCAATGGGGCTTGACACTCTTTCACGCAGCAGATTCCATGCAAGGCATCCGCTCGTGTGAAAGAGCCCTAACAATGCCCAGCTATTTTAAAGCTCCCTCCCACCCAGCTAGACACTCTATCAATGCCCCTGTTGCTGTTTTTACACGCCTGTGAACATAACATCAGAGTCAATAAGAAAGAGCTGCATGGACATGGTCATGTGATGACAGTCTAGAATGGAAGATAGGAGCAATAAGGCTAGGGCTACACGGCGACATGTGTGACAAAAAAGGTACAACTATACTGCAAAATGTATCGCACAAATGTCACGCAACATTTATTGTAATGATCATCAATGTTTTCTTGCTGCGATGCGACAGCTGCACAAAAATCCAACTAAAAATTAACATACAACATTAACATAATTAGCAAAGATGATTCACAGAAAACTCGACCTAGGTGGTAGACCTAGGATTACTTCAAAACACCAGAGACATTTACTACATTGCCTTGCAAATTACCCTGTATAAGATATCCATATGCTCTAATAAGCCACTCTAGTGCTGGTTCACATCACGTTTTTGCCCTATGTTTAATATATACGTTGGGAAAAATTGATGCAAAAGCATAGTACATTATACTTTTCCATCCTTAAGAGTCCAGCAAAAACCCTATAAGTTAACTTTAAGCGTAAGACTTGATTATATGAACACATCCTTAAAGAGGTTCTGTCACCAGTTTTCAACCTATGTCATTAGATATATAGGCACATATATGTCATTAGATATATAGAAAGCGCTCTGCAAGCGCTTTCTATGTAGTGCGCACGCGCCGTCACTTCACTGAACCCGGAAGTGACGGCGCATGCGCACTACATAGAAAGCGCTTGCAGAGTTTGGCGCTGTAATCGTAGTGTGCACGTGCCGTACATCGGGTGAGTGCGCAGGATTTCAGCGCTGGACCAGAGGCTCTAGCGCTGTCCATCAAGAAGAAGGGGGCGTGATTATAGGATGCAGGGTGGAGTTGGGAGCACGAAGGTCGGCGCAGATGCTCCCAACTGCTCAGTGCTCAGACAAGAAGAACACGCCCCACGGTGCTCCGAAGCATATTTTTAAAAGTGCGTTTTCCTGGCTAATGGCTGATTGCTTCTGGCATATAAAGGTATGTGTGGGGAAAGGATTAAGAGCCCTATGTGGCTATATATCTAATGACATAGGTTGAAAACCGGTGACAGAGCCTCTTTAAATATGTACAGATTTATTACTTAAAAATGGCATCATTTTCCCGAAGTTCTGAAAAAGTTATTCTGCAGCCTTGTAGGTAGACTATGTGAGTACTGTAATACATATTCATATCTATGGTTGTCCAGTTAACAAGATGTTAAAACAATTACCTAAATTGGCGTAAATTGCCTGGCATTACAGACGAGGCAGCTGGTCTTGGAATGTTAGTAAACAGATGGCAAATTTTGATAAATGTTCCCAAAGTGCTTTTTAAAATTACTAATGGATATTTATACTTTTAACAACCATAAATTCCCTAAAACTACCGCATACGTGTCACAGGGAAATAATCACTTGGACTTTTTGAGCAAAATATGCAATGACTTTAAGAGGAATGAAAAACATGATTAAAGCACATTAAACACAAAACTATTAATTCCAAAGCCAACAAACATAATTATTAGGGAGTTGAAAATAAGCACGAGACTCTATCTCTCTGGTTCAAGGCTAAAAGTCGGGCTTTCAGGAAATTACTTCTTAGAGCATGTGGCCGAGGTCCCAAATGTTATGCTGACTTTTTTGTTTTGCCTAAGAAAGTATGTTTTCTGTATGTGCTGTATTTGACATTGCAGAAAAAAGACATAAAAGGGGATTTATCAAGATTGCCCTTTTTAGTTTGCAGTTCACATGAGATGCACCAAAATTGTTTGAGGTGCCAGAATCTGAAATTTTTGCCAGCTAGAAGCTGGCATAGATTCAGTTGTGACTTGCACCAGAAAGCTGTCATAAGTAATCTTAAAAGGGTTTTCTGAGATTTTATTACTGATGGCCTATCCTCTGGATAGGTCATCAGTATCTGATTGGTGGGGGTCCAACACCCAGGACCCCCGCCAATCAGCTGTTTGAGAAGGCTTACCTTCTCGCAGCTTACTGAGCTGCTCCTTGGGCACATGACAAATGCAAAATGAGATGCTTACAAATCTGTACGTGTATGTAATAATTGCCTACAGCATTTTGTTTATCTTCTACTACTATTATCCTCTGATTTTTTAGAATTTTCATTTTCTTCTACAGCCTCTATTCATTTGTGTTTGAGCAAAGCAAAAAAGCAAAAGGAATATATGTCCATGATTTGTTGTGTTACATTAATTGAGTTAAGGTTTACTGTGAAAAATTAGCTAAGTATTAGCTGCACAGGCCTTACTCATTTCCTGGGTGCTGACAGCATATATTGATCCAACGATTTCGGTATTTTGTTCCTGTGCCAGAACAGGGGTTTTCTGACTTTATACTGATTAACTATCTTCTGGATAGGTCATCAGTAGCTGATCGGTGGGGGTCCGACATCTTGGAACCCCCGCTGATCCGCAATGCTACTGTGAGCGATGTAGTCTTCACGGATCTTATCCTAGGCTAGTGGCTTAAGCGCAGCTCAGTCCCATTCAAGTGAATGTGGCTGAGTTGCAATATCAAGTACAGACACTACACAACGTACAGCACTGTTACTTGGTAAGCTGTAAGGAGGCTGACCCCCTCAATCAATCAATACATCCAGGCCCCTCTTGAACTCTTTTAGTGAACCTACCATCACCACCTCCTCAGGCAGAGACATAGTCTTACTGCTCTTACAGTAAAGAATCCTCTTCTATGTTTGTGTACAAACCTTCTTTCCTCCAGACGCAGAGGATGTCCCCTCGTCACACTCACAGTCCTGGGGATAAATAGATGATGGGAGAGATCTCTGTACTGAGCCCTGATATATTTATACATAGTTATTAGATCTCCCCTCAGTCTTCTTTTTTCTAAAGTAAATAAGTATAATTTAAATCAAAGATAAGGTGTGTACGTGTCCCTATATCAATATTGATTAACTGCCTGATTGGACAACGTTAAAACATAATTTCTTAGTCAGATATAGTTAAAAAGACCAGTGGCTAAACCACTGAACAATACCGTTCAGGCTTGGCAAACACAAAGTGTAGGGACTATTTAAATCACGTCCCTCTTGTACCTTGTGGCCACAAAAAAAAATATATAAATGTGCCATATGGTAGGGCAATTAAGCTTAGTATTGCCCCTTCACTTTATCATATGCTCTCAACATAAATTGAATAGGGCATACATAAATAGGGAATATCGCTATTGTTTGCGGAGCAAACCTAAACACTGCAGTGCTGGTAATCCCTATAATGTGATGCCCAATGAGAGCCTATGCTACCTACTAAATCTAAGCTCTGCACACATACTTTCCAGCCAGCGTCCGCATCTCCCTGTGCGTCAGATTGAAAAAGGTCAACTTGACCGAAACGTTTCATGAAAAAACGCAATTTTCGCATTATGTGCAATTGATCCCTTTTACAAGTGCATTTGAGCTATATTACAATTATCATAGATCCCATGTGAGGATATTTACGATTAAAACTTAATTGCAAAGATAAGAGAGTGCGTGATTTCTTTTCTATACATCTATATGGGAATCAATTTCCTTGTATCACAGCACCTCGACCTTTTTTCAGGAGTGCTCCTTCCTTGATCTTTTACTACTAAATCTAAGATTGCCTGTGGCTCAACGCGTTTCTGCTGTATCTTAGAACAGCTATTCATCAGGAGCCAGTATACTTAATTAGCAGACAGATAAACAAACAAATATATAAAGTTAAGCTACTTTCACACTAGCGTTAGCACGGATCCGGCACCTAAAGGGTGCCAACGGATCCGTGCTAACGCTATACATGTGTGGAGCCGGAGCAGCGGCCCCACACATGACACACATTGAAACGTCTTCACGCTCCTCCTGCGCGCAGTGATGACGATTCCCCACAGCGCCCTCTGCTGGGCGCAGTGGGGAAACGTCATAGCTGCGCGCAGGAGGCGTGTGAAGACATGCTGCCGGCGTCCCTGGAGTATGTGAGTATGTATGTGTGTATGTATGTGTGTATGTATGTGTGTATGTCTGTATGTATGTATGTATGTCTGTATGTATGTATCTATGTATGTAAGACGGATCCGGAATGACCCCCCATTGGAAATCAATGGAGGACAGATCCGGATTACTGGTGTGTCCACACCAAACGGATCCATCCCCATTGACTTGCATTGGGGGTCATTCCGGATCCGTCTTGGTGTGGATGCCTGGACCGGAGAGCAAACCGCAGCATGCTGCGGTTTGTTCTCCGGTCTGAAGACGGAACGGAATGCTTTCAGGAGCATTCCGTTGTCTTCAGTTCAGTTTTGTCCCCATTGACAATGAATGGGGACAAAACTGAAGCTTTTTTTAACGGTATTGAGCCCCTATAACGGAACTCAATACCGGAATTTAAAAACACTAATGTGAAAGTAGCCTAATAAAGGCTCCGCACGCCACTGATATCGGGTGTGCAGCAGGCAGCAGGCAGCATGCGGCACTATGATGGCCGTCCAATCAGGCAGTTTCTAAAGTAAATAACCCTAATTTTGACTATTTCTGGGTACTGTAGTCCACTCATTCCAGTTATTACTTTAGTTGCCCTCCTCTGAACCCTCTCCAGCTCTGCTATGTCTGCCTTGTTCACAGGAGCCCAGAACTGTACACAGTACTCCATGTGTGGTCTGACTAGTGATTTGTAAAGTGGCAGGACCATGTCCTCATCACAGGCATCTATGCCCCTTTTGTTGCAACCAATTATCTTATTGGCCTTGGCAGCAGCTGTCTAACACTGATTTCTACAGCTTAGTTTGCTGTTCACTAAAATTCCTACATAGGTCCTTGTCCATGTCAGTGTTACCCAGTGTTTTACCATTTAGTATGTACTGGTGACTTGCATTATTCCTTCCCATATGCATAACCTTACATTTGTCAGTGTTAAACCTCATCTGCTACTTCTCTGCCCAAGCCTCCAGTCTATCCAGATCCATCTGTAGCAGTGTACTGTCCTCTTCTGTGTTAATTACTTTACACAGTTTAGTGTCATCTGCAAAAATTGATATTTTACTGTGCAAGCCTTCTACAAGATCATTAATAAATATATTGAAGAGAATAGGGCCCAACACTGACCCCTGTGGTACCCCACTAGTGACAGTGACCCAATCTGAGTATGTACCGTTAATAACCACCCTCACTGAGCCAGTTACTTACCCACACACAGACATTTTCTCCCAGGCCAAGCATTCTCATTTTATATACTAACCTTTTATGTGGTACCGTGTCAAAGGCTTTGGAGAAGTCCAGATATACCGTACGACATCCATTGATTTGCCGTGGTCAAGTCTAGAACTTACCTCCTCATAGAAATTGATTAAATTTATTTGACATGACCGATCCCTCATGAAGCCATGCTGATATGGAGTTATTTGCTTAATTCCATTGAGGTATTCCAAGATAGCATCTTTTAGAAAACCTTCAGACAGTTTACCCACAACAGATGTTCAACTTACCGGCCTATAGTTTCCGGGCTCTGTTTTTGGACACTTTTTGAAAATTGGCACCACATTTGCTATGCGCCAATCCTGAGGAACACTCCCTTTCAGTATGGAGTTCTTAAATATCAGAAATAAGGGTCTGGCTAAGACATTACTTATTTCTCTTAGGATACGGGGGTGTATGCCATCCGGTCCTAGTGATTTGTGTATTTTAATCTATTTAAGACGCCATTGTACTTCTTCCTGGGTCAGACAGGGCACTTTTAATGGGGAATTTACTTTTATATTCTGCATTTTATCTGACACTTTATTTTCCTCATTGAATACAGTGGAGAAAAAAATATTTAATAGCTTTGCTTTCTCCTCATCGCTCTCTGCAACTCCCCCCTCATTACTCTGTAAAGGGCCAACACCTTCAGATTTATACTTTTTACTATCTATATAATTGAAGAATATTTTAGGGTTAGTTTTACTCTCTTTGGCGATTAAAGGGTTATTCTCATTTTAGACAATGGGGGCATATCGCTAGGATATGCCCCCATTGTCTTATAGGTGCGGGTCCCACCGCTGGGACCCGCACCTATATCCAGAATGGAGCCCCCGAACTGGTTATTTGGTTATTGCCAAGAACCTGTTTCCTTTGAGATGTACAGGTTTCAGTTTCCATGTCTATTTCTGGGTAGTTTAAGTCCCCCTTAATAACAACCTCATTTTGATTTGCCGTCTTGTCTATTTCATTTAGATTTTCTGTGGAATCTGGTATATTAGGTGGTTTATAATAAACTCCTATTAGTATTTTATTATTGTTTTAGGCGCCATTTTTTTCTACCCACAGTGATTCCACATCTTTATGTCCCTCACTTATATGTTCCCGGAGTGTGGGCTTTAGACAGGACTTTACATAAAGGCAGACCCCTCCACCTCTCCGGTTTTGCCGATCCTTTCTAAACAGATTGTAACCCTGTACATTAACTGCCCAGTCATAGCTATCATCAAATAGTATTTTCTGCTTCCGTGGCGCAAAAGAACTCGATCACATAACTCGAGGCTTCTTAAAATGATCGGAATGTGCAGTATTTACCTGATGAAGGGGAGCCCATCCCCGAAACGCGTTGTATTACTGCAATAAAGAATTCCTATCATTTTAAGAAGCCTCTTGTGATCGAGTTCTTTTGCGCCACGGAAGCAGAAAATACAATTTGATATATGCTATCTTCATTGGAGATACAAGGCCTCTCCATAAAGAAGAAACACCTGCCTCCAGGCTGCAGAACCATCACTATCCACTGAACTCCAGTGCATTCTCCTTCAAGCGTTCTCTAGTGTTGTCTACGGTTAGCACAACCACTGAAGGTGAGCCTCTCCTTTTTACTTCTCAAAACCTAATCCCAATGGTATTACCCTATGTTGTGCCCTTGTTTTTTAAAAAAAAAACAATAGTTCTGCCTGTCTACAAATAGCTATCATAAAGCCATGTCTCAGTTATTCCCACTATGTCATAGTCCTCCTCACACATCACTAATTCCAGTTCACCAGTTTTATTAGTCAGGCTTCTGGCCTTAGTGTACATACAATTAAGAGGTTGATGTATATTTTTTACCCCACTTTTTAAATTACTTTTACCTGTAAAGTGAGTATCTGGGATTTTTGGGTTACCTTGGTTGATGTTTTGCCCAGTCTTCTCCCTATTTTCCTCACTAACCCCAGCCCCCACTAACCCCCCACTGCCCCCTCCTATGTCCCACTCTCTATCTACACTACCCATCTACCCCCTTATTATCTACGGCTCCTCCAGCCGTCTAACCATTTTTTCACATAAAAAATAGAGAAATACAACCATTTTTCAATGACAGATGGTTTTATTTTGCAAAAGTGTAAAGCAATAAAAACAAAGAAAAATACATTTGTGTGGTATTGCTGGAATTTTAACAATCCATATAATATGGTTGACATGTTATTGAAACCACACGGTGAATAGCCTAAAAGTTAATAATTTATACAGTATTTACCTCAAAATGTTTCTATTCATAATATGACTTGTCCTGCATAAAACATGCTTTCATATGACTACTTTGCTGTTGTTGAAAAGCAGTAAGACCTACAAACAGCCTACATATATGTGGTATCACTGTAAATATAGTTAACCATAGAATAAAGGTAAATTGGTAAATGTTTTGAACTTCTGACTTTCAGGCTCCATATCTTACCATCCACTACAGTTTCCAAAGTGAGACCACCATCATTTTATAGACAATCATCTTGGCTATCTTATACATAAATTGGACTTGCAACTATTTAGCATATGATTAGTTATGCAGATTCTTGTCATGTAACTGCATTGTTACTGTTTTTCTCCTAGTGGTGGAACAATCTTTTCATCTTGTATACCACAAATTACAACCTGTTCTCACATTCCCTAATAGTTCAGTGTGTTACTAGGTTGATTTCCAAGTAAAAGGTCATGAAGAAGATTTACCAAGATTGGAGTGATAAGACGAAAGTCAATAGACTGGGCTCTGATGGGTACAAATGGGTCTGGAAGAAACAAGGGAAAAGGAGGCTAAGGCTACTTTCACACTGGCGGCAGGCCTGATCCGGCAGGTGAAGGGTGCTGCCGGATCAGGCCTGCCGCAGTGACATGTGTGGAGCCGGAACCGCGCTCCGGCCCCACACATGTCACACAGTACATACATATACATACACATAAACATACACACACATAAAGACATACAAACACACATACATACTTACATGCTCCCCGGCAGGTCTTCGGAGCGTCAGGACGGCTCACACAGGTCACGATTCCCCACAGCGCCCTCTGCTGGGCGCCTGGTGGAATCGTCATCTGTAAGTATGTATGTGTGTTTGTATGTCTTTATGTGTGTGTATGTTTATGTCTGTATGTGTCTATGTGTATGTGTCCCGGATCCGTAATGGACTCCATTGAAAGTCAATGGAGGGCGGATCCGGTTACCATTATGGTCACACCAGACGGATCCACCCCCATTGACTTGCATTGGGGGTCATTCCGGATCCGTCTTGGTGCGGATGCCTGGACCGGAGAGCAAACCGCAGCATGCTGCGGTTTGTTCTCCGGTCTGAAGACGGAACGGAATGCTTTCAGGAGCATTCCGTTGTCTTCAGTTCAGTTTTGTCCCCATTGACAATGAATGGGGACAAAACTGAAGCGTTTTATTCCGGTATTGAGCCCCTATGACGGAACTCAATACCGGAATTTTAAAACGCTAGTGTGAAAGTAGCCTAACAGATCAAGAAATTTAGGGAACTGTCAAGTTCGGTGGAGGAAGCCTGATGATATGGGATTGTTTCACATCTGAAGGCATTGGATACTTGACCAGGATCGATGGTGGTCTCATTGTTGAGTTATACGTGAGTATCCTACAAGATAAGTCACTTCGTACACTCGAGTACTATGGGTATGAAAAGGACAACATAGTGTTCCAGCAGAACAACGACCTGAAGCATACATTGAGATTGGTTAAGAAATGGTTCAATGACAATGAAGTACAGGTGCTGGATTGGCTCCCAGTCCCTAGAACTCGACCCAATCGAACACTTTTGGGTAGAGTTGAAGAAAAAGCTGTATTCATCCCCAAGTTAGTTGACCAGTATGAACCAAAATTGGGAATATGTAAAAGAGACCTCGGAACAGATTTCAATCGAGACATGCTTGAATCTGATAGAGAGCATGCCCAGACAGTGTTGAAAGCCAAAGGTGGATTTACAAAATACTAACAAAGATAAAAATTAAAATTTAGAACTTTAGGAGCAAAACAGTAACAATGCAATTACATGACAATAATCTGCATAACTAATCATATGCAAATTGTTGCAAGTCCAATTTATGTATGAGATAGCCAAGATGATTGTCTATAAAATGATGGTAGTCTCACATGTGAAGCTGTAGTAGATGGTGAGATATGGAGCCTGAAAGTCAAAAGTTCAAAACATTGTTACCCTTTTGCTTGTCAATGTAGTTCGTGCTGCAGTTTTTGTCCACCCGCCTCTCGGCATGTTTGCCATGCTGCGGCCGCCTATCCGAACCGTCCCCATTATAGTGAATGGGGCCGGAGCGGACTTCTGGCAGCACACGTGGGCTAGTGTAAGTATGGATCCGGCAGGCTGTTCCCCTGCCAGAGCAGCCTGCCGGACAATCCTAACGCTAATGTGAAATAAGCCTAAAATAGTGCCACTGACTAATAAAACTCATCCTACAAGTTATAGAAAAATTAGTTATGGCTCTGGGAGGCAGGGAAGAAAAAAAAGAAAATTACCAGTTTAGACAGTCCAAAGCAGCAGGGACCCCTCGATTACTTCTGAGGATACCGCGAAGAGCGCAGTAAAGTGAGCATTTGTGTCCACCAATGCAAAGTACAGGAGGTAGACACACTTAAGGTGAGGATACTCAACATTGGGGGCACTATACAGCATATTTCATCATTGAAACATTTTTGATAGGCTGTAATTTGATAAAGTTTAGAATCTGGTATGTACTGATATGTTAATTCATGGAATAACCCTTTTAGTGGGGTCCTTCAAGGTTATATTTTACTAGCTGAAGGACCCGGCTTCGCCCGGGTATATTTGATCTATTTCATTTAATGTTTGTGTGTGTCGTTAAAAGATATCGAGAGTTACTTCTACAGTGCCCGCCCCTTTAATAGTGACCTCCACAGCAGGCTGCCCCTTAACAGAAACATCCACAGCCCCCTCCCCTTTAACTGTGGCCTCCACAGCAGCTAGGGACACTGTCTTCAGCGCAGAAAGCCGGACCTCAACGGCCATTCCCCCAAATGTGAAGCAGCGCCCCCGGTCCCCGTGAAGCCACACCACTAAACATGAGGCCACGCCCCCTGGCTCTGTGAAGACACGAAAGAGAAGCTGTCTGAGCATGAGCTACTGAAAGGGTGGACATCCCAGGTACTGCACCGGACGGAGGACAGGGAGCCAGAAAACCGGACTGTCCAACCTAAAGCCGGACATCTGGCCACCCTAACATCAGCCTGCCCCTAGGGTGGCCAGAGGTCCGGTTTTAGGCTGGACAGTCTGGCTTTCAGATTCCCTGTCCACAGTCCGGCGCAGGGCCTGGACAGACAAAGGGATGTCCACCCTTTCAGTAGCTCACGCTCACACAGCTTCTCCTTCGTGTCTTCATGGAACCAGGGGGGAGTGGCCTTGTGTTTAGGGGTGTGGCTTCATGGGGACCGGTGGCATGGCTTCATGTTGGGGGGAGGCTGGACAGTCTGGCTTTCAGACTCCCTGTCCTCTGTCATGCGCAGGGCCTGGATGGACACAGGGATGACCTGTTGAACAGCTCACTCTTAGACAGCAGCACTGTGCAGTCTGATCATGAGCTGTAGGGAGAAAGTCACCTTCTCTCCCTCCCCTGCAGCTGACAAAAGTTGATTTTTACCTTCATTTTTTCAATCCCGGTCAAATGCGGCGTGGAATGGGCGTGGCCTGACTGAGTCAGGGGCGTGACTTAGTGGGACCTGGGGTTGAGGCTTTTAAGTCCTTTTTTTGAGGGTGGCCTGAATTACAGGTCGATGCCATAGTAATTTAGGAGAAAAGTGGGTAGCAGTGGAAGAAAACATCTTTTATTACTACTGAACGGTAAATATGTGAAATTTACATTATATGAGGTAATGATTGATGATGAGTTAGTCTAAAACATAAGTTATATTTATGGTAACTGGAATACCCCTTTAACAGTGTCATCCATAGCGCTCTGCCCCTTTAAAGCAGACCTACAGCAGTGAACTGGCTAGGTTGTTATGGAAACCTGGTGTGTGTGGAGACTAACTGCCTGTGAGCTTCTATTGGCTGATAAGGGTCATGTGACCAGGCTTCTATTGGCTAATGCATTTTTCGGAATATCTCAGGAACAGTACGTCCTGGAGAGCTGAGACCCGTTCTATAACCTTCCCGGACACCTGATGTACCTGTGTGCCAAATTTCGTGATTGTAGCTGCGACGGTGCGGATTCCTTTAGCGAACATAGTTACATAGTTAATACGGTTGAAAAAAGACACATGTCCATCAAGTTCAACCAAGGGAGGGGGTAGGAGTGAAGGGGAAGGGGAGGGGGACGGGTAACCTTAAGACATGACTCTACATTTCTTAATATGTGGTGACCTTCTTTTTCTCTAAGAATTTATCTAAGCCTGTTTTGAAGCCCTCAGCTGTCTTTGCTGTGACCAGCTCCTGCGGTAGACTGTTCCACAGATTCACAGTTCTTATAGTAAAGAAGGCTTGTCGCCCCTAGAGTCTGAACCTTTGCTTCTCCAGGCGGAGGCAGTGACCCCATGTCTTTTTTGAGGGGATTTTACCTGGAACAGTTTTTCACCATATTTTTTGTATGGGCCATTTACATACTTATACAGGTTGATCATGTCCCCCCTTATACGTCTCTTCTCAAGACTAAACAAGTTTAACTCCTTCAATCTTTCTTCATAGCTAAGATGCTCTATGCCCCTTATCAGTTTAGTTGCCCGTCTCTGCACCCTTTCCAGCTCCAGGACATTCTTCCTATAAACCGGAGCCCAGAACTGAACAGCATATTCCAGATGAGGCCGTACTAATGTTTTATACAGTGGTAATATGACATCCCTGTCCCGCGAGTCCATGCCTCTTTTAATACATGACATTATCCTGCTGGCCTTAGAAGCAGCCGATTGACATTGCATGCTATTCTGCAGTCTATGGTCTACAAGGACACCCAGATCCTTCTCTACAAGTGACTCTCCCAGTGTTACTCCCCCTAGGACATAGGAGGCATGCAAGTTGTTACATACACACACACACACACACACACACACACATACACACTAAGCTTTATATACTACTACTTATTCTTGCTGTCAGAAAAGCCAGAGTGTCCACAGAGATTTCACAGAGGCTCTTAATCCAGTTGTGATCAGAGTCGAAATAGTCCTTTACTATTAATTAGAAGGCTTCTCTGAGACTCAAGTATTGATTTTTAGCCCTGCTCCTATTTTAGGATAGGTCATCAATACTTAATTCTTGGATAACCCCTTTAACTACTATTATGTTTAAACACATTTTTATTAGTATTTTTAAAAGAAATTCTGTTACATAATCACAATGAAGCATAAAGAGAGATAGCATATTCATGTACAAAGCAAGAACGAAAGCTTTTACCGACATGAGGTCAACCACCTACTAGATACATAAACTGAAGTCTTCCTATGTAGGACTGGTGCATACATTGTGGTAATCCCATAACAAGATATTACAGAATCCCTTTTTCATTTAGAAGAAACAAGAGCTAGAAGGAGAGAAAATAAAAAGGAGGGATGGTGGAGGGGGGAAGAAAATAGGTGAATAGGGATAGGAGAGAAGCCTTACAGCCTTACAAGAGAGTGGAAGGTCGGGGAGAGCTGGAATTCTGACCAACTCTGCCACAAAGAGGAAAACTTAAAGGGAACCTGTCATCTCCGAAACACCCCTGAACTAGAGTAAGTGTTGTGTAGTGTAATTGATGCTGAATACGAATATGTAGGTTTTATCTTCATACTCGCTTCCATTCTGACGCTGTGCTCCCACAAACCAGCAGTAAAATGCATTGAGAGGACTCTTCTTTGAGTCCTCTCCATTATGTGAGTAAGCACCGGAGTCCACAGAGTGCATTTTACTGCAGGTTTGTGGGAGCGCTTGCAGGTCATCTGGGTGTTGTAAAATGATCATGTGCCCTCCATCCCTTACTTGAAGGCGGAACGGGAATCCCCAGGTATAAGCGGCATCATCTATCATGTCAGCCAAGAAACGCAGTTGAAATAAGTGAGAGGCTAAGGTAGACTCAATGGAGGACTGCTGGGTCGACATAGTAGAAACAGACTGTTCAATAGTGGAGACCCTGTCTCCCAGCGAGGCCACTTCTGTCTGAACTGCTCCGAGTTCCCTTTTATATGCGGATTTCAATCTGGAAATATAAGCGTCCTTGTGGGAATAGCTTTCACATGGTTGTGCAAGTCTTTACTCTAGCCAGGCTTGGGCCTCCAACCTTGCAATGGTGGAGGACACTGCTGATAAGAAGGGGACGCTATCCCAGATGAGGGAAAGAGGAGTGGGGTCGGAGGGTCTGCACTACCAGGTAAGTGTAAAGGAAATTGTCCCCATGCACCCGATCCCCACTCACTGATTCCTGGCTGTCTCTCTCCATTCTCCATCGCGCCGGTCTCTGCACCACGTGGTGATGGCAGCGTGCTTGGTCTTGCTTCCATCAAGCTTTCTCTCTGGGTTTCGCAGTGGGCCTCTTGTCCCGGAAGATCTGAAGGGGGTCTCTCCTTACTCATCTTGGCTGTAGTAGCTGTGCCTTCAGGAGGTAATGATGGCCCCTGAGGGGATGCAGTCAGTCCTGCCTCTGGCGTGTCTGCCATGAAGGAGTTCACGCCAGGAAAGTGTTGGGCGCCTGGGGTTAGAAAACGCTCAGTACCATGAGCCTGGACGGGTTCTGTGACATTTTCTCCTTCTGCCACCCATGATTTGTGCTGTTATAGTCCACTGAACGCAAAGATAAGGGTCTTTGTCTAGAGCCAGAGTCGGGAGCCGAGCTGAAGCACGTCTTTACTCCTCCTTGGCCAGGCCACGCCCCCCTTTAACTACCATTATATATTTTGCATTGTGTAATAAAAGGACTTATACTGTAACTTTGAGCATATGAAGCTGAGTATGCACTTTGCCTCGCTCCACATACTGTCTTCAGCTTCATATGTACAATGTGCAGGTGCCTGATGTTGCTGGAGATGAATCCTAGGCTAATCCTAGGCTTTTGGTAAATTATAAGTTCTAGTTACACAACACAATGCAAAAACGTCCAGTTTTGATCAGGGATCTGGAGTCGGTACACCAAAGGTCCGACTCCAGCTCTGACTCTGGTCCCAGGTGTCGGACCCCCAAGGATAAGATACTGATGGCCTGTCCTTTAAAGGGGTTTTCCAGGATTTTAATATTAATGACCTATCCTCAGGATAGGTCATCAATATCAGATCGGTGAGGGTTTGACACCCCGTCAATCAGTTAGTTGAAATGGAGGCGCTACGTGCAAACGCACCTTGCCTTCATTGTTTACCTGCTTGCCGTCGACATAGCAGTGGTGAGCAGGTGACGGCTCCTTCCTACACATCTGAATGGGATCCTGAGGATAGGTCATCAATATTAAGATCTTGGAAAATCTCTTTAACACACGTTGGAACATGAAAAGCTAAAATTGCCAAGCCAGATATCCATCTGTAGATGGCGGTTTTGGGGTACTTTTTCCTCATCAGTACATTATAGAATTCTAGCTGGCTGATTGTGATGCCTTGAATGCAGCTTAGGTAGGTCTTCATAGGCAGCTAGTCTCTTTAAGGAGAGCCAGCACCTGCCTAAGCTGTGTTCAAGGTGTCACACTCAGCCTGGGAAAATCTTTCTCTGTACTGATGAGAGCCAAGCACCCCGAAACAGCTGTCTATGGATTGTTATCTGGCTTGGCTATTTCCCCTTGTCTTGTCCCAAGGTTTATTAAAATGTCAGACCTTGAGTCAATTGAGCCACTTCCAGAAGGTGGCGCTAGTGAGATCATTCTCTTTCCCGGGAGATACTTTCATTTATTTTAATTTATTTATTCCCCAGTCGTCTCCATGACAGCACATCCTGAGATTGACTCTCCTCTGATAGGACAGGAAAAACACAGAGAGGTTTAAATTCCCTCCCCTTCCTTCCACCGCCAGTGTTTTTCCTGTCCTGCCACAGGAAGGAAGCTCAGAGAGGTTCTGGGAGACCTCTGGAGGTTTTCCTGGCAGTTATATAATTTTTTTTCATCTTTTTTTTGTTTATCAACCTACCTGGGTTGTATTCAGGCTGAGGGTCGGTTCCAAGGTCTGGCTCTCCCTCCCTCCATCGGAAGCCTGTGCCCGGGACCCGAATTAGCAGGGTCCCCAGTGAAGTTCCATGCTGCGCAGAGGTATGGAGCGGCCGGAGCAACGCTAAGACGCGATTCACCTCTGGCTGCCGGGTGATGACGTCAGACATGGGAGGTGTGGCCAAAGTGCCCTGACGTCATGGCCGGCGTCCCGGACCCGGAAGTAGCCGCACAGTTAAAGCGCGGGGCCCACAGAGATGGCGTCCAGTCTCAGCACCCGACTCCCAGTGTGGAGCAACAGAGGCGGCAGCAGCACCAGACCTACAGGTGTGGATGGGACTTCCATAATGAGTGTCCCTACCACGCCAGGCTCAGGACAAGAGCCTGCCACCATACAGGGAACAGTGAGTAGCCGGACTCCAGGCACCGGTATTACTGTTATGGCCTGTTGTGGCTGACCCTTCTCTCCCTTATATTCCAGGGAGAAAAGGAGTCATCCTCTTCTACTAAACTTAAACCTAGGAAATGTGGAGTGTGTGCAAAGCAGTTGCCTTCCTCTGGGCCCAAGCCCCTTTGTAAAGAGTGCACAGCAAATATGGTAAAGGGGGAATCTTCTAGTTTTTTAGAGGATTTTAGTAAAAGTAGAAGTACGGTCAGCATTGTCTTCTGCCTCCCCCAGGCCCCCGCCTCCACAGGTGTGTAAAGAATTTTTCACTGCGATTCGGATTCTGTCTTTCCCGATATGTCTGATCCAGATATGTCTAGATCTTTTGACTCAGATGAAAACAACGAATATAAAAGATTTCTGTTTAATCCGGACGATATTGAAGAGTTGATCAGGGAAATCAGAGCAACTATTCAAATGGAAATTCCTAAAAAGCCCAGATCCGTGCAGGAAGAAATTTTTGGGGGTCTGGGGGAAAGGCCTAGGTCGGTTTCCCAGTTCCGGAAAACGTCCAGAAGCTGATAATAGCAGAATGGCAAAAACCGGAAAAGGGTTCCTTTATCCCTAGGGGTATTAAGAGACGTTACCCCTTTGACGAGGAAGACTGGGAAACCATTCCCAAGGTAGATGCGCCAGTGGCGAAGGTAGCAAAACGTACAGTGTTACCTTTTTGAAGATTCGCCCAATTAAAAGACCCCATGGATAGAAAAGTGGTAAGCCCTTTAAAAAGAACATGGGAGGCTACAGCAGCACTGTTAAAACCAGGGGTAGCGGCAACCTCAGTAGCACATACTTTAAATGTCTGGCTAGATCAACTAGAACACCGCCTAATAAAACCCCGAGAGATCAGATTCTGAATAGCCTTCCTCTACTTAAGATGGCTACTAGTTTTTTGGCGGATGCCTCGGCGGAATCCGTTCGCCTATCAGCTCGTACTGCAGTGCTCTCAAATACTATCCGTAGAGTACTGTGGCTAAAAGCATGGTCGGGAGACTCGGCCTCTAAAAATAAATTGATTTCCTTACCTTTCCACGATCAGTACACGTTTTGTCCGGACCTGGATAGGATCCTGGAGAATGCCACAGACAGAAAGAAGGGCTTCCCAGAGGATAAATTCCATTCTAGATCTCGTTTTTTTCGTGGCCAACAAAACCAACGTGACAACAAACAGGAAAGGAAAGTCAGGGAGGTGGAGCTATACAAAAGGGGGAAAGGGCAGAAATTTCCTGTTTAATCCCAACAAAGGAGAATCCTCTTCTGCCCAGAGACAATGACTGTGTCCAGGTCGAGGGGAGACTCGGCTCCTTTATACACGCCTGGGAGCAGATAACGTCAAACCCTTGGGAAATCAGTGTGATAAGGAAGGGTTATCAAATAGAACTCTTATCCCCCCCCCCTCAAAAGTTTATAAAAACAATTCAGGCTCAACAGTCAGCTCTAACATAAAGTGTCTCAGATCTCCTACAATTGGAAGCAATAGAACCCATCCCTTTTGCAGAACAGAGCAGGGGCCACTATTCCAGGTTTATGTTAAAAAAAACTAACGGAAAATTGAGAACTATTATAAACCTAAAACCTCTGAGCAGGTTTGTCATATATCAAAAATTCAAAATGGAGACAATAAAAGCGGCTGTAAGACTAATAAAAAAAGATGCGATTATGGCCACATTAGAGTTACGAGACGCCTATTACCACATTCCGATCCATCCCGAATCCAGAAGTCTCCTACAGTTTGCAGTAGTTCTGAACAAACACACCCATCACTTTCAGTTCAAATGCCTACCCTTCGGGATCTCGTCTGCCCCCAGGATGTTCATTAAAATAATAGCGGAATTGATGATAAACCTCAGGCATCAAGGAATCCAGATTATTCCATATCTGGACGATCTATTAAAGGGGTTCTGCAGTTTTTTCAAACTGATGATCTATCCTCCGGATAGATCATCAGCATCTGATCGGCGGGGGTCCGACACCAGGGACCCCCGCCGATCAGCTGTTTGAGAAGGCAGCGGCGCTGCAGGAGATGCTGCCCATCAGATGCTGATGATTTATCCAGAGGATAGATCATCAGTTTGAAAAAACTACAGAACCCCTTTAATTATTGCAGACAACAAGAAGATCCTACAGGCTTACCTTCAGATTCTCATCTCACTTCCAGTCACTTGGATGGTTAATAAACTGGGAAACATCCAATCTAAAACCAGAAAACCAGAAGCTGTTTCTAGGGGTCCTACAGGTTGCTCAGGTTCAGAGATTGTTCTTGCCTCCTCAAAAAAATCAAGATCTCAAAAACAAGATTCTTCAGTTTCAAAGAAAACCAAAATGCACAATCAGAAACAGTATGAAGATCCTGGGATCTCTATCCTCATGTATTCTAGCAGTGGCCTGGGCACAATTCCATATGAGACCACTTCAAAAATTCATCCTAAGAATATGGAACAGGTCTCAAACAACTCTGGATCAGAAGATTGTTCTAACCAGGAAGGTAAGAGATTCTCTGAACTGGTGGCGGAAACACGAAAACCTGGAAAAAGGAACATTCTGGGGACAAAAATCGGCTGTCTCTCTGACGACGGATGCAAGTGCCTGGGGCTGGGGGGCCCATCTGGACCAAGAATTGTTTCAGGGAACCTGGTCCAACACCATAAAACTTAAATACGGTTCTTTTGGCAATGTCATCCTGCCCGTTCGAACCCCTTACCTCATTATCTATAAGATGGCTAATGCTCAAAACCATCTTTTTAGTGGCTATATCATCAGCCAGAAGGGTTTGTGAACTACAGGCGCTTTCCATTCAACAACCATTCTTAAGAATTCTGGACGACAAGTTAGTTTTCAAACTAGACCCTAGTTTTTTACCCAAGGTGGTCTCAACTTTCCACAGGTCACAGGATATCGTGATACCATCCTTCTGTACAAACCCAAGAAGAGGTCTACCATAATCTAGATGTCAGACGCGCTGTTTTACACTATATTGAGGTTACAAAACATTGGAGAAAAGATAATATTTTTATCCAATTCTGTGGACCGAATAAGGGGAAAAGAGCAGCGAAGACTTCCATTTCGCGATGGATAAGGTTAGCTATTGCTGAAGCTTATAAGGCTTCTGGGAAAGAGGCACCTGCCTCTCTTAGAGCCCATTCGACCTCTTGGGCCCATAAATCCGAAACTTCCCTACACCAGATCTGTAGGGCCACAACCTGGAAGAGAATACATACCTTCACAAAACATTACAAAGTGGACATTTTTGCTAACAAGGATATGGCCTTTGGACGTAAAGTCCTATGTGCTGTAGTCCCTCCCCAAAAAAGGAGCTTTTCGTTGATAATTCTCAGGATGTGCTGTCATGGTGACGACTGGGGAAATGAGTATTACACTTACCGGTAATCCGGTTTCCTGGAAGTCTCCATGACAGCACATACATACCACCCTTTTTTTTGTTAATTTCCTTGCTTTAAAATATTCTCTTTTATGTACATATGTGATTACCTTCTTATACTGTTGTCCATTGAAAAGACACTGGTGGTGGAAGGAAGGGGAGGGAATTTAAACCTCTCTGTGTTTTTCCTGTCCTGTCAGAGGAGAGTCAATCTCAGGATGTGCTGTCATGGAGACTTCCAGGAAACCGGATTACCAGTGAGTGTAATACTCATTTATATTTATATAGCGCTGACATATTCGCAGCGCTTTACATTATCTTCTTTGCATATTTTTGTTTACCTATGAAGCACTGCTTGAAAAGTTTCTATACATAGCTGGTCTCTAAGGAGTGCCAGCACCCAGCCGAAGAAATATATACTGGGATGTTTTATCCCATGGGCAGTCATTTTCAAAAATGGTATGCTTGTCTGTCTAGCTTCAAACAATTTCCTAATGTATTTTAATAAGCACCAACGTGATTAATACAGTATATGCTTAGTATGAATTTGTGTAATACATATCTAGACCTCTGCTCTTTTTTCACAAGGTTCTTATACGTTAGGTCTCATCTGAACTCTTCTGATACAATGCGTACATCAGGTTAAACTTGAACAGCAGAATACTGACCTCTAGTGGTAACTTCTGTGAATGATTGATTGTTTAGCAAAACTACTGTACAGCACGTTCTTTTTAAGTGGAACACTTTAAGTAAATCCCAAACTGGCTAATTATTCGAAAAAAATTCGGATGATGTTGCCACTAAATTGTGATACTCATTTATAAACATTTAGAACATTTTTTACTCATTTTACTCCACCATAGTGAGCACAGAGAAAAGGAAAAAGACTGCAGCTTACAACCTTCTGTCATTGTTGGCTGATTTTAGTATTAAAGGAGTTGTCCCACGAAAAATATTCTACAGTTTTTAAACAAGCACCTGGATCTGAATACTTTTGTAATTGCATGTCATTAACATTTTTTTATACTTACTGAGTTATTCAATAACATGTATCTGTATAGGACCACTTAATTTCTTATTTCTTTGACCTATTCACTGAGCAGGCCGCACATGCTCAGTTTCAACTTTTAACTGCCTCCTGAGCTGCAGCAGAAGAGACACTCCCCTTGAGCTGCCAGCATGATATAAATCTAGTAGAGCAATGAATGGGGAGATCTCTGGATCCATGTGAGGTACAGGGCTGGTTCTAGCTTTGTTAAAAAGAGGTTGTCATGTACTATATGATGTCTGATTATCATTTTTTACATTATTCGTGGGATAACCCCTTTAAAAAAGTAGTACAGGACATGGCTGCTTTATTCTATAAACAGCACCACACCTGTCCATGGGTTGTGTCTGATACTGCAGCTTAGCTCCATTGAAGTAAATGAGGCTGTGCTGTTTTTGTGATAAAGCAGCCATGTTTTTCTAGTCCTAAGAACCCTTTTATATTTGTGTTTGTGTTAATTATAGGATAATGTGACTACTAATTCTTGAAAAATATTGAAATAAAAGTTTTATTGAATAACACAATTGGTAAAAATTGAAATAGAGCAGAATATTAGATATAGGTTACATGGTTGAATTATCATAATTATAGTAAAACTGCTTATCATTATCAATTGCTGGCTGAGGTGAGTGGCCTTTTCTGGCTTAATGACAACCAGGGTTGGCTTTAGGGAGAGGCAAACTTGGCAATTGTCCATCCCCAAACAGGCCCCCTGGGCTTTAGCACTGCTGTTCATTTGCTTGTCCATGTCCAGATGAAAAGCGTTGACTGCAGGTGGAAACTGTGAGACGATAGCAGTGCAGCTTCTATAGCCTCCACTCAGAGACTTTGCTCGCGCACTCTCTGTTACCGGCACATATTGTTCCTGACTTCCTATGTCCTGGAGTGTTGGCTTCAGCTCCCTCCTGCTCACCAATCTCCTACTCCTTCAAGATGGTGTCCGGGGTTTTGTGGGGTTGACCTAGTGCATTCAGCAATAATTCTTCAGAGTTGGCTGCAGCATAGCTATGGTCAGGGAAGGCAAAGAGAGTGTGGCCAGCAGCTACATCACTGTGTGCGTGTCCTGCAGTTTTAACAGAGCACTGCAAGTCTGTATTAAAGGAGTTGTCCCACGAAAAATATTCTACAGTTTTGAAACCAGCATCTGGATCTGAATACTTTTGTAATTGTATGTAATTAAAAATTTTGTATAGTCACCGAGTTCATTAAAATGTATCTATATAGTGCCACTTAATTTCTTCTTTCTTTGACCTGCTCATTATGAAGAACGCACATGCTCAATTTTATCTTTCAACTGCCTCCTGAGATGTATTAGGGAGAGCATGGACACGCCCCCTTGCTGCAACAGAAAAGACACTCCCCTTCAGCTGCCAGCTTGATATCAATTTAGCAGAGCAATGAATGGGGAGATCTCTGGATCCATGTGAGGTATAGGGCTGGTTCTAGCTTTTTTTTTTTTTTAGAAAGAGACTGTCATCTACTATATGATCTCTGATTTTCATTTTTTGATTATTCATGGGATAACCTCTTTAAATACATGGTAAACTGCTTCTCACCACCTTAGGGACATCATAAATAGTGGTAACTGATAACTCCCTGCTGTATTAGAATTGCAAAGGTTATTAGGTCTTCTGTAGAACAGAGCAGATGCCGCTCACAATATTGATGACTTTGTCTCTGGTGAGCAGCAGTCTAGACAGTCTTGCACAGGACAGAGCAGCTATTGGCCACATTTTCTCTGCTGACCTATACACTGTTATTTTTTTAATATATCTTGAAAAACAGTTGAAATGCATGTAAAATGATTTAAATGGGTTATGCCATAATTAATATAAAAAAATAAAATCGGACATCCTATAGTACATGACAATCTTTTTCTAACAGAGCTAGCACCAGCCCTGTACCTCACATGGATCCAGAGATCTCCCCATTTATTGCTCTGCTAGATTTATATCAAGCTGGCAGGTCAAGGGGAGTGTCTTTTCTGCTGCAGCTAAGGGGGGCGTGTCCACATCAGAGAGGTGGACAAAGAAATGAGAAAAAGAACAAAGAACAGGTTGTGCAATACAGGTATGAGAAATTGGATAACCCCTTTAAGTGGAAGTGGGATGAAGATGGTGCTTCTATTTCTGATGAGGAATGGTTGAAGATATGTAAGATATCGCTTTAATGTTTATCATACAGCCATGGCCAAAAGTTTTGAGAATGATACAAATATTAATTTTTACAAAGTCTACTGCTTCAGTTTTTATAATGGCAATTTGCATATACTCCAGAATGCTATAAAGAGTGATCAGCTTAACAGCAATTACTTGCAAGTCAATATTTGCCTAGAAAATGAACTTTATCCCCCAAAACACATTTCAACATCATTGCAGCCCTGCCTTAAAAGGACCAGCTAACATTGTTTCAGTGATTGCTCCATTAACACAGGTGTGGGTGTTGATGAGGACAGGGCTGGAGATTAATCTGTCATGATTAAGTAAGAATGATACCACTGGACACTTTAAAAGGAGGCTGGTGCTTGGCATCATTGTTTCTCTTCTGTTAACCATGGTTATCTCTAAAGAAACACGTGCAGTCATCATTGCACTGCACAAAAATGCCCTAACAGGGAAGAGTATCGCAGCTAGAAAGATTGCACCTCAGTCAACAATCTATCGCATCATCAAGAACTTCAAGGAGAGAGGTTCCATTGGTTGCCAAAAAGGCTCCAGGGCGCCCAAGAAAGACCAGCAAGCGCCAGGACCGTCTCTTAAAAGTGTTTCAGCTGCGGGATCGGGCTACCAGCAGTGCAGAGCTTGCTCAGGAATGGCAGCAGGCAGGTGTGAGTGCATCTGCACGCACTGTGAGGCAGAGACTCTTGGAGCAAGGCCTGGTCTCAAGGAGGGCAGCAAAGAAGCCACTTCTCTCCAGAAAAACATCAGGGACAGACTGATATTCTGCAAAAGGTACAGGGAGTGGACTGCTGAGGACTGGGGTAAAGTCATTTTCTCTGATGAATCCCCTTTTCGATTGTTTGGGACATCTTGAAAACAGCTTATTCAGAGAAGACGAGGTGAGCGCTACCACCAGTCTTGTCTCATGCCAACTGTAAAGCATCCTGAAACCATTCATGTGTGGGGTTGTTGCTTCTCAGCCAAGGGAATCGGCTCTCTCACAGTCTTGCCTAAAAACACAGCCATGAATAAAGAATGGTACCAGAATGTCCTCCGAGAGCAACTTCTCCCAACCGTCCAAGAGCAGTTTGGCGATCAACAATGCCTTTTCCAGCATGATGGAGCACCTTGCCATAAAGCAAAGGTGATAACTAAATGGCTCAGGGAACAAAACATAGAGATTTTGGGTCCATGGCCTGGAAACTCCCCAGATCTTAATCCCATTGAGAACTTGTGGTCAATCATCAAGAGACGGGTGGACAAACAAAAACCTACAAATTCTGACAAAATGCAAGCATTGATTGTGCAAGAATGGTCTGCTATCAGTCAGGATTTGGTCCAGAAGTTGATTGAGAGCATGCCAGGGAGAATTGCAGAGGTCCTGAAGAAGAAGGGTCAACACTGCAAATATTGACTTGCTGCATTAACTCATTCTAACTGTCAATATAAGCTTTTGTTACTCATAATATGATTGCAATTATATTTCTGTATGTGATAAAAACATCTGACAAACACACATAAAAACCAGAGGGCAGCAGATCATGTGAAAATATAATATTTGTGTCATTCTCAAAACTTTTGGCCATGACTGTATATGGATCACAGAATGACTCCGTTTAGAATTATGCATAAGCTCTAGTTTTTGAACCCCACAAAGTTGAAGAAAATAAATTAAGGGATAAACATAACTGTGCTAAATGTAATCAGGAAGGAGCAGACTGGATACACCTTGTCTGGCGATGCCCCAAGCTTGTAAGATATTGGCATCAAATTCTGGAGTTTATGCGAGTCCCAATTGACTTACTACATTGCATTTTAGGTGAACTAAGATAATTTTTGTTATAGTGTACATAAATGACTTTTTATTGTAAGATTAACCATAGCCAAGTAGTGGTTTTCCAATAAAGTGCCAACCCTTTCTATGTGGCAAAACATGGTATTCCAATATATGATGATTGAAGGCAGACTTTACAAAATGGACCGACAGTTCCAACCAGTAATAATTGACAGCCATATTCCCCCTCTCCTAAGTTCCTCTATACCAGATCAAGCATCAACGTTCCCATAAAAATTCAACTATATCCTTCACGTGCTGTACCTCCAGCAGTGCATCTGTTGTCCTGGCCCCTAGACCGGTAGCAAAGAGGAGGAAATCACCTGCTGCAACTGGTAGTGCAAATCTTTCACATGATAAACAGCAGCCAGCAGCTGAAGAGAGATATGGAAGTCTTCTCAGGTCATGTGCAGCCACTGGTTGATGAGGATTTCTGGCGTCCCCTGCCTTCTATAAGCCCAGCCAACACAGACCAGGTCCTGCTCATGGGACATAATGATGCATGTGAAATGTAATGTGAAATTAATAATAAATGACTGTTTTTCCACGGACTGTCCTGAAAAAAAAAAACACCCATTCTTTTGTGGACTATCTGTATATTTACAGGCCATTGGCAATCATATCTTCAATCCAGGTCAAGGTGATAATTTTAATTTCTGAATAGTTAAAGGCTCTTGCAGCAGTATGTATGAGGTACAATTCTGGTTTAGAAGTGGCCATTATTTTCAGCTACAGTTTGTAGAATTCCAGTGTTCCAGTATTCTTGGCTTAGCCATAACCAGTAAGATGTTTCAATAAGATTTACGGGAAGCCTGAACAATGACTGCTTTTCATACTAACTAGTGGAAGGAAACATTGGATGGGACTACCTGTAGCAGACTCCAGCATTTACTTTCTGTTACAATTCTTATATAATGTATTTCTTTTACTTCATATTGGACTATTTATATAGCTTAGTTTTATTTTAACCCCTTAAGGAGGAGCTGTCACCTCTCCTGACATTCCTGTTTTAGTAACTATTTGCATTCCCCATTTAATAACAAATCTGGAGCATCTATTCTTATGCCTCTGTTGTGCTATTTCCTTTATTATTCCTACTGGAAGTCATGACAGAATTATTAGCAGTTTGCAACGAAGGTCTGAATGGGGGTTTGTTCCTGCACAGTCTGACTCTAGAAGCACTGATTGGATAGTGTTAGACTCTGCAAGGACACATCTCCAACTGAAAACACCCATTGGGAGCGTTATTGCAAACTGCTTGTAATTCATTCATAACTTCTAGCAGGAGAGTAATGAAGGAATGGCCCATCACAGAATAATAGGAATAAATGCTCCACAATTGGTAATATATGGGGAATGCAAGTAGTTGCTAAAACAGAGAGAGGTTACAGATACTCTTTAGTGATGCAGCCTATTTTCATACCTAGAGGGACTCTGTCACTGGGAAATTGACAGATAAACCAGTCCTGCAGTGCCTTATAGGACTAGCTCAGCTAGACATAAGAATACTTTTAACTTGGCGATCTGTTGCTTCATTCTGCAGAAAAAGTACTTGGGGACACATTGAGTATCATGGAGCGGGTATGTATGAATCGTTCTGGAGGTGATGAAGACTAGGGGCCTTCACTTAATAGTTACCAGAAAACCCCTTAAGGCTAAATGCACGCGATCAGGATTGCGTGTGGATTTGCATGTGGAAAATCGCACTGTAGGTCATGCACATTGTATTCTATGAGAATTTGAAAGTCTCATGCACACGATGTAGATTTTTTTC
This sequence comes from Rhinella marina, assembly GCA_900303285.1. NCBI lineage: Eukaryota > Metazoa > Chordata > Amphibia > Anura > Bufonidae > Rhinella > Rhinella marina. The sequence goes on along the minus strand of ONZH01017319.1, from coordinate 183,736 downwards.
TACGCGGATTTTGACCTACGGTGCGAATTTAAAAAATCCGCAGCATGTCAATTTATTTTATTTTTCCTGTCCAGATTTTCTCCATTCACTTCAATGGGGACAGTAAAATCCACATGGGGAAAATCTGCATCAATTGATGCGGATTGACCGCATGGATTTTCCTGCGAACACCTGTAGATTTTAATGCAGATTGTCCGCACATAAATCCTGATCGCCCAAGGGGAGAGGACCAAAATTCAGTCACTTTTCTCCGAAAATTAGCAATTGGAGGACATATCCAAAGCATGTGCTTAAAATCCGCTTCTAGGCACTGACACCTGGGACAAGCCATGGAGACAGCCCTGCCCCTCCTAAACAGACGGACTGGAGTTAGATAGCACTGATGAATTATGTACCGCTGTGTAATTCTATTATTTATTGCGGGTGAAACCTGCAGATGTGATTCGAATAAATCTAGATAGGCCAAAATATAGGTAATTGCAGGTAAGCGCACGTGATTCTCTGAAGGTGGTCTCACCATCACCCACCCATGAACACAGCTATTTCAACTGCCCTGCAAGGTAGTAGAGGTGGTAATCTGGAAGTGCCATTTCTGCCCTATCCCTAGGCCGAGTCAGGGATTCAGAACTTAGTTTGGAGCAAGAGTCGTCCCACACAAATGAAATGGTTAGAGATCTTAATTGTTGAATCAGAATTTCACAATGTTGAAATGTACATAGTCATTATAATCGATTTGACCAAGTTTATAGTTACACATAAGGGTAACATCCTTCATGTCCTAAACTTCTCATAGACAAAAGCCATCAGTGGGACAACATTACGTTGAATATGCTGAGTATGGGATCAAGCGATCACAACTTCTAAATATTTGAAGTCTGAAACAATCTTGAGACCAGGAATATGCACACAGCTTCCCCCCACACATCTCAAGGGTATATAAACAGATTTGTCCCAATATACCCGTAGTCCCGAAGAGTCACCAAAATTATTAATAATATTGATGCCATGAGAAAGGGAAGAAACTGGACCATATTGTCAACATATAGGGTGACACTATCCTCCTGGGAGGCATGAGTGATTTCCAAATACCGATCGTCCTGCTGAAGATGGATAGTGCGGGCCTCAATGGCCACAACAAACAAAAGTGAGGACACTAGGTCACTAGGGCCTTGGGATCTGAGGACTGCCTTGTGCCTCTACGTAAAGGGAACCTGGGAGATGGGTAATTGACTATATGAGGAATACTGTGCTATTTTGTTCCATTAAAATGCCGGGCTCCCCGGCGGAAATTTGACCTACCCCATTATAGTCAATGAGGTCTGTCAGATGCTGTTTGTTTCTGTCAGTAGAAGGAAATTACATTTCCATTATTATTATAGTTCTGTTCCTATAAAGGAGTAGAACATAATTAAAAACCAGCTGTGTGAACAGAACCTAATTCTGATATTCATTTGTTTTATACAAACTTAAATATTAACAACTAAAAAGTTTACGATATGAACGTATTATTCTGATGTGACTAGATTATGTTTTCATTTTTAACTGTCCTACTATTCTTTTCTTTTTAGGATATCAATGAATGTATACTGGAAAATTATGCAGAGTGTTCCAATCCAAGATTATTTTATATTATACCATATTTTTGTGGACAGCATCCCAAATGCAGGTAATTATAGTCCTACAAAGAAAACAGGGTTTATTTAGAGATGTCTGGGAGTGGTTTATAATGCAGTATTAGGGCTCATGCATACAAACGTATTTTCTTTCTGTGTCCATTATGGGTTTTTTTTGCGGACTGTATGCGGAAACATTCATGTCAATGGGTCCACAAAAAAAAACGAAAGTTACTCCTTGTGCATTCCTTTTTCCATATGTCTGTATTTACATTCTGCAATAAACTGAAAATGTCCTATTATTGTCCACATTACGGACAAGGATAGGACTGTTCTATTAGGGGCCAGCTGTTCTGTTCTGCAAAATACGGAATGCACACGTATGTCATCCGTATTTTTTGCGAACTGCAAAATACATACGGTCGTGTCAGAGGCGTAGCTAGAGGTTCAGCACGGGGGGGCGAAACATACTTGAGTGGGCCCCCCACTTAGTGGCTTCCCAAACGCACGTTTCCAGCTTCACAGGCACATACTACTAGTTGTGGTTATAATATTGTATTAGAAAGATGACTGTATAAACTGCTAGATCATCTATGCTGTTAAGTACAGTACAATAGACTTTCTACATACCCTAGTCTAAATATTCTACAACATAATGCAGTAAAATATAGGAGTAATAGGAGTAAAAAACAAGGGGACTCCTATGTTAAAGGAAATCTGTCCCCAGCTTTTACATCACTAAACTAACAGTCCCCTGCCTCCATCAGACCTCATATCAGCGTAATGTGTCCCCATCAGACCTCAGATCATCAGAATGTGCCCCCATCAGACCTCAGATCATCAGAATGTGCCCCCATCAGACCCCACATCAGCCTACTGTGCCCCCATCAGACCTCAGATCAGCGTATTGTGCCCCCATCAGACCTCAGATCAGCGTATTGTGCCCCCATCAGACCTCAGATCAGCGTATTGTGCCCCATCAGACCTCAGATCAGCGTATTGTGCCCCATCAGACCTCAGATCAGCGTATTGTGCCCCCATCAGACCTCAGATCAGCGTATTGTGCCCCCATCAGACCTCAGATCAGTGTATTGTGCCCCCATCAGACCTCAGATCAGCGTATTGTGCCCCCATCAGACCTCAGATCATCAGAATGTGCCCCCATCAGACCTCAGATCAGCGTATTGTGCCCCCATCAGACCTCAGATCAGCCCACCCAGCCACATAAGATTAAGGTTTGATGGGGGTCCCTACATACAAGTGAGCACTCCCCCCCCCCCCCCCCGTAGCTACGCCTGTGAGTCGTGTGCATGAGCCCTTAGGAAATAGCCGTTAGTGGCATATTTACTTACAAAGGAGTCTGTCATGATCAAAATCAGTTCTAAAGTGGGCACAGTGTCTGGTAAGTTTCTCCACATGTTATAATCATACCTTTTATGTGCTAGGATCACGGCTGCAGTCTGGTGAAAAATGCTTTAATTTCATATGCTAATTAGCTGTACTTGCACAGAGGGTGGGCCCAAGCCATTCAGTACACCATAGTTCTGCCACTTTCCTTTTCAACGCCTCCTGCTTGATTGACAGGGACAGGCTTCTGCAATGTGATCACGACTGGTCCTGGCAGTCAAACAGAAGAGGAAGATGGAAGATACTGCGGACCGCAAATTATCCAACGGTCGGGTTCATGAGCCCAGACAGGCTTCCTAATACATATAGACAATTTCATTACATCTTGGCTTCACATTTACTCAATACCTTGAAGCAAGCTATGGACAACAAATGTTTTCTGAGGGGAATGTTGGAGGCCATCATTGTAACTTTCCCCAAGCCTGGCAACTCCCCAGATGTCCCAAAAAAATGTAGGTCCATTTCCTACTAAATTTGGACATTAAGATTTACACCAAAATTATTGCTACCTGTCTAGCAGTTATGATCCCACATTTGATTTCCCCTGACCAAACAGGCTTTATAAAGGGGCTGCAAAGATACTGTAGAGAGGAGACTGTCAGCAGTATTGGTGACTTTGCAAAATGGTCATTCGCTATTTCTTTCTTGCACATGGGATTTGGTGGGCTGTTTTTAGAAGCCATAAAAGCATTATATATTTAAGGGAGTGGTGGGAGGGCAACACAAGCAAGCACATGGGAACATATAGAATTAACTTTTAATTTCCCTGCTACTTTAAATTCTTATTTAACATCTTCTCTCCTTCCGTCGCCCCCTACCAGTCAATACTCTTTCCTCATAGATGCTGATATTCAAAACTGGAAGAGATTCTATGGGCTAACTGATTTTCTCCTACTCCCATCCTTGACGTATTACCTTTGGAATTTCTTGGTCTCATTGTTCCTGACTTGGATTTGGGCCCATGGAGGGCTGTAGGCATTCATAAGGTGTCACAACTTATGATGAATACTAGTATACATTACTTTCAATATTTGTATCAGACCTTCAGAATCTCTCATAAAGACTTTTATAAATACTTAAAGGGGTTATCCAAGTTATATTTATTGATGACCTATCCTCAAGATAGGCCATCAATATCAGCTCTGCGGGGGTCCGACACACAGCACCCCCGCCGATCATCTGTTTGAAGAGGAGGGGCGATCCGTGCCAGCGCTGCCGCCTCTTCATTGTTTACCTGCTCGCCGTAACATCAGTAGCGGTGAGCAGGTGTAATTACACCCAAGCCGCCCCATTGATTTCAGTGGGAGGGCTTTTTCCTATACACTTGTGGGGTCCGACACCCGGCACCTGAGGATAGGTCATTAATAAATATAACTTGGATAACCCCTTTAATTAGACATCTAGTCCAGTCAGACCTACCCAAGACAGCAAATACTAACCGATGGTTGCTAGAAATTTGGTCCATACCTTCAGCTAGGAGCCTTCACCTCTGGCCTGTTTGTCATAATCGGGAACAAGGAGACCTCTTAAAATCCTCACTATTCCTTCTGAAACTTGACTCCAAATAGAGTGTCTAAGACTTGGATCCAACCAATCAATATGCAATTTCTCTGTTAAAACACCTGTACTGGTTGTCTCATAGCTCCTCTTTACAGTACAGTGTGTTACTACATCTCCTGTACTGTTCTCTATACTAGGATGAGCTCCTCTTTTGGATATCTGGTGAGCACAGCGCCATTTCATTTTTCTAGTACACTGTGTACTATAAAGGACCCTGAAGAAGCTCCTGTCCTGATCATAGAAAGTTATTTACAGCTTCCAATATCTATTACTGACTCCAATATCTATTATTGATATGTAAGGACTTGCTTTAAGTGCCTTCGTTATCTGCTTATTCTCTATTCTCTTATTATTTTTTTAAATCTTCACTTATCTTGGCATGACATTTTGGTGTTTGGAACCAATAACTAGTTTTCCATTGTGTTATGGTCTCAAAGTATAACGGATTCAACTTACAATGGTTGTCCCAGAAGCAATTACTAGTGTAACTTCAGGGACCACTGGATTTCAGTAATACACCTTAAAATATGTAATCGTGTAGTTTCAAAAATAGACCGCCATCATTTCATTAACACACACGGCAAAGCTACAATTTGTTGTATTATACATTGCATGGTGACTTTACAGTGTATGTAAATTATTTTCTATTTTTGAAGTGTGTGAATATTATACAAGCCACAAATTTAGCTCAGTGATAATGGAAATTCATCATCAGATGTCACCTGCTTAACTCCGTGAGATCACATGGCATTCATCCCATTTTCTTTTAGAATTAATTATATATTGTTATAGACTTCAGTTCTCTGTTCCTTTCTCTCTTCTACTTTTGTTAGCTTTTTTTTCCCTTCCACCTTGACATTTTTTTTAGCAATGTTGCCACTTTCAGTTTAAGTGTGAAAAACATTTTATGGTTAGTTGTACTGTTTTAATAAGCCTGTATGTGCACTTTTACTTATTTTCATGATATATTAATTTATTTTTACATTCTGTAAGTAAGTAAGTCTTAGGTAGACAACTAGTAGATCTACTGGATGCTCACTGATAGGTGACTGGGCAGTATGTAATACTACATCTCATATGCACCAGCTTTGGCATGGAGAGTGAGAAGCCATATGCAGCTCATCAGAAGCTGGACGCTCAATTGGTGGAGTTGAACCAGTATGTATATTCAGTAAAACATCTCCAAAAGACCACCCTCCTATCCAGACCAATTTTCTGTTATAGTCAAACCTAACTGATTTGGGACTGACTGAAATGGCATGATACATTAGGTATATAAAACACATAACATAACTGGGAAAAGAAAGAAGGGAAGAGTATACCATGTAAAGAGGGAGCGTAAGAAAAAATACCCCACACTACATTCAAGAATTGTCCAAGATTATGTGAAAGAATGTGCCTATTTTGGTCACACAACCTCTAAGGGAGTATCCAAGCCTGTTCAATATATATTGAACAGGCTTGGATACTCCCTTAGAGGTTGTGTGACCAAAATAGGCACATTCTTTCACATAATCTTGGACAATTCTTGAATGTAAAATAGGCACATTCTTTCACATAATCTTGGACAATTCTTGAATGTAGTGTGGGGTATTTTTTCTTATATTGAAATTATATTAAAACTACATCATGAAGCTGGTTGAAAATGGAAAGTTTCTTAGTTTAAAAAAAATATGGGAGGTCATTTACAAACAGATATACGCCACTTTTGTGGTGTATATCTGGCGCAGATTCTGTCACACGCCATGTTGCGACCTCATTGCTTGCGACACGTCTAAAAAAGAGGCGTGGCGGGGACAGGCCAGGAGGCCCATCTGATTCATCATTTTCTTCGACTGGTTTAGGCGTAGAAAATGGTCTAAATGTAAGATGGCACGGAAGCTGTCTTACATTTAGAATCCGTGATGGATACACCAATCCACCGCAGGGGCTTATTAAGACCAGTGTCTAAAATGTGGCCCATAATTATTCTTGTTAAGAACTAAAGGACATCCCTAGGCCTTGCTGTTATGTTGACAAGGTGTAGTAAATGGGGCATAAGTCATCGGCAGTGGAAATTACTATTGCTAGCGAAGAGAAAAACATGTCTTTCAAAACCTGTATGGGTGGCAGGAGTATCTGAAGGTTTACACAAGAAGAAATACCGTATTTTTCGATTTGAAAGACGCACTTTTTTCCCCCCAAAAGTAGGGGAAAATGGCAGTGCGTCTTATAAAGCGAATACTAGTGAACGCTTCCATTATAGCTGCCGGGAGCGGGGGATACTCACCCCCCTGCGCTACAGTTTTGCTTCCAGTCCGGCGCTCTTCTCCTGCCGGCGCTGCACTGTCCTGACCGCATACAGCGTCAGGACGTAGTGCGCGCACTCTGACCTGACGCTGCACGCAGAGCCGGCAGAGAAGACAGAGGAGCGCCGGACCCTGAGCGGAGCCGCTGCGCAGGATAGGTAAGAGAGGTTTATTATTTTATTCTTATGGCGCTGATCTGAGGTCTGATGGGGGCAGAGTGGGCTCATATAGGGGCTAATGGGCTGATCTGAGGTCTGATGGGGAAGAGTGGGCTGACATGGGGGCACATTGGGCTGATCTGAGGTCTGATGGAGGCAGAGGGGGCTGATATGGGGGCACAGTGGGCTGACATGGGGCACAGTGGGCTGATCTGAGGTCTGGTGGGGGCAGAGTGGGCTGACATGGGGGCACATTGGGCTGATCTGAGGTCTGATGGAGGCAGAGGGGGCTGATATGGGGGCAGAGTGGGCTGACATGGGGCACATTGGGCTGATCTGAGGTCTGATGGAGGCAGAGGGGGCTGACATGGGGGCACATTGGGCTGATCTGAGGTCTGATGGAGGCAGAGGGGGCTGACATGGGGGCACAGTGGGCTGATCTAAGGTCTGATGGAGGCAGAGGGGGCTGATGGGCTGATCTGAGGTCTGATGGAGGCAGAGGGGGCTGACATGGGGGCACATTGGGCTGATCTGAGGTCTGATGGGGGCAGAGTGGGCTGACATGGGGGCACATTGGGCTGATCTGAGGTCTGATGGAGGCAGAGTGGGCTGACATGGGGGCACATTGGGCTGATCTGAGGTCTGATGGAGGTAGAGGAGGCTTATATGGGGGCACAGTGGGCTGATATGAGGTCTGATGGGGGCACAGTGGGCTGACATGGGGGCACAGTGGGCTGATCTGAGGTCTGATGGAGGGCTGATATGGGGGCACAGAGGGCTGATCTAAGGTCTGATGGAGGGCTGATATGGGGGTCTGATGTGATCTCCTGAAATTTATGGGGGGTCTGACATTAGGATCTGATGTGAGGTCTGATGAAAAATATTTTTTTCTTATTTTCCTACTAAAATATCGGGTGCGTCTTATAAAGCAAAAAATACGGTTAATTTTCCACCAGGGGACTGAAAGTAACTAAACTAATCAAGGCATCATGATTCCTTAAAAGGGGTATTTTAGGATTTTATTATTGATGGCCACAATGCTATTGCATTGTCTCTTTTATTTTTATGATCCATCAATTTGTGATCAGCGGGGGCCAACACCCCACACACCCACCAATTAGCTGTTCTGCAGTAGCCTCGGCACCAAGTGCAAGAACTGTACAGCTCTGTTAATTATGTCATGGATGTAGCTGGTTAATGCAGCACTGCTCCCATTTTCTCTGATGGGAGTAGTGCTGCAATAACTAGCTACGTCTATAGCACACTGGATGGAGCTGTGTAGTTCTGCCGCTCCTGCAGAACAGCTGATTGGTGGAGGTGCTGAGTGTCAGACTGATCAGATATTGATGGCTCGTCTTGAGCTTAGACCATAAAAAGTAAAATCCTGAAATACCCCTTTAATGCTATTCTCCCAAAATACAATTGTGCTACAATGGTTTGGACCTCTGGCAGTCTTTCAAAGGGCGACATTCTTAACTGAGGAGAAATGAGAGGTTGCATATTATAGTGTATAAAGACAAGGGATGAGAAGAAGTTTCTGTAAAGGGAAAAAGACTGGTGCAAAGTAAGACCAGTGATAAAATGGTATTAGGTCAATTGTTTTGCATACTCTTGTAGCTACAGATCTGTTGATGATGGGATAAGGGCAACTGTCTACTCAATTTTGACCCACTGAGGGACATTTCTCAAGACTGACACAGGTTGTACTTACCTGGCTCCCCAGCACCCGCGTCACTTCCGATGCCCGCATTGCCGCCGCAACTCCCAGTTGCACAGATGAATACATCCGGAGTGGGGTTGGGGAGTTGGGGGAGGCAGCCAATACCAGGCCGTGATGGGAACGAGCCTCCCTAGCATAACCTGCAATACTAGGGAGACATGTTTCTCGTTGCTGCCTACTATTGGCTGCCCCTCCCCTGACGCTTTCATCCGCGCGACAGGGAACCAGGTAAGTACAACCTCTGTAAGGGCCCCGGGCATATGGGAAGGCATTTTAGGGATTGGATAACCCCAGGTCTTGATCCCTCTGTGGTGAAGTGCATTGCGAGTAATTTATTAAGAGGCAGATGCCTCTTAATAAATCAGAAGCATCCCTGGCAGTCCATGTGAGAGAAATTGAAGTCTACACCAGCTAGGGGCTGGCATATACTTCCGCTATAACTTATACCAGTTTTTGGAGTAAGTTATAGTAAATCTGTCAGTCTGTGCTAAGTCCCGCCAACTCTCATTAAACCCGCCTCTCTTCTTGCCACTTTAGGAAAGTGGCGAGGAGCTTCAAAAGTCGCAAATTATTGCGCACATACTGCGTGCAACATAATTTGGGACTTTTGTATGCCACTGTCGTGGCTTAAAGTTATTAGTAAATGCTACTCACTGGTTCAGATCCATAAGACAGCCCCAATCAAGTGCCCCACATAAATAAACTGTATGCCAAAAGGAGAGAAATCATGAGGATCAATGCCACTGTTCCTCTTTATCACAGATTGCCAAAACAGGATTGCCTAGAAAGAATATTATAGTAATATATTCAGTTTGATGGTGCACCACATAAACTTCCCATCACTCCCCTATCCTGTCTTTTTTTTAATGACGACTCATGTAAGGGGTAGAATTAAGAAACATCTACAGGAAGTATGGTTTCATCCAAACATAAAGGGCTAAGATATCTCTTCAGAATATAGGCTCCATAAAGGGCCCTTTACATGGGCAGATGATGGGGACAATTACTGGGAAGGAGCATTCCTAGTAACACTCATTCCTGATAATTGCCCAGTGTAAGCACTGATCGCCTCATGAACAAGTTTGTGTATTCGATGAAAGCATTGTTGATGCAGACAACAAAATTGTTTCTGGGCAGCAGATCATGTTGTGTGAACAGGGATCTGCTTCAGAGAAGGCTCTCTATGCATTTCTCCTGTCACTATTGGGAAGAAAAGGACTGTACTTTGTTTTCATGAAAACTGTAGTATGACACTTATGACATTTCTCTGTCAGGGCTAATGCACAGAACCATATGTTTGGTCCGCATCCAATCCGCACTTTTTGCGGTTCAAATGCAAACCCATTTATTTCAATGGGGCGGAAAAAGACTCCGACAGCACACCATGTGCTGTCCGCATCTGTATGTCCTTCCACGGGCCCTGCAAAAAGGACGAACATGACCTGTTCTTGACACTTTTGCAGACTATAGGACGTGAACGTGTTTACAGGAATAGGAAAAAAAAAACTGTCGGCATGCACATGGCCAGGATCCGTTGCGGACCGTAAAACAGATATAGCAATTCAAAAGAATGTGTCGACTAAGGCTTCCTGCACACCACCATAAGGCACATACAACTTTTTGCACTGTATAAACTGAAAATACAGGATGCCAATATAACTTTTCCCAGGAAAGATTTTATAATAAAATATAGCTACATTATTTCCCTTCTATTTACCAAATTAATGAAACTCAACTTAATGAGATGATCAATGGATAGGGCTGTATATCTTTTAATCCAAGAAACTAATGCAGTAACTCAAACCAGTTTCTTGACATAAATTTAATTTGGTTCTTGACAAGGGAGATAAATTATTCAGCCGTTTTTTCAACCCAATAGCATATCAGTAGTGAAAACCTTTTTTTTTTTTTTCTACCATTATTATATCTTTCTTATAAACCCTCAACAGACATGTAAGAGGTCATCGCTTACACAGAGCAAGGACTGTAATGAATAAGGGCTGTAATAGCCTGAAATGCATACACATCATCAGTGCCAGTTTTGCATGCAACGGTTTTTATCCAGCCGAAAGCCGGCATTTCACTGGAAAGTCGCCTGATCCCATTACAGTCAAAATAAACTAAAGTATACCAGACCAGAGGATCCCGAGGACAGCGGCGCAGGGGTGGTCTGGTATACTTCAGTTTATTTTGCACTTGCTGTGGATGATGGTATAAATGTTGCTTCCCCAAGTGGGATTCCCTTGCAGTTTTTCTTGTTTCACCACTGTTGGGTTGATATGATATACTGCAATAGTGGAGGTAATTAACAATATTTATGTTTGTATGGTGAATTGAGGGGCTGTCATTCCACATTGTGTCATGCTAAACATTGTGATTTGTCAGACAATTATTAGGATCTCAGGGATGTGTTGGTCATCCGGGACTGTGGATATTTTAATATGATTATTATTTTATTGATCAGGTATTAATAAAGATGTGGTGTTTGTGGATATTGTGTGGTTTAGTTTTTATTGGTGTTGGTAATTTTGATTCCACACAGAACAGATGATGTAAACATTATAGCTGTTATATTATATGAATGGGGCTGAGCTGTAATACCAAGCACAGCCGGACCCAGTGGACGGCATTGAACTTGGTAAGCTGTGAGGAGACTGTGCTGCTTACCAGAGCTCCCATGAGCACCATAGCAGCTGATTGGTGGGGGTGCCAGGAGTCAGACCCCTGCTGATCTCTTATTCATGACCTTTCCTGAGGACAGGCCATCAATTTGAAAATCGCAGAGAGCCCCTTTATCCTTTTGTAAGACAGTAAATCAACTTTTAAAATGTAAAAGATTTTAAATAAAATGAATTGTTCACACTTGCCAGTGAATCCCCATGGGCACAGGCTTCCAGCTCTTCAAGAGGAGAGGACTATTCTGAAAGAATTTAAGCTTTTATAAACGCATTTGTTTTTCTGTATTTTGATTGGCCCTTACTGCTCCAAGGTACTTGGATTTACTTGGATGGTACAAGATTTACTTAACGAGTAACACTGGTAGAGGTATTGCGATTTTGCACAGATGCGGATGCAAATGATTGTTGATCATTGTGACCATAAATGTACATGAAACTGATATTCAAAGATGATATTCTGATCATTTTTCTGAGCTGTGTTGCAAAAGTAGCAATTTTATAGGACACCCTGATGAGGTATTGTTCTGTGGACATATGCATTATAACAGGGATGCTCAACCTGCCGCTCTCCAGCTGTTGCAAAACTACAACTTCCAGCATACCCTAATAGCTGTAGACTGTCCAGGCATGTTGGGAATTGTGGTTTTGCAACAGCTGGATGGCCGCACTTTAGGCATCCCTACTTTATAATATGTAATTACTCATATATGTGTTCGTTCTAGGGATCCTGGTGAATGGGCCTTGGAACGTGCAAAGCAGAATGTCAAGGAAAACTTTCTTCTTGTTGGTATTCTGGAGGAGCTTGAAGATGTACTGCTTTTGTTAGAAAGATTTTTACCTCACTACTTCAAGGATGTCATGAGCATTTATAAAAATCCAGGTACATGGAGCAATTTATCTTTACCACCTGTTAGCATGATAAATTGAAAATTACTGACCCTAATCAATAAGAGGAATCTTTTGAAATGATGAACTGTAACAGTGTTGGATTATAATTTTTCAGGACTATTGGAGGTTTACAACCTTAGGTTTTCTGGGTGCTGTTGACATGTTTCTTACATCCTAATGGTACTCTGAGGGGCCAGTACAACTTTGCTCACACCTGTAAAACTGTATGAACTGCTTTTCTTTTCTTTTAAAATGCATTCCAACTTGCAGTCGGAGCAATTACTCATTGTCATTCTGTATTATTTTTAGCCAAAATATATGCAAGCAGGAGGTGCATGTTAAAAGGCTGGCTGGTTTCTAGATACTGGATTACCTTTTCTAAGAATGGGTAATTTTAGTATCAGATGGGTGGGGGTCTGTTACCCTGATCCCAACCAATTAGCTGTTTACAGCAGCTGCTGATGCTGGAAGTAAGCCAGTGGCCTGTAAAACGGCTAGGGCAGCGCTAACGTCAGCCCATCAGAGCTGGTGACATCACCGAATACACTGCTGGGTGGAAGCCTCCGTCTAGTTGTGTGCAGAGGTAAACAAACGAGCATTGAAATGAAATGCTCTGATACTCATATCACAGGGGCTGCCGGAGTGAAAATGTGGGTATGTCAGAGTTCAACTCTGAACCCAGACAACCCCTTTAAGCTAGGTTGTTATGTTTGATGTGACTTGTTACAGCAAGCAACTTGTTCTGTGATTTGTTCTTCATCTCACTTTATCCCAGACAATAAGAAAGTTGTCATTATTTTCAATCAAATATATCATTTCTATTAACCTGTTTGTTGCTTTGCTCCTCAGAACACAAAAAACTTGGAAATTTAACAGTGACAGTGAAGAAAACATTCCCAACTCCCGATGCCCTACAAGTTTTGTACCAACGAATGAAATACGAATATGAGTTTTATCACTACGTTAAAGAACAATTCCATTTGCTGAAGCGAAAACTTGGGCTTAAATCACATGTCGAAAACATACCCAGTCAAAAAATCTCTGTACCAGTACCCATCCCTGTGGAAACAGAAGAACCCATAGAAGATGAGGAGGAGCAAAACGATGAGAAGTGGTTAGAGGACATTTACAAAAGATAATAAGTTGTAGCCTCACAACTATGAGAGTACATCCATTTCTTAAGCTTTTTTTATTGTTAAAAAAAATTCTTAAGGAACATGGTTAATGCTTAACTGCATTAACACTTTCCCACATGTTGGGTATTAGGGAAATACTTGTGCCCGATTTTGCGGGTTGTGTTTACTTTCGTTTTTATGTTCAGAGTAATTGATAGGAGTGTTAAAAAATAAGAGATACAGCACAAGGACTTGAGCTTTTTGCCAGTATTTGCAGAAAAGTTTTACTAGTGTTATCTTTTGCAGAATGATGAATATGTAGAAGACATTGTGACTTATTTGTTCAAATTATTTTTTGCACAGTCATAGCCAGTGCAACCCAGGAGCTCAAAGACTGGCTCCATAGATAAAAGAGCTACATCATACTTTCATATATTGTTTTTTCATGGCCAGATGAACATCTGTACAGAAAAAGAAATTGTACACATCAACACATACTTGCCATGTTAAAACTGAGTAGGGCTTCCAGAAATATCTAGAGCTTTCTTGATCTTCTAAAAAGAATAGGTGTGTTTGTTTTACGACTTAGATCAGGGTTTTCTTAAGCTGATGCAGGCAACACAAAGTGGTCCCTCAAGATACAATAGCCTCAGATTCCAATATATTCAAAATAGTCTTGTTTTGGCCTCAAATCTAAACGCAACCAATGAACATGGTCATTTCTCCAGTAAAAAACCTTTATTGGCTGTATAGTGGCTCCTTTTTACAGTACAGTTTGGTACTACGTGTCATGTACTGCCCTGTGTCTGTGCCAGGATTAGCTTCTCATAGGATGTCGGGTGAGGGCGGCTCTATTTTATGTTTCTGATACACTGTGTACTGTACAGCAGTGTTCCTGAACGCCAGTCCTCAGGGCCCACATACCACACTAATTGTATCACCTGCTCAATACTAAGGAAATCCTGAAAACATGACCAACAGGTGGGGCCCTGAGGTCTGCAGTTGAGGAACACTCCTGTACAGGGCCCTGGAGAATCTCCTGTCATAGACAGTCATTTACAGCTTTCGGTTTTTATCCTGACTGTTATATGTAAGGACTTGCTTAATCTGTCTTGGTTATCTACATATTTTTGCTAAATCAACATTTTCTTGTCTTGGGATGACATTTTGGAGATTTAGAACCAATTACCGTTTTTTTATAGCGTTAGAGACTCAAGTTACAATGGTTTCTACATACAGTGGTAGTCTTGGAACCAATTAATATTGCAACTGGAGGGACTGCTGTATTTTAAATGCTTGATGCAAAGTGCACTGACTTTTAACTTAAAGGGTTATACATTGGTGGCATATCACTAGACGATGCCTCCAATGTCAGATAGCTGCGAGTCCCACCTCTGGGACTTTAATATTTAATAAGGATTTTAAAAATAAAACATGCACCTGCACCATGTACGTACCTCCACAAACCATTGGACAAGTGTGAAATGAAAAGTCAATTTTTGGTTCCTTTTAACCTCACAATATGGGCTGTTCAAGTTTTTATGAATTGCACAGAGTTAGAGCTGAGACGCAGTGTATACTAAGCCTGTATTTTGCATATAAGCCAGGAAAAGGTCCCAAATGTATCCACAGAGCGCCATTTAGCTGCCAGAATTTCCTTTTGACCTCCATTATGTTGGTATGCTATGGTATACTTTTTTCGCTCTATAGGAAAGCTCAACAGACTATGCTTTCCTATACGCATAGCAATTGCAAATAGAAATGTATATTGCGGGGTGTACTTTTTTTTTTGTCTTATGATAGGACCCTATGGGTGATACATTCCTATACAGTGACATACATCAAAGCCATACATCAGGAAATCTTCCCAAAGTATACCATCAACAAAAGGCTCCAACACATTTCGACAGATTTGCTAGGACTGGCATTTCCTATGCCAATCTTAGGCTACAGTTTATTGGTGTGAGATGTGCAAATTTATTAAGAGGCTCAGGACTCTTAATAAATTTGGAGCATTTCTGACAGTCCATGTACCAGAAAATCAAATCTATGCCAACTACGAGATGACATATAATTTATGATAGTTTCTGCATTAATTGTAGTTGGGCTGCCTCCTCCTGCTAACCCCTGCTTTCCCATAAATTATAGCGCAAATATGGTCTTTTATTTTAGGACTGTGGCATAAATGCTTTAATACATCCGCCCTAATGCCTCCCTATATACCTCTGCCGTATACTTATTTTAGGTTCTAGTCTACAGGATTTTTTTTTTTTTTTTTTTTTTTTAGGGATTCCTCTGCATAGAATAGTTTTGTTCTCTATACCAACTTATACCAGTGCCTTTTGGCATCAGTCAGGTGAATGAAGCCCTTTGCATTAACTAGACATATACACTGGGAGATTTTCTTTAGTACACAGAGAAGAGGCAACAGTGGAATGGTAGAGCTATAATAATCAACTGTATGACCTTCAGCATAGTAGTAAAACTAAAATGTATCTATGCATTTGTTCATGTGATATTCTTGCTATAGTAAACAGACTGGGGACTTTTGTTACATACCAAGTGACAAACCACTACTTGTAGGTCTCAGGGAAAAGGGCTATACTGTACCTTACTTCACTAGCATTAGACTAACATCCAAATTGTCTGTCAGGGGTTTACTTATAAAATCTGTATAGAAGCCATGTTTTCCAAATTCCTTTACTGTCTTTAGTAACGGTTGTGTGTTAAAAGTCAGTGTGCTGAGCAAACATATTAATGTATATTAACTAAGATTCCATTACATTCTTAAACTAATAAAAAAGTGATTTTTTTTTATGTATTAGATGTTGCCCAACTTAAAATTAGAAACAGAAGAGCACAGGGTTAGAGTAAGGCCTCGTGTACTTGGCTGTATTAATGCTCCTTACAACTTCTTGTTTTACTGAGCAGTAAAACAATATTTAAAATAGTCTATAGGTCCTGATTTAAAATAGTGGTTTCATTTTTCCTTTCTTTCCTGAAATCATGTGGAATGCAACAGAGAAAATTTGGAGGTACCATATTCTTTCTAAAAGCTTCAAAATATGTAGCTTACATGTCCCTCTGTACTTAAATCCATGCACATATTTGATTGCAATAGGCTTAAACGGATTTTACATGAGTTGAATACTGATGGCCTATCCTCAGGACAGTTTATCAGTTTATCTGATCGTGGGAGTCTGGCTCACGGCATGCCAATCAGCTGTTTGAAGAAACCTTGGTGTTCTGGTAAGTAGTCTTTTCACAGCATAACAAGCATAGCACTGTACATTGTATAGTGCAGCCCTGGATCATTCACTTGAATGGGACTGAGCTGAAAATAGGCCATATGACCAATAAAAGTAACACCCCTCGCCTCAGAAGAGGCTGCGGCACTCCAGTGAGTGCGTCAATCTTTTTTTTTTATTATTTTTTTTTTAACAAGACTGATTAACAGAGGTACTGGAAGTCAGACCCTCACCGATCAGATATTGATTATCTATCCTGAGGATAAGCCTTAAATATTGAACTGCTAGAAATCCACTGTAACACAATTGTTTAATTTCTACTTTAATCCTTACATAATGCAATACAGCGCGGTCTGTGAGCGCGGCGCAATTTTTCAAAGGTATCTATTTGTCAGGTTTAGCTTTATGATATGTGAAGAAGCAAAGATGTGCAATAGTTGCTCAACTCAGTATTACTTTGGCTATTTTTACATGGGTGATTCTAGTGTGTTTTTATGTTGTATCCTTAGACATGGACAATTCAAGGGTTATAACTGCCATATACCCGTTGGAAGCCCTGCCATGAGAGGCAACATATGTGGCTGCAGAATGTCCTGCACATATCGCTAAGCTGTTAGTGTCCCTACAGTCACTACTAAGGGTGACCAACTGTCATGCGATGGCTTCCCAGATCATCACTCTAGCAGCTGGGGCAGTCTGTCGCTCCACAGCAAAGGCAAGATTGAAGCACACACCATGATGCCTCCATAATCAAACCTGACCGTTGTGAGATCCCAAACAGAACCCGGATTACTCACTAAAGACGATAAAGTTCCAGTCCGTAACAGGCCAGGTTTCTCATTCATGACACCACTACAAATGAAGACCACGGTGGCTGGCTGTCAATGGCAAGACACATAATGGGCACGTAACACCAAATTTCCTTCTGCTAAGTTGCTAGAAACAGTACGAGCAGAGACAGGCCTGTAACAAAGGTACCACCTGTGTTTGGATAGTCAGATCAACTGTCTCTTCTGATGGTCTGTGTGGGTCGGCCAGAGCATGTTTGATGTGTGCATGCCCTTATGTATCCACTGCTCTCAACACTTCCTAACAGCTAGGTCAAAACAGCCTAGACGTGGGCAATTTGTCGAAATGACATCCTGCTTCTATCAGCCCCGTTTTATGATGCACCCTCTCTCAAAATCTGTCAACTGGGCAAAATGTCTTTGAGTGCATCGTAGAGACTCTTCTGGCAAGACACAGTTTCTTATCAGACCACACCTGTAACTATTTACATATCGGCCTGATATGCCAAGTTTTGCAGCAAGCCAACATTCTTATTTGGGTGCATTATTTTTTTTTGTCAGTGTATATAAAAAAGCTCATGTGAATGTACATCCAAACAATGTACTTCTGGCTACAATATTTGCAAAAGTACAAACTGGAAAGTTTATAGGATATAATGCTAAAATTTTTATTAATTTATTTTTTGGTTGTCATAAAGCAAGCCAATTCTCCTTAGGTAATTGCCTTATGAACCATAAAAGAATCAAATACACATATTCCCCTAAGGTGCCTGTGTGTGTAGTGGCTAGTCCACAATGGTTTTACGACAAGGCGTTTATGTGCTTCACCTGTATTTGCTGCTGCATGTATGGGTACTCTTAGCTGGAGTTCTACTTTGGCAAAATATTAGGGAATTGAATTATTAAGATTAGACGAAGATGATAGCTGGCTTATTCTAGGTTTATATGGGCCTTGAATGACAGAATAGCTATGGGTCCCCTGCTACACTATCCTTTAACAAACATAGAGTATCTTATAATGAATCCACCAATCTCATTTGGCTCTGGCATGTGCCCAAATTTGTCTGCTACTGACTGTAGACCAGAGAGCAATGAAAACATAGAACTGGGCAGCTGGGAGGGAATTCAGATTTCCTATTCTATAATATTTTACACAAAGTATTTCCAAATTATAAGTGCCTTAAAAATACTATGTTTCAGCTACTGTCAAAATGAGGCAATGTTTCTTACAGCTGATATTCTCATAGGGCTTGTCCTATATACAGTATTGATCACATCCATTGAGAATTTGGTAAGACACATTTGCTAGGGACACTGGCCAAATCTCACCTGCCATGACTTTTTCTGAGAAACAATTTTAGATGAGAACAGTTTATTGACAGCTACAGTTTAAGAAGACGACCAGTAGGAATGTCCCAAGATAATTAAATATTTCTCTTTATTTTCTCCCAATGACTTCCTTCAGCAAAAGAGGTTACTGTATTCTGGCAATTTTTAGATTAGGGTCGTTACCAGATTGCAAAGTATGGCAGAAAAGTATAAGAAATTTCTTACTTTCACTAATCAGCAGCAGGAGTTAAACATTTCTGCTCCGTTGTTATGGCTCATGCACATGACCTCTGGATGTTTTTTTTTGCGGTCCACAAATTGCCATAAAACACGGATAAAAGCTGTGTGCATTCCACATTTTGTGTAACAGAATGTTCAGCCCCTAATAGGACAGTCCTATCCTTGTTCATAATGTGGACAATAATAGGACATATTTTTTTGCGGAATGGCCATGCACACATATGGATACGGAATGCACACTGTCATTTCCGTTTTTTGCGGCCACATTGAATTGTATAGTTCCGCATACAGGATGCAAAAAAAAAAAATGTTTGCATGCATGAGTCTTTAAATGAGTTGAAATAGCCCTTGCTTTGGCGCCATTCTCTGTGGCACTGGTCTGGTCCTTTTCCCACTGCTTGTTTACAAACTGCAGTGGGAACATGACTGTATGCGTATATATGACCGCTACAGCCAATCCTTGTATTCAGATGTCTAACACTGAGGACACTGATTGGCTGCAGTGGTGATGTTCTATATACCCGCATGTCATCCACACTGCAACATGCACAGTGATGTGCAGGTATACGGAACATCCCTGCTGAACCCAATCAGCGCGCAAGGTTTTGAAAGTGTCAAAAAATAATAATTGTGATAGTATATTACGAAGAGGCCTGAAATGCTAAATAGCAATTCTATAACCATTCACAATAAACATCCATGACAAGTTCTAGATGAGAATCCTCAATATCGTCCTACACGGTTATGTGAAAATTTACCAAATGTAAAATACTTTATGAATATTGTTTCCACCCAGGAGATGCTCATGTGCTTCTAGGAAGATGTTAAAAGAACATAAATGTACATAGAAAAGACAATGGATAATATAATGAAAATAATTTTATTTGCAGAATGTTTTGTATATAATTATGTAGATGTGCCCTAATACTGCTTGTTGTTCCTTTGTTGTGAGGAATGAAACAAACTCTTCTCACTTACCTACATTTACACTGTCTGATAGTATAAGCATTAACAGTCTGTGGCATCATCAAGGTACTATATTTCTTTTAATTACAAGGCACATATTCATCTTTCTCCGTTCCCCATTAGAGATGTTTATCTTGATATATATTTTACAGGTCAATATAATTTAAAAATATAAAAATAAATGTAATAAAAACTGATGCAGCGTTTGATATTCTTGTAGAAGATTAACACACACAGGCCTTGACATATCTTCCAAGTGGAGATTTCCGCAAACCAACTGTTTACAGATGTTGGTTCTAATTCTATTGTGTATTTGTCGTATTTTAGGCTTTGCATGTGTTTTTCTCGGATACTCTGGCATGTAGCAGGAGGATGTATCTAAGAGATTGTCCAGCACTGGCTCATTAGCAGGATCCCATGACCCCACACTCCTGTCAATCAGCTGTGCTCCTAAGTGCTGCAGGGTTGAGTCTGTCTACCACATGGAGCTGTGATGTTCTGGCAACAGAGTTACACCCAAACAGCTGATCTGCAGAATGCCAGATCCTGCCAGTCAGCTAGTGATGGCCTATCCTGAGGGTAGGCCATCACTTAGTAAAAGCTGGACAACCCCCTAAAGGTAGAGATTTTACCACACTGCCAAAATGGAGCATTCACATTGCACATTCACCATCTGATGGTACATAGTAGGGTTTAGCTGATTGTGGAGTATGTTGAATGTTCACGGTTAGGGTCCATTCACACGTCCGTATTTCTGGCTCCTTATCCATTCCACAATTTTGTGGAACGATTGTGGACCCGTTAATTTCAATGGGGCCGCAAAAAGATGCAGATAGCACACTGTGTGCTGTCTGCATCCGTAGTTCTGCTTTACGACGATGCAGAAAAGATAGAGCATGTCCTATTCTTGTCCACAATCACGAGAATAGGCATTTCTATCATAGGGCCGGCCATGTGCACGCGGCCGGTATCCATGGTTTTGCAGATCCGCAATTTGCGTACCACAAAACACGGTCGGAGGTTTCCACATCAGACATGATACTAAAAGGCTATGTATAAATTAAGCATTTTTAGAAATAGTCTAGGTTAAGAATATCCTACTGTATGGTGTATATATCACAAAGACTGGTAATCTCCAACCTGCAGCTCTCCAACTCTCATCATACACAGAGAACTATGTTCTGCTAGGGCAGTTGCAGTTTTGCAATAGCTGGAGAGCCAAAGGTTTTGGAACATTGTCCTAGACTAGGGATCAGCAACTTTTGGCTCTCCAGCTGCTGTGAAGCTACACTTCCCAGCATGCAAATATACTTGGCTGTTCTTCTAAGGTCCCATTCACACGACCGTATTGAATGGGGCCGTATCGATCCGCAAAATTGCGGAATAGATGTGGCCCCATTCACCTCTATGGGGCCGGGAGCCGTGGCACGGAGCTAGCTCTGTGCCGCGGCTCATTTGAAGCATGTCCTATACTTGTCCGTACGCACGGACAAGTATAGGCATTTTCAATGGGGCCGCCCGGCATGTGTTCAGAGCGCTGCGGAACACACGCCGGGCGGCTCCCGTATATATGCGGGTCCGCAATAATGCGGACCCGCAAACATACGTTCGTGTGAATGGACCCTAACTCTCATAGAAGCGAATGGAGGATTCTGGGAGTTGTAGTTTCAGAACAGCTGGAGTGCCAGCAGTTGCTGATGCCTGTCCTAGACAGATAAACTGATGCAACAAACAGACCTTATGTATAGTTAGATCCTGTAGTCATGTATTCCCCCCATGCTTCTTGCCAGCCTACTCCTTTGGATGCGTCTATGTTCAGTGCAAGTAAACATTATCTTAAAGGAATAATGCTCTAAAGAGACTTCTATACTGCATTTTTTCAGATATCACAGCTTACACATCCATGTCAGTATGAGAAGGGGAAGGTGGGGGAGAAGCGAGGGGCAGAGGTAGAACATGTTTCACAGGAAACATCACTGAGTACTGAACTTGAAGATCCAAAAGTTTAAAGCAGCTCTGTCACCTGAAAATGCTGCCCTATGTAAAAGGCAGCAAATGAAAACTTCTATTAGCCCAAATAGCAAAAATAAATGTTACAAAAATTAGTTAATAGAGTGGATTAAAAAACAAGAAAAACAGCCAAAGGTATACAGCTTTATCTTCTCTAGGCACATACCTAAATGCCTTATATGGCTAAAGTGAATTTATGCTTTAAGAAGGTAAAGAACTAAGATTTAAGATTATGAACTGTTCTTTAAAACAGTAAAATGTATATATTTTTTAAATTGAACACCTGGTATCAGGATCTGCAGTGTACAATTCAAAGGGATTTTACAGGATTTTATACTGGTGGCCTATCCTCAGATTACACCCCACAGCCTCTCTAATCAGCTGTTTCCAAGTGGCTCCAGAGTCAGTATTACACAATTCCAGCCACTGTGTGGTGGATGAAGGTGCTTACTGGAGCGCTGCAGTAACCAGCTACGTCTAATACAAAATGGACAGAGCAATGTAGTTCGGTAACCTACTTCCAGTGCCAAGAGGAACACTGGAACAGCTGATCGGTGGTGTGCTGGTTGTTGGTCTCCCGCCGTTCTGATATTCATAAGTTATCCTGATGGTATACCCTCAGTATAAAACTACTGGAAAACCCGTCCGTTGCTTCTCAGTATCTCCGTAGCTATAGACTACAAATTGGCAATTTTTAATTACAGCGAGTGCAGACTCAGATTATAGAGTAATGACTCCTAGCAAGATTTTGCTTGCACATTAATCAGGAGACTATTGAAGACTTCTGGCCAGAGGAAGGGGGAACAACCAAAAGCAGTAGCTGGTGATGCATACAAGCTGGTCAATGACAAGAGCAAAGTCAGCATCAAGCTAGCAATGTAATACCATGGGAACTTCTAGATCTGAGCAGAGTTTGCTGGAAAGGCTTCTGGTTAAATGTACAGTTTCCCTGAAAATGTCATCCAAGATTTTAGTTTTAATTTGAAAAATATCTTCCTCCTGTCATTCATAGTTGGATTTGGGACATGTATCCTGACAGGAAACAGTAAAAAGCAACTATCAATATTTGGCCATATTCAAACATACCAGAAATATTGTGCAGTTAAACCAGCCTAGAAATGTTGTTGTGAATTTCACCTACCGCACTGTAATGAACGAAACCCGTGTTGAATATTTGCTGCATTTCCACAACATGTGAAAACCGATTTTTTACACTACCAGTGAATGGAATTATTTTGCAGTACAGTGATCCCTCAAGATACAATGGCCTCAGGATACAATATATTCAACATACAATGGTCTTTTCTGACCCATCGTAAGTTGAAACCAAACTCCACATACAATGTCTTAGACTCAGATCCAACCAATCAAGGCCACTTATAATCCAATAGCTGGATTAGTCGCTGGTTAGTAGCTATTCCTGGATGTTATACAAGTGCATCTCAATAAATTTGAATATCATAAAAAAGTTGTTTTTTTCAGTAATTCAGTTCAAAAAGTGAAACACATATATTATATGAGTCATTACAAACCGAGTGAACTTTTTCAAGTGTTTCTTTATGTTAATGTTGATTATTATGGCTTACAGCCAAGGAAAACCCAAAAGTCATTATCTCAGAAAATTAGAATAATTAACCCAAAACACCTGCAAAGGCTTCCTAAGCCTTTAAAAAAGTCCTTTAGTCTGGTTCAGTAGGTGACACAATCATGGGGAAGACTGCTGACTTCTCAGATGTCCAGAAGGCTGTCATTGACACACTCCACAAGGAGGGTAAGCCACAAAGGTCATTGCTTAAGAATCTGGCTTTTCACAGAGTGCTAGATCAAAGCATATTAATTGAAAGTTGAGTGGAAGGAAAAAGAGGTGCACAAGTAACAGGGAGAACCGCAGTCTTGATAGGATTGTTAAGAAAAGGCTTTTCCTAACTTTGGGGGAGATTCACAATGAGTGGACTGCTGCTGGAGTCAGTGCTTCAAGAGCCACCGCACACAGACGTATCGAGGACGTGGGCTACAAGTGTCGTATTCCATGTGTCAAGCCACTCATGACCAATAGACAACACCAGAAGCGTCTTACCTGGGTCAAGGAGAAAAAGAACTGGACTGTTGCTCAGTGGTCAAAGGTGGTGTTCTCAGATGAACGTAAATATTGCATTTCATTTGGAAATCAAGGTCCCAGAGTCTGGAGGGAGAGTGGAGAGGCACTCAATCCAACCTGCTTGAGGTCTAGTGTGAGGTTTCCACAATCAGTGATGGTTTGGGGAGCCATGTCATCTGCTGGTGTAGGTCCACTGTGTTTTATCAAGACCAAAGTCAGTGTAGCCGTCTACCAGGAAGTTTTAGAGCACTTCATGCTTTCCTCTGCAGACAAGCTTTTTGGAGATGGAATTTTTATTTTCCAGCAGGACTTGCCACCTGTCCACACTGCCAAAAGTACCAATACCTGGTTATATAACCACAGTATCACTGTGCTTGATTGGCCAGCAAACTCACCTGACCTTAACCCCATAGAGAATCTATTGGGTATTACATAGTTTATAAGGCCGAAAAAAGACATCTGTCCATCCAGTTCGGCCTGTTCTCCTGCAAGTTGATCCAGAGGAAGGCAAAAAACCCCTGTGAGGTAGAAGCCAATATTCCTCACTTTATGGGGAAAAAAATTCCTTCCCGACTCCAATCAGGCAATCAGAATTACTCCCTGGATCAACAACCCCTCTCTAGTAACTATAACCTGTAATATTATTACCCTCCAGAAATACATCCAGGCCCCTCTTGAACTCTTTTAGTGAACTTACAATCACCACCTCCTCAGGCAGAGAGTTCCATAGTCTTACTGCTCTTACCGTAAAGAATCCTCTTCTATGTTTGTGAACAAACCTTCTTTCCTCCAGGCGCAGAGCATGTCCCCTCGTCACGGTCACAGTCCTGGGGATAATAAGATCATGGGAGAGATCTCTGTACTGACCCCTGATATATTCATACATAGTTATTAGATCTCCCCTCAGTCGTCTTTTTTCTAAAGTAAATTACCCTAATTTTGATGATCTTTCTGGGTACTGTAGTGCACCCATTCCAGTTATGACTTTAGTTGCCCTCCTCTGAACCCTCTCCAGCTCTGCTATGTCTGTCTTGTTCACAGGAGCCCAGAACTGTACACAGTACTTCATGTGTGGTCTGATTTGTAAAGTGGCAGGACTATGTCCTCATCACGAGCATATATGCCTCTTTTGATGCAACCCATTATCTTATTGGCCTTGGCAGCAGCTGTCTAACACTGGTTCTACAGCTTAGTTTACTGTTCACTAAAATTCCTAGGTCCTTTTCCATGTCAGTGTTACCCAGTGTTTTACCATTTAGTATGTACTGGTGACTTGTATTATTCCTTCCTATGTGCATAACCTTATATTTGTCAGTGTTAAACCTCATCTGTCACTTCTCTGCCCAGGCCTCCAATCTATCCAGGTCCCTCTGTAGCAGTGTACTGTCATCTTCTGTGTTAATTACTTTACAGAGTTTAGTGTCATCTGCAAAAATTGACATTTTACTGTGCAAGCCTTCTACAAGATCATTAATATATTGAAGAGAATTGGGCCCAATACTGACCCCTGTGGTACCCCACTAGTGACAGTGACCCAATTTGAGAATGTGCCGTTAATAACCACCCTCTGTTTTCTATCACTGAGCCAGTTACTTACCCACATACAGACATTTTCTCCCAGGCCAAGCATTCTCATTTTATATACTAACCTTTTATGTGGTGCCATGTCAAATGCTTTGGAGAAGTCCAGATATACGACATCCATTGATTTGCCACGGTCAAGTCTAGAACTTACCTCCTCATAGAAACTGATTAAATTGGTTTGACATGACCGATCCCTCATGAAGCCATGCTGATATGGAGTTATTTGCTTATTTTCATTGAGGTACTCCAAGATAGCATCTCCTAGAAAACCTTCAAACAGTTTACACACGACAGATGTTAAACTTACCGGCCTATAGTTCAGGCTCTGTTTTTGGACCCTTTTTGAATATTGGCACCACATTTGCTATGCGCCAATCCTGTGGAACACCCCCTGTCCGTATAGAGTCCTTAAATATCAGAAATAAGGATCTGGCGATGACATTACTTAATTCTCTTAGGATACGGGGGTGTATGCCATCCGGTCCTGGCGATTTGTCTATTTTAATCTTTTTAAGACGTCACTGTACTTCGTCCTGGGTCAGACAGGGCACTTTTAATGGGGAATCTATTTTTATATTGTGCATTTCATCTGACAGTTTATTTTCCTCAGTGAATACCGTGGAGAAAAAAATATTTAATAGCTTTGCTTTCTCCTCATCGCTCTCTGCAACTCCCTCCTCATTACTCTGTAAGGGGCCAACACTCGGGTTTATACTTTTTACCATTTATATAATTAAAGAACATTTTCGGGTTAGTTTTACTCTCTTTGGCGATTAATCTCTCGGTCTCTAGTTTGGCTGCTTTTATTTGTCATTTACATATTCTATTTTTTTTCCTCATAGTTCTTCAATGCTTCCTCGCCACCCTCCTGTTTTAGTGATTTAAATGCTTTCTTTTTGTCATTTATTGCTTTCTTTACAGTTCTATTTATCCACATTTTTGGATTTTTTTGTTTTTTTCTTGTTCCTTAACCTTTTATTCCCATAAGGTATGTACCTCTCACAATTAGATATTAGGATGCTTTTAAAAATATCCCATTTTGTGGCTATATTTTTATTTTTGAGGACATTGTCCCAGTTAGTTAGGCCTATGGCCTTTCTTAGTTGGCTAAATTTTGCTTTTTTGAAGTTTGGTATTTTTGTTCCTCCCTGAAGAAACGCTCTTTTGAATGACAATTGGAAGGTTATTATATTATGGTCACTATTTCCCAGGTGTCCCCCAAACTGCACATCTGTTGTTCTGTCAGGTCTATTGGTTAATACCAAGTCCAGTATGGCCGCCCCTCTAGTCGGGTCCTGAACCAGCTGGGAAAGGTAATTGTGTTTGGTTATTTCCAAGAACCTGTTTCCTTTATGAGATATACAGGTTTCAGTTTCCCAGTCTATATCTGGGTAGTTGAAGTCCTCCATAATAACAACCTCATTATGATTTGCCGCCTCGTCTATTTCGTTTAGAAGTAGATTTTCTATGGGCTATGGTATACTAGGGGGTTTATAATAAACTCCTATTAGTATTTTATTATTGTTTTTGGCTCCATTTATTTCTATCCACAGTGACTCCACATGTTCATGTCCCTCACTTATATCTTCCCGGAGTGTGGGCTTTAGACAGGACTTTACATAAAGGCAGACCCCTCCCCCTCTCCAGTTTTGGCGATCCTTTCTAAACAGACTGTAACCCTGTACGTTAACTGCCCAGTCATAGGTATCATCCAGCCATGTCTCAGTTATTCCCACTATGTCATAGTCCTCCTCACACATCACTAATTCCAGTTCACCAATTTTATTAGTCAGGCTTCTGCATTAGTGTACATACAATTAAGAGGTCTATGTATATTTTTTACCCCCCTTTTTTAATTACTATTACCTGTGAAGTGAATATCTGGGGTTTTTGGATTACTTTGGTTGCTGTTTTGCCCAATATTCTCCCTACATTCCTCACTAATCCCAACCCCCACTATCCCCCCACTCTCCCCTCCTATGACCCACTCTCTATCTACACTATCTACCCCCACCCTCCCCCCAGATCCTAGTTTAAAAGCTCCTCTAGCCGTCTAACCATTTTTTCCCCCAGGGAAGTTGCACCCTCCGCATTAAGGTGCAGCCCGTCCCTCCTGTAGAGTCTGTAGCCGACAGAGAAGTCGGCCAGTTCTCCATGAACCCAAACCCTTCCTTCCTGCACCAGCCTCTGAGCCACTTATTTAACTCCCTAAGCTCCCGTTGTCTCTCTAGTGACGCTCGTGGCACTGGTAGTATTTCTGAAAACACTACCTTGGAGGTCCTGGACTTGAGCTTCTCTCCTAGTTCCCTAAAATCATTTTTAAGGACCTTCCATCTCCCCCTGACTTTGTCATTGGTGCCAATGTGTACCATGACCGCCGGGTCTTCCCCAGCCCCACCGAGCAATCTGTTAATCCGATCCGCGATATGCCAAATCCGAGCACCCGGGAGACAACACACTGTTCGGCATTCACGGTCTCGGCGACAGATGACCCTGTCTGTCCACCTAATAATAGAGTCCCCTACCACCCTGTCCTTTGCTGCTCTCCTTTTCCCATCCTTCCTGCAGCGGTCATCCTCCTGGTTTCTAGGAGAAACGGCCTGCTGCAGTGTCGCTGGTTCTGGGTTTTCATCCCTAATATCATCCAAACAGGCATATTTACTAGGGCGTTCCAGCTCAGGACTAGCCTCGCTGGCACTTTTCCCTCTACCCCTTCTTACTACATTAACCCAACTGCTGACCTGATAGTCCTGCTCTTGCCCTTCTCCTCCCACCTCCTCTTCACTGGCCCCAGCCAGTGCCTGCACTGTGAGGTCTAAGCCTTTCTCCAGGTGTTTAATGCCCCTAAGTATGTCAAGCTGCTTATTTAGATCCAAGATCTGGGCTTCCAAATATGCAATGTGATTGCATCTAGTGCAAATGTATTCACCCTCGAATGGCTCTTCAAGGCATGCATACATTGCACAGGACACACACTTAGTAGCATTGTCCATGGAGCACCTGCTAGATGGGGATATACAGTACAGTACAGAAAAACAGTAAATATGCGAGAAGTTGTGGTTTGCTGTAGCTGGAGGACTACAAATCAAGTTAGCAACACACAAGGAAAATCTCTCCAACCTTACTTTTTTGCTCCTTGTCTTAAATTCCGTTTTTTTTAACTCCACTTATACACAGCCCACTTACACAGCAAGCCTAATGTCAGAGTATTGTCAAGAGGAAGATGAGAGACACCAGACCCAACAATGCAGACGAAGCTGAAGGCTGCTATCAAAGCAATCTGGGCTTCCTTAACACCTCTGCAGTGCCACAGGCTGATCGCCTCCATGTCATGCCGCATTGATGCAGTCATTAATACAAAAGGAGCCCCAACCAAGTATTGAGTGCATTTACTGTCTGTCTAATAAAATATTCTAATTTTCTGAGATAATGATGTTTGGGTTTTCCTTGGATGTAAGCCATAATCATCAACATTAACAGAAAAAAACACTTGAAAAAGTTCATTCTGTTTGTAATGACTCTATATATGTGTTTCACTTTTTTAATTGAATTACTGAGAAAAAAAACGTTTTGATATTCTAATTTATTGAGATGCACTTGTATGTAAGGACTTGTTTTGTCTGTCTCAGGTATCTGCTTATTTTTCTTAAAGGGTTTCTGTCACCAGTTTTGGGCATATAAAACAGGATGACATTTGCAATGTGCAAATGTCACCTGATGCCCAAACTGGTGATCATTTTTTTACTGGTGCCCCCGTTTTTGAAATAAATCAACTTTTGTCGTATGCAAATGAAGCTTACTAGGTGCAAAGGGCGGTAACCCTGCACCTAGTAAGCGCCGTTTCCCTACCTTTATTCACGCCCCCTTTGTTGTGATAGACAGGGCCAGGCAGCTCGCTCTAGCTGCTCCTGGCCCTGTCCGTGCTGAAAATCCCGCGCCTGCGCCGTTCGGACTTCATTCGGCGCAGGCGCAGTGAGTGCCGATTGCTGCCGGGCTCCCGGCTTCCTCACTGCGCCTGCGCCGATGACGTCACAGAACACCCAGAAGAGAAGGCGGCGCAGGCGCAGTGAGGAAGCCGGGAGCCCGCCCCTTGCACCTAGTAAGCTTCATTTGCATACGACAAAAGTTGATTTATTTCAAAAACGGGGGCACCAGTAAAAAAATTATCACCAGTTTGGGCATCAGGTGACATTTGCACATTGCAAATGTCATCCTGTTTTATATGCCCAAAACTGGTGACAGAAACCCTTTAAATCTTCATTTTCTCTTATCTTGGATGACATTTTGGGGCTTTGGAACCGATTACTCAATTTACAATGGTTTCAACATACAATGGTCATCCTGGAACCAATTAATATTGTATCTTGAGGGACCACTGTACTTTAAGTATGGATTCCACAAAAAAAAAACCTGATGTGTGAACTTGGCATTAAATGCCATAAATTGGATCTCAGACCCATGCCCCCTATCTTTCATAGATTGCTCCCTGTGGATCCATCCTTTCACATAGACCTCTCTGTCATGACCCTGTGTCTCAGGCTGCACCCCCTAGCCCTCCTGTTACACAGCCTGCTCTCCTTCCCCCTATCTCACACAGATTCCTTCCTATGGTTCTCGACTTACACACTGACCTCTCCCTCATGCTCCTTATCTCAGCCTGCTCCTTATAGCCCTCCTATGTAAGGCTACTTTCACACTTGCGTTGTGGTTTTCCTGATCAGTGTTGTCCCCATGCATTCTGAATGGAAAGAGATCTGTTCAGGATGCATCAGGATGTCTTCAGTTTAGGCAGCTTTCAGTTTTGTGAGCGGACACAAAACCGCAGCAAGCTGTAAGGCTACTTTCACACTAGCGTTTTTAAATTCCGGTATTGAGTTCCGTCATAGGGGCTCAATACCGGAAAAAAAACACTTCAGTTTTGTCCCTATTCATTGTCAATGGGGACAAAACTGAACTGAAGACAACGGAATGCTCCTGAAAGCATTCCGTTCCGTCTTCAGACCGGAGAACAAACCGTAGCATGCTGCAGTTTTCTCTCCGGTCCAGGCATCCGCACCAAGACGGATCCGGAATGACCCCCAATGCAAGTCAATGGGGACGGATCCGTTTGGTGTGACCACAATGGTAAACGGATCCGCCCTCCATTGACTTTCAATGGAGTTCAGGACGGATCCGTCACCACAGACAGACATACATACACATACACACAAACACTTACATACTCCAGGCAGGCCGCACATCTTCATGCCCAGGAGGCGCGCCGCTATGACGATTCCCTACAGCGCCCAGCAGAGGGCGCTGTGGGGAATCATCATAGCTGCGCGCCTCCTGGGCGTGAAGACGTGCTGCCTGCCTGGAGTATGTAAGTATGTATGTGTTTGTGTGTATGTGTGTGTATGTATGTATGTCTGTATATGGTACTGTGTGACATGTGTGGGGCCGGAACACGGTTCCGTCCCCACACATGTCCCTGCGGCAGTCCGGATCCGGCGGCACCCTTCACCTGCTGGACCGGACTGCCGCTAGTGTGAAAGTAGCCTAAAAAACCAGATCCGTCACCCATTGACTTTCAATGTATTTAGTGCCTGATCAGTTTTTTTTTTTTAAAGCCTTATTCACACGCTCAAATCTGTGAGCAGGTGGTCAGTGAGGCATTCTTGAAGCTGTCCATGAAGGATCCATGTTGGGTCCGTGTTTTGCTATCCGTGTTGCATCCGTGTTTCACTGACACTAAACAGCTGAAAAATAATTTTCAAAGCATCTCTTAATGATCTGTGAAACACGCATGCAACAAGGATCCGTGGTTTTCACGGACTCATTGACTATAAAGGAGCGTGTGGGATCCGGGAACACGGATCAAGATAGCACATGCATCCGTGCTAAAAACACGGACCCACGGACCGTGCTAAAACACTGATGTCTGAATACACACATTAAAATGAATGGGGAAGTGTGCTGTCCGTGGAGAACACGTACAGCACACGTCTGTAAAACGTGTGAATGAGGCTTAACTGAACTGATCCATCCTGATGTGCAAAATCAAAATGGATCAGTTTAATTCAGGTATAGAGATTCTCTTTCGGATCTCAGTACCTGAATTAACAACACAAGTGTGAAAGTAGCCTTACACAGACTTCTCCCAAACTGCTCTACATGGTTCCTCTGTCAGACTGCTTCCCATAAACCTTTTGTCTTAATACAAACTGCCCTCTATGCTCCCTCCTATCGACTGCTTCCCATACTACCTTTCTCACATAGCCTGCTCCCCAGTCCCCTGTTCTCTTGAATGGAGTGCACCCCAGCCCCACCTGTCTTGCATAGACTGCTCACCATGCCCTCTTCATGCACCCCTCCTGTATTACAGACTACTACCCTATATCCCACTACCTCACATGGACTACTGCGCATGTCAACTATCACAGTAACTGCTCCCCCATTCCTCTCACAGGGCTGCTTTCCATGCCCCCAACTAACAGATCCTCCATGTGCCACAACCTCACACAGACTGCTCTCCATGTCCCTCTGTCTCCCAGGCTGCTCACAAACATTGCTGCACTCCCCATGCACACACACACTGCTCCTGTCATCCCCTTGTCACAGTGACTGCTCCCCTATGCCCGTTATACAGACTGCTCCACATGCACCTCTATCTTAAATATGATCAAGCTGCTCCCTCATGTCTCGCTGTTACACAGACTTCTCACCTTTTTCCCCGACTAGATTGTTGCCTTGTTATGGACTGATCTTCCATGCGCCACTCTATTACTCAGACTGCCGTCCTATCTCACGCAGGCTACTCCTCATGATCCCCTCTGACTGTGACTGTTTTCCGTGCCCCTTCTGTTGACAGTTTACTCACTAGACTCCTTTTCTATTACCCGGACTACTCTACGTGCCCTGCTGTCACAGACTGCTTTCCATGTCCCCCACTAGAACACACTGCCCTTCGTGCAACCTAACTCACACATTAACTGCTCCCCATTTTTCTCTATTATACAGACTACTCTGAGTCCTATTGTTACAGACTTCTCCCCATTCCACTTCTGTTACAGAGTGCCTCCTGTGTATCTCCCAGACTGCTCTCCATGCTAACCCTCTTTTCAACTGCTCCACCATGGTCCTCATGCCCTCTGTTACAGAATACTTTCCATGCCTCCATCTCACATAGACCATATGGTCCAACCTTTTGTAACAGACTGCTCCCCGATGCTGCCAATCTCAGTTTCCCTCATGCGTCTTATATCACAGATTGCTTTTCCTATCTCACATAGACTGCTCCCTATGCCCCCATTGTATAATGACTGCTCACCATGCGCCTTCTCTCACAGAGTACACCCCATGCCAACCATAACACATATTTTCTTCTATTGTTTTTATTTTCTGATTGCAGTTTTTTTTAATTCTATTTCCTGAACATTATGATGGGGATGGCCATCTTGCCTGAGGTGTTTTTAACACCATTTAGAAAGTATTAAGAAAACTGCAAGAAAGTATTAGAAAAATTGTCTATGGCAGCCATAGACACAATGGTTAGGAGGGTACTCATTGACTTCTATGGGAGTGTTTTCTCGCATACTCTGTGCCCAGTGCAGGGGTCATTGTACAAGGAAAGAGTAGATAAGCTTTGACAATCACCTATTCTGAATGGTGGTATCACCTCTGTGTATAGATAAAGAGGTAATTAAGTACCAAGACGTGGTGCCTATTATTAGGCTTTTAGTATGAGGAAGAGAGATGGCATTGGCGATTGCTGCTCCTTATACTCTAGAGGAGATCATGCACCGGTCTCCTCTGCTAGCGATCAGTAGATTGTCGGGAGGGAACGCTAGATCGTTGTCCCGTGTAAAGGGACCATTAGTGGTCAGTGGGAAAACTGCAGGATTTTATGGTTATTGTTCAAGTGTAGATATTGACATGGAACATTAAAAATAACATCATCAAAAATTCCTTAAAAATATGTTAAACATTAAAATGTGATTCAAATAATAGGTAATTTCAACATCAACATTCAATGTTATCTGTGAAAAGAAAACTCTTTATAAGATACTTACCCTTCCTTGATTCCAGGCTCTCCAGGGTCATGTGACACCCCTGTTCTCGGTTTCTTCTGTTTTATCAACAGCTATGTCTTCTCTTTAGTCCTAGGTAATGTATAGGTGTCATCACTGAGTCATATACACTATTGGCCTGAAGTTCAGGAGGATTTACATGTTCATCCCTCTACTGTTCATGCATCCTGGCACTGAACAGAACTCAATGTTCTATCTGTACATGAGCAAGCTTGTGCAGGAGTATGAGGAAAGGAGTGCTGTAAACAGGGAAAATCTGGTTTTCTAGGTATAGAAAATCTAGTTAAAAACATCTGTGTCCACAGCAGTGACAGCAATAACATACGGAGAACTGAAAAACCAGTAAGAAAGTTAATTGGATCTGGTAATGCAATAGGTTTAGACAGATTAAAATGTATAGGGGTATCAGAAAACCCTTTGAGGGTTTTAGTAATAGTAAAAACAGATTTGGTTACAACCACATAGAATTGTAATAGACTACAGAATACTCAATCTACCAAGATAAATCACACTCCCATTCCTAAATAGTGCCATAGCAAGACAGATTTGCCTTTAGGTTCCTGGGAAAATCTGGGTTAAGTGGGACACTAATAGATTGCAGAATAGTAAATCTACCAAGAAAAAAAACACCTCCTAAATAGTGCCACAACCAGGTACATTTGTCTTTCAGATTCCTGGGAAAGATGGATTACTACCATATGGATCTGTAATGGAACCTGTGGAATACTATATCTCCCAAGAAAAAAAAACATCCTAAACAATGCCATAGCTATGCCATTTTGCCTTTCAGGTTTCTGGGAAAGCTAGAACACCACCATATGGAACTGCAATAGACTGCAGAATGCTAAATCTACCAAGATAAATCCCCATCCCCACTCAAATATATACAAATTTAACCCAGGCAATGGTTTGTAGGGACAGTTAGTGAAAGAAAATGCCTGTTCTGACTGAAACCTTCCCCATCTGTCAAATCTATTAGACATTCCTCTCCAGTGATAGTCATTATTATGTGGACATCGTAGGGAGGGCGGTGTAAGAGGGAGAATTACAACTCCCAGCATATCAGACTGTTATTATGGGGCATCAGTGGACATTATAGGGAGAGAGGTATTAGAGAGGAGAACTTCAGCTCCATTGTGACCTTACAGTCCCTTCAGTCCCCTCAACACGTTTCTGCACAGCTGAGCCCTGTCTCAATGGGAAAATGAGGTAAAATTAAATTGGCTGAAGTGGAATAAGTAAATTGAAGAGACAGATCTCAGAGAACTGGGAGAGAAAGTGGCTGTGAGCCTGGACTCCTATGGCAATGCAGGCAGATCAATCTGTGGGCATTTCAATGTGGCTGGTTAAGCCCCACCCCACTCCTGAACTTCCTGTTCAGTGTGTGTGTCCCACCAGTATAGAGATGCTTCTGGATATGTTAGATTCCATGACCGTATAGCTGATAAGGCATGTTTCCAAGCATGGAGCTGTAAGGTCATCAGTAGTTCATCAAGGATTCTGAGTAAGGAGAATAATGAAGTTATGGGAACAATTTCACTTGTGTGTGCCCTGTTAGAGCTATTACTCCATAAAACTAACTTATCACCCTGACAAGGGTGCCCCATGTGGCACCTGTCTCTATTATTACGGCCCTGGACATCCCTACTACAGAAAAAGAAATTTGTTCCAATTGTTTGAGACAAAAATGTTGTTCAATATCTAAGCACTGCACAACCCCTTTACAGAACTCCCCATGTTCTATGCATTTCTCAAAATGTAAGACCCCAACACTTTCAATAAATTCATTAGCCACTTGTTTTTCTGTCTCTATACAACCGTGCTGCTGCTGTGCCCGTGTTGCAGACCACAATCCCATTGCAATAAAAAAAAATTTAAAAAAAGCAATAGGAGAATTGCTGTCTTTATCTTGCTGTACCCCAAAATAGAACCAATGATGATGGCAACTCATCCTGCGAAAAATAAGCCCCCACACAGCAACATCGAGAGAAAATAAAAAAAATGTATGGTTGTCAGAGAATGGCTGCACTCGTACCCCAGAGGCATTTAAAATGGAAAATGTGCAAAGAAGTGAAATATCTAAATTTCACCTCCATTTTCCTTTAATTCTTGTGAAACATGTAAAGGATTAACAAAGTTAGTAAAATCAGTTTTAAATAACTTGAGGGGTGTAGTTTCTAAAATTGAGTCATTTATTAGTGGTTTTTACTATTTAAGCCCCAGAAAGTAACTTCATAACTGAACTGGTCCTTAAAAAAGTGGGTTTTGGAAATTTTCTTGAAATTGATCAACTCAAATTTACCTTCAACATGAAGTACAATGTGTCATGAGAAAGCAATCTCAGAACCACTTGGATAAGTAAACGCGTTCCAAAGTTACTACCTCATAAAATGCAAAATGTCAGATTTGCAAGATTTGGCACGGTCAGGAAGGTGAATAATGGCACCATTTTGGGGTACACATAACGTACTTTCATTAAATCTTTCTGTGGTCGATGGGAAAAATAGCAATACTGCCATAGAGTTTTTACGTTTTAAATTTTGCAATTTTGGCATAAACAGCCATAACTTTTTTATTTTTATTTCAAGTGATTTTTGCATGACAACTTTTACTTTTAATTGGTATCATTTAGGGGAAAGATAACATTTTTGTTTGCTTTTTTTAGGCAAATAGTTTTCTTTTTCACTGTACCTGTTAAATTACATAATTGTGTGGTGCATGTCATTGCGGACAAGGTTTTAACAAATATGTGGAGGGGATTTATTTTGTAAAACTTTTACTTATTACGGCCTTTTTTTGCTTCTATAATACATTTGTATTGCTAATGCAGTACAAATGTATTATACTGTCAGCGCAGCCTGCTGGTAATATACTGCAGGCTTTAGGTCTCCAGCTGCCATGCAAAGATATCAGCACCCCACAGTCTCATTTGTGGTATGCCAATGGGACACAGAGGGAGCTCCCTTCCTCTAACCCAGTGTTCCTCAATTCCAGTCCTCAGTGCCCACCTGCCTGTCATGTTTTCAGGATTTCCTTAGTATTATGCAGGTGATATAACTAGTGTCAGTGCATCAGGACTTAGCACAGGTATTCATTTTGTGGGATATTCTCAAATTATGACCTCCAGTTGGGCCCTGAGGACTGGAGTTGAGGAACACTGCTCTAAACCACTTAGATGCTGCGGTCGTTGTTGACTGTAGTATCTACGGTGTTAAACGGCCCAGATCGGTGCTCCTGCCGGGTTTGGTCATTAGAGCAGGAACAAGGCTCTCATGAGAGAAGGCGGCAGCCTAGAATAATGCCCATTAATGACCACCATAAAAAGAAGAATCAGCAGTCATTAAAGTAAACACAACCTCAGATGAACAACAGGATAAATTGCATTTTCATTATTTAACAAAAAGTAGGCCAAGATGCAGAAGCTGTGTAGTAAAAATTAAGTACACCCTAACTGCTTCCAAAGGAATTAAGATAATGATAATCAAATGCCCATGCTTAATTGATGAGCAGCAAGTGTGACCACCTCTAAAACATACCTCCCAACCGTCCCAGATCCAGCGGGACTGTCCCGGATTACAGTGGCTTTCCCGGTTTCTAGCAGCTGTCCCTGAGTCCATAGGACACAGAGACAGTTGCCTGAATGGTGATGAAGCAGAGAGCCGGCATCGCCTCCCTGCTTCATCCATTCTGCCTTCCATCCTCCCTGCAGGCTCTCCGTACCTCCAGGCGGCTCTCCACACCTTCGGTCTAGGAGGGGGCAGGGCCGGTCGTCAGTCAGCCTTGGCCCTACCCCCTCCAGACTAAAGAAGAAGAAGTCCTGCTGGTGATGCTGCTAGGAAGAAGGTAAGTATTATGGTGTTTATTTTTTTCAACTTTCTTTGAATGGCACAAGGGGGAATTGGGGAATATTACTGGGGAGCACAAATGTGGGCATATTACTGGGGGCACAACATAAACTGCAGAGCACAATGTGGGCATATTACTGGGGGACAATATATTACTGGGAGCACAATGTGGACATGTTACTGGGGGCACAACATTACTGGGGAGCACAAATGTGGGCATATTACTGGGGGGCACAACAAACTGGGGAGCACAATATGGGCACATTAGTGGAAGCACAACATTACTGGGGAGCACAATGTGGGCATATTACTGGGGGGGCACAGTTGGTCATATTACTGGGGGCACATAACAAGAGAACATAACTATCCTCCAAGCTGACAAAAGGGGGGCGATTGTGGTTCTAAACACAAGTGATTATAATGAGGAGTGCTTAAGGCAATTAACAGACACATCCACTTACAGTAAATTAAAACAAGACCCCACAGAGAGATTCAATGGGGAATTAATGGATTATTGCAACAATGGCTATAAGGAAGGCATTCTCCTTGAAAGAGAATATAAGTAAATAAACTCAACACCAAAAAGGTTGCCCGCTTTTTACTGCTTACCAAAAATCCATAAGAACCCATCCAAGCCACCCGGAAGACCAAAAATATCAGGAATAGGGTCTATATATCTCAAACCTATCACAATACATAGATCGAACCTTACAACCCGTAGTAAAAAGAATTCCATCTTACATTAAGGACTCTACGGACATTATATCAACCCTAGAAAGTTTACGATTCGAAAAACATTGGTACATAGGGACTATGGATGTTAATTTCCTGTACACCATAATCGACCAAGAACAAGGGACCTAAGCAGTCAGGGAATACTTGAACAAAAACAGGGACACTGTGCAATAAGCAGATTGATTTTTTATTGTGGACGCTATTAAGTATATTTTAACCCATAATTATTTTTGGTTCAAGTCGGAATTTTATCTAGAACAGAGAGGGACCGCCATGGGCACCAGATTCGCCCCCAGCTATGCCAACATATTTATGGCACAATGGGAAGATGTAATAATTAAACCAAAACTGGGGGAGAGTCTGGTCCTATGGCGGAGATATATAGATGATATCATTTTTATTTGGTGCGATTCAAAGGAGAACCTAGATATTTTTTGAAATGATATTAATATTAATGATTTTAATTTATCTTTTACTACCAACATTAGCCAAAATCAAATTGAGTTTTTAGATTTAAACATTAATGTGGAGGAAGGAAACCTAATATGTAGCACATTCCAGAAACCGGTATCTAAAAACAGCTACATTCTCTTTTAGAGTTGCCATTTGCCCCAGTGGCTAGTCAATATCCCTACAAGTCAGTTCAGAAGACTAAAAAGGAACTGCACCGATAATGAGAAATTTGAACAAGAGGCGGAAACACTGAAAGAGCAATTTTTAAAAACATTATACCTCCTTAGAAAGGGTAAGATCAATGGATAGAGCCACCTTTTTTTTTTTTTTTT
The DNA here is from genome assembly GCA_900303285.1 of Rhinella marina. Lineage (NCBI taxonomy): Eukaryota > Metazoa > Chordata > Amphibia > Anura > Bufonidae > Rhinella > Rhinella marina. Next base: position 144,612 of record ONZH01017319.1, on the reverse strand, counting down.
TAAATAAAAACAGGGTACAACAAAAAAAGATGATCAAATCAGACTGATTCTTCCATACAATTCACAATATAAAAGAGTAGAGAATATTATCAACAACCATTGGCACTTTTTGAAAAAAGATAAAGTAATTGGACCACTACTACCGGACAGACCAAAAATTACTTATACTAGACCACCTAATCTGGGCCTAAACGTAGCCCCATCTATTAAGATAAACAAAAACAGCAACTCACAGAATGTTGGGGCAAAACCCCCTTCTATATGATTGTCGGGGTCCCAAATTAATGATATTTATGAGCGCTCAGAGGACTGACAGAGGCATGTACAGCTGAATCAGATACTCCTGTTTATTACAGACATAAGCTCACATTTTATAGATGAAAACCATAGATGGGTGGGCGGTCTTTCCACAGTGCAGATCATAGTTCCTGTAACTTTTTGCGAACATGACATTTACTAAACTTTTAATAACAAAAACCACACATTTGTTTCCATCCCCCGCTCTTCCTGACCACAGACAGAGGTGTCTGCTTCAAGAGGATGTTAATAGTGAAGTGAAACTTGTCTGAAACATTATACATATATTTAGTTCTGCTATTTCGTGTAAAACAATTTCTTCTTGCAGAATTCATCCTAGGTTCATAAGATGGAGTCCCAATACAAAATGGATTCTCATCCCTCACACAGAATCACTCAAATTGGTTGAAACTAAATGGTTTTTATAGATGCGGCCACTGTAACAATTGCAAAATCACTAAGTTTCCGAAAAAGACAACAGAAGTTAAATCCACAACTAATGCATATATATAAGATCAATGATTGCGTAACATGTAACTCTACCAATGTCATTTATATATTACAATGCCCATGTAAAATGCAATATGTGGGAAGAATTAAACGCCCAATCACTAGTAAAAGTGCACTGCGGCAGTAATGCAATTGACAATATATGGCTAAACCCTCACACTGATGTTAAAATGAGACTTTCGCCAATATATTCTTATATCAAGAACATACCGGAGCCCAAGCACCGCGTCAAGGTGTCTCAGAGTGGCTCGGGACCTAGCGCTAACCTACTTTCCCATATGGGCAATTGCTTAAGGAGCATATAGGCCGACACACAGCAACCTACTCCTAGTTACCTCCAGCGTGAAATCACACATACAATGGGAGGAGGGAGGAGACTATGAGGGACACCTACCAATGACTCATGTGACTCAGGCTACACAGGTGCACCAGAATGTTACCATAAGATGTAAGAAGGCTATGAGCAACACTCTGTTTCAAAACATTTTAAAGAAAAGCAACAGAAAAACCCATCCGTACTTACCTTTGCCGCCATTGAGAGAATTCCAATACAGTGGAGAGGTGGAAATCACATCATGAACATGTCAAGAATAGAATCCAGGCGAATATTTGACTTTGACTCCATGATACCGGCAGGCCTAAACGCAGAAATGGAGATATTCGGGTTCCTATGAACTAGAAATCATATCCGAAGGTATGGGTTGTGTGCCCTACTTGGACGGGACATCGAGGTCAGGCTGTTTTTTTACCAGCACATTGATGTCCTCTCCTTGTGAGGCCCCCAACCCCAATACGCCATGAACTATATCCACCTGAGAAACAAAAATCAAAAAAGAAGTACAAACTAGAGAGTAGGGTTGCACGATATATCGAAAACTCGGTACGGTTTCGGTACCTAGTGCGGTACCGAAGCTTGATACCGAGTTTTCTTGCAGTCCGATACTTAGAACATGGCGCGTGCATCACTTTAATGCGTTGCCCCATGTTCTAATATCTGCCTGCCGTGCTGCCGCGCTGCCAGGGCCCCCGCACCCCCCTCAGATCAGCCCACCCAGGTCCCAGCCACTTAAAAAAAAAATCATACTTACCTGTTCTGGCCGCCGCTGTCCTCACTGGTTCCGCGCTCCACCGTCTTCCCTGGCGCGCACTATGACCTGACGCAGCGTCAGGTCATAGTGAGCGCCGGCAGGCAAGAGAGTGGAGCGGGGAACCTGAGGACAGCGGCGGCGGCCGGAACAGGTAAGTATGATTTTTTTAAAGTGGCTGGGTGGGCTGATCTGAGGTCTGAGGGGGGCACAAGACACTGACCTGAGGGGGGGCACAACTCGCTGACCTGAGGTCTGATGGGGGCACATGGGGGCACAAGAGGCTGGTCTGATGGGGCACAAGAGGCTGACCTGAGGTCTGATGGGGGCACAAGAGGCTGACCTGAGGTCTGATGGGGGCACAAGAGGCTGACCTGAGGTCTGATGGGGGCACAAGAGGCTGACCTGAGGTCTGATGGGGGCACAAGAGGCTGACCTGAGGTCTGATGGGGGCACAAGAGGCTGACCTGAGGTCTGATGGGGGCACAAGACGCTGACCTGAGGTCTGATGGGGGCACAATGTGTTGATCTGAGATTTATTATCCCTGTTTGGTGACATCACTGTATTTATTATCTCTGTACAGTGACATCGCTGTGTTTATTATCCCTGTACAGTGACATCGCTGTGTGTATTATCCCAGTGCAGGAAGAGGTAAGTGGTCTGTGTTTGTGTGTTTGTTTTCTATTTTTCAGGGTCGTGAATGCAGAGGACTACGTCGGATTCGGTGGACTACGTCGGACCAGCTTTTTTTTTTTTTTTTTTTTTTTTAAATAAAATGGTCAAACAGGGGTCTGGGGGAGTGTTTATTTCAATAAAATGTTTTATACTTGTGTGTGTATTTTTTTTTTACAATACTACAGTTTTAGTAATCGCGGCTATCTACAGACGGCCCTGATTACTAATACTGGGCTTAGTGCTTGCCGGTATGGCAGGCCAGCACTAACCCCAACATCTATTACCTCGGCACCCACCGCCATCAGGGGTGCCGGGAAGAGCCGGGTACCCGCAGGACCGGACCTTCTAAATTGAGGGTCTGGCTCTGGGGCGGCTGCAGGCTGGTACCATTAGGCTGGGAAGGGCCAATAACCGTGTCCCTTCCCACTCTGGTAGTGCCAGGCTGCTGCTGCTGGTTGTAGCTGGCTGGTGAAGGAAAAAAGGGGGGGACCCCACGCTATTTTTTTTTCAAAAATTTCATTATTAAATGAAAGGGGTGAGGGGTGCACAGATAAGGGCCAGGGTGGCGCACACAGGGGGCAGCAGAGACGACAACCAGAGAGGCACAGACAAAGAGGGAGTGGGGCACAGATAAGGGCCCAGGGGCGCAGACCAGGAAGAGGCGTACAAAGACAAGGGCCAGATCCCAGGGGTGCAGACGGGCCAGGTAGGCACAGCCAAAGGGGCGCAGATAAGAGCCAGGGGCTGCATTGAAAGGGCCAGGGTGGTGCACAGAGCAGGGTCAAAAGCAAGGTCTGGGGGGGGGGGTGAGGGGCGCACAGATAAGGGCCAGGGTGGCATTAATAGGTTCTTCTTTATTTTGGCGAGGTATCGTATCAGTATCGAGTATCGTGATACTTTTGTACGTATCGGTATCGAACTCAAAATTCTGGTATCGTGACAACCCTACTAGAGAGAGATATATACTTGGATTAACAATTACACTATTAAAATAATACATATGATCCCCAGAACAATATTGTATGATTAATAAGTGAGGAAATACGACATAGATAGAAAACAAGGAAAAGAAGAGTGAAACTAGATCATTAGAAAGATTAGAGGAATTCCAAAAAGGAATAATAGAGGTATCCAATACAACTATGAGGAATATAGGCAATATATGCAAGAATACCATCTCTATTATTATAACTTATTTTAATTATATTTTTTATTTTTATATTTTTATTTGATATTTTTATCTCATTGTAATGTACTTTTTATTATATTTTTATACTATAATTTTAACATGAAATTCTCACTCACAGTCCTATATACATATTTATTTATCATTATTCATATGTGTGTACCCCTCCTTTCATGTTGCTATGTATACTATATACTAATGTCGGTTGAAGGAAATACACCAAAGACATTCTGACATAAAAATCCAATCAACCATGAACCAGTAAAAGAAGGGTTAACACAACCCCAAAATTCAGATGAGCTGCCACTCACAAAAATTCAGCCCACATGGGTTGTAGCCTATATAAAGGGTGATTTAATAGTGACCTGCTCACAACTGAGGAAGGGGATTTAATCCCAAAACGTGTCTGGAACACAGAGTGGCAGCTCTAATTTTATGGACACTATTTGAATATACCACTACAACCCATGTTTTATTTACCATAAGAATTTTGGATTTATATACATATCTTCTTTTGGAAATTGATAAAGTATAAAGAACGAACTAACAATCTTATTAGAAGCAAGCACTAAATAAGCCATACAGCGCTGGAATTATACCCTATCATCAACTGAATCAAACAGTTCCAAAGCACAGCTGCCTCACTGACAGAGTGGACTACAGCGACCACGTGGGCCGCCATGTGGGACGCTGTGAAAGACGCGCTGTTCGGCCGCGCGCCCTGTACACAGCTGGAGGACGCAACCTGTACCACTGAGGGAACTATTCCATGACTACAGGAGGGTAATGTACACTGAATAATCACGTCAAACAAGTGCTTTGTTTTGTATATAACTGGACAAAGTTCATATATCAGAAAACAGCATTTTATATTAAGGACATTATATTTAAAAGCCACCTTGGAGTATAAGACTGTATGAACTGTACCCACAAGGCAATAGGGTACTCATATACTAATACCTACCAGAATTAACAGGAATGAGAAGCCCCTTTATACCTTCCAATATGATTTATGATATATGATTTATGCCTCTATGAAGATGTAGCGATGTCTATATATATCTATACTAGCGTCTACTTGACTTGGAGATATGCTCAACTAGCAGTGTTCAGTACTCACCAGATCTGATGATTATATATATATATATATATATATATATATATATATATTTATCCATATTTATTGGATTTAAATTCTTTTTATTTTTTCTTTATATTTTTTTATACATCCGTACAATGTATTTTTTACTTGTATAGAGTTGGCGCCAACATATTTCAGCTATATTTACATGTAATTTTAACATTTATAATTATAAATTTACTTTTTAATTTACTACATGTCCCATATGTTCCATATGTGAGTGTGCCTGTAAAATAACCACTATACTCAATTATTATTATCACGATTAAGGGTGAATTGTTAACAGTGCACCTCTTTATCCAGTTTCGGTCAGGTGGTGAGCCACTATACATATATGTCTACATAACTGGGCATATTACTGGGGGCACAGCTGGTCATATTACTGGGGGGCACATAACTGGGGCATAATTACTATGTGGGGCAGTAAGGGGACTGGGTGGGAGTAGGTGTATAGTTATGTTTTGGGCGGAGTTAGAGGCGTGGCCTAGTGCTGAAAAAAATTGCAGCAGTGCGCTTTGTCCCTCTTTGTCCATTAACACATTGTCATGGATGAAAGATATATTAGTATAGGTCAGTGGTGGTGAACCTATGGTACAGGTGCCAGAGGCAGCACTCAGAGCCCTCTCTATGGGCACCCGCAAAAAGTCTATTGTGTACCAATATACTTTAAACTTTTCCTGCCATTCATCAGCAGAGGGAGCACTATGCACAGCACAGGCAGCACACTGAATGTAAGCAGGCTATTATAGGTAAATGATAAAATACATTGAAGATATTCTACATTGTGTATTCAGGTTAAATTGACGTGTTGGCACTTTGTGATAAATAAGTGGGTTTTGGGTTGCAGTTTGGGCACTCAGTCTGTAAAAGGTTCACCATCACTGGTATAGGTCATCAATATCAGATAGGTGTTGAGCTGACTTCAAGCGACAGGGACAAACAGCTGCAATTACTCTACGCCACTGCTACAAAGTAGAATGTAGTTAAACATTGAGGACATGCACGATTGCCATGGCTTCTTCAAACAGCCGACTGCCGTCAATCCTCGAAATTAGACCCAACATTATGAGACTGGACAACCCCTTTAAGTTTCAACCTTCATAGTTCAAAACTTCAAAAGCAGTTTGAAAATGTATCATAAGTAATATAGAACTTGATGTTACTTATCTTTCTGCCATGTTGAAGCTATCCATCTGGGCCATGCCAGGCAAAGTGCAATCAATCCTTCTCCCTCCAGCAGAGCAGGTGTTGACTCTAAACTCTGTTCTTTTATACACTTGGAAAACTGTCCCAGCACCTTTTAAAAGCTTCGCAATCCTGCTCTATCCTTAGAAGCTGGATCACATTGACTGAACCCAAAATCATTGGAAGCAGACAACCCAGAACGGTTAATAACATTATGGCCAATAGATGGTGCCAAAACCAAACACACTAGGAAAGGAAAAGAAATAGCAAAATAACGGATTGTACACTCATTGACAAAGAAAAGTAACACACCAAGAATTTGTTGCTGGAATTTAATTCAAATTTGGGAATGCCTGAATGTAATGATGATATATGTTAGGGATGACAATATTATAGCAAAAGATTAAGTTTTTGGGGAAAACCTATACAATGTGATAGGAGGCTCTAGTACCCTGTTGGGTCACCTCTAGCCTGGATATAAGATGGGATACGGTTGGGCATAGAGGTATATAGGTTCCATATGGTATTCTGCAGCATATCTCTCCACTCACAGGTTGCTGATGCTGGCATCTCAGCTGGTCCCATAAATGCGTGATAAATCTGGTGACCAGTGAGGCCAAGGTGGTGTTGCAATCTGAGATATTACTGCTGAAAAATACCATGAGAGGCAACACATGTGGCTGCCGGATGTCCTCTACATATCACTGAGCTCTTAGTCACCCCTCTAGATGATACGAGGGACATTAAATTGTTGTATGCGATAGCTCCACATATCATCCCACCAGCAGTTGAGGCAGTGTGCCATGCCACAGCAAAGAGATAAGAAAGTCAGAGGGTTTTTTTTTTGTTCCTCTGAGCTCTGTGGGAGACAGAGCCTCCCAGAGAATCCCCAACACTGGCCGAAAAAGTGACTCACAAATAGGTGCCCAAGGGGCTTCTCTGGGAGGCTCTGTCTCCCATAGAGCTCAGAGGAACAAAAAAAAAACCCCTCTTGACCAAACTACTTTCTTATCTATATGATGTATAGATCACCCACTATACTTTGACCATTTCTGCAGCCTACCCATACCCTTCAAACTGCTCCTTGTTTATTCCATCTCCTTGGCGCCCTTCTTTTCATCTCATATATTTTGGCTGATACCGAAAATATTTTTCATTAATCCTCTTTTTTTCTCCCATTTCTCTCAATGCCACAGCAAAGACAGGATTGATGTGCTCACCACAAGGCTTCCAGACTGTCGTCGGATACCAAGTGGAACCTGTATTTTTTGCTAAAGATAAGCTTCCATTCCATAGCACTCAGGTTTTTCGTTCATGACACCACTGCAAATAAAGGCAATATTGGCTGTCTGAAAATGGACAAACATATAATATGACACCAAATTTCCTTTTACTACAGTAAGTGCCTGGAAATTGTCTTTGCAGAGACAGGGGTGTGTAATGAAGGGGCCACTTAACCAATTGGTAACTTTGTAACAAACAGGAATTATTTTTTTAAAATGCACCAAAACAAACATTTAGATCTAAAACACACATCCAAGCAGTAGTTTAAACATAAAAATATAAATGTTATATATTAAGGTGTGCAAATGTCATGTATACCACAAGCTTGTGCTCTTAAAACACTGGAACAGAGGCTATGTAATATTTGGTCATCATCTACAAATATACTGTAAAATCAACAATTTCTACAAAATAGACTGTGTAAAAAATACAACATAATAATTAAAGGGGTTATCTGGGCATTTGTAGGGCATGGGGCTAACCTGTAGAGAGAAGCTCTTTTTACATAGGACTTGCTCCCCCAATGTTGCTGCCTCCGATGCACTGTCATGCACTGCAAGCTCTTCTGCCCGGGTCCCGGCTGGTTGAGGCCACTTCTTTGCTTGATCAGCTGCGTTATAGTCAATGCTAAAATCACAGGAATGCACCAACCAGCTTTTGCGTACAAGTATTGGGAATTATGCAAGTATATAATATCCCATCCCCTATACAAACTATAATCTTAATTAATGATAAATCCCTCAACCTCATATAATGTATTAACTAAGACGTTTTCAGATGGGTATAATATGGGTGCTTTATTACCCTTGTATTATGGACACAACACCTGAACCTCCTGTAGTTCTGTAGAAAATCAGTTATAGCACTGTACCACTGGTTTTGATGAACTGCAGGAGGCTGGGGTGTTGCATGCATAATATGGGCCCCAAAAGCCCCTGTATTATACCTGTCTGAATACTGTTTAAAAAAAAAAAAAAAAAACTATGGTAAAAACTAGAGCTGGGCGATATGGGCAAAAAAAAAATCTCGATTTTTTTTTTTTTTTTTTTAATTTTGGACGATTCACGATTTAAATCTCGATTTTCTTATGTTAGTAAAAATATAAAAAAAAAAAAATAAAAAAAAGCCTACTATACCCCCATCAGACCTCAGATCAGCCCACTGTGCCCTCATCAGACCTCAGATCAGCCCACTGTGCCCCCATCAGACCTCAGATCAGCCCAATGTGCCCCCATCAGACCTCAGATCAGCCCACTGTGCCCCATCAGACCTCAAATCAGCCCATTGTGCCCCATCAGACCCCACATCAGCCCATTGTGCCCCATCAGACCCCACATCAGCCCATTGTGCCCCATCAGACCCCACATAGCCCATTGTGCCCCATCAGACCCACATCAGCCCATTGTGCCCCATCAGACCCCACATCAGCCCACTGTGCCCCCATCAGACCTCAGATTAGCCCACTGTGCCCCATCAGACCTCAGAGTAGCCCAAAGTGCCCTCTTCAGACCTCAGAGCAGCCCCAAAGTGCCCCCTCCAGACCTCAGAGCAGCCCAAAGTGCCCCCTCCAGACCTCAGAGCAGCCCCAAAGTTCCCCCTCCAGACCTCAGAGCAGCCCAAAGTGCCCCCTCCAGACCTCAGAGCAGCAGCCCAAAGTCCAGCCCCAAGCAGCCCAAAGTGCCCCCTCCAGACCTCAGAGCAGCCCAAAGTGCCCCCCCTCCAGACCTCAGAGCAGCCCAAAAGTGCCCCCCTCCAGACCTCAGAGCAGCCCAAAGTGCCCCCTCAGACCTCAGAGCAGCCCAAAGTGCCCCCTTCCAGACCTCAGAGCAGAGCAGCCCAAAGCAGCCCAAAGTGCCCCCTCCAGACCTCAGAGCAGAGCAGCCCAAAGTGCCCCCTCCAGACCTCAGAGCAGCCACCATCATAATAATAAAAAAAAAAATATCTCACCTGTCCTGCGCCGCGGCTCCGCTCCACGTCCGGCGCCTCTCTTCTTCTCTCGGCGCTGCACTGTCACCTGTGTGCAGCGTCAGGTCAGAGTGCGGTCAGGACAGTGCAGCGCAGCCCCGGAAAAGAAGAGGAGCGCCGGACACTGGAGCGGAGCCGCGGCGCAGGATAGGTGAAAGATTTTTTTTATTTTATATGTCGGGCGCCATTTTAGGAAAATCGAATTCACGATTTTCCTAAAAAATAAAATCATGAGGCTTGCAATGGGCGAATTAATCGAATTAATTCGATTAATCGCCCAGCCCTAGTAAAAACTATTGTTTACGGTGACAGTCAGTGAGAGAAAATTCCTTCTTTAACTGATGATATTTTTTCCCATCTCTCAGAAATATATTAGATATATTACTCTAGTGATAACCGTTATCAGTATTATTGCAGCGTGTAATGGGTATTGCTAGAAAAGTAGTCTGGATGCTGGTAAATGTCTGGGTCATGTCAATAAACAGTCTAAAGAGGCTCGGATGGGTAATAAGTTGAGCACATGCTCATCTTCTCAATCCTTTTCTGAAAAAGCATGCTGATTGATGGGGGAAGGGGGTTGATAACATGCACAGAAGTTCATGTTATCCTCCACCTGGGAACATGTACAGTTAGAGCCAAGCCATGTCTCTCCCTCTGCAGCCTCTCAACATTTCTCCCAATCCCCTTCTCCTTGGCTGGCTGCTTTCTGTTGGCATATCTCAGGATGTATAACAGCTAGAGAGTGATGCCATGTCTTTAAAACAAGACCAAGATCAAGGCTCTAGCAATGATAAATTGTGAGTTACAGCACTTAGAAATTGGGTTAGGAATGAAAGTTGCAAGTAAACACAGCTTTTACAGAGGCCCCTTTCAATTTTTATACAGCTTAAGATCCAGCTAGCAGGACATACCAGGTACATCCTTGGCTACTGAACAGCCACCATGCAAATATTTATTTCCTTGGCAGATTTCTGAAGCATGTCAATTTATGCTGCAGATTTGCCGTATGGATTTCACACTTTGTAATCTACAGCAAGGCGGCAACAAAATGCGCACATAACACATGTAGTTTTTGAAGTGGTTGCATTGCTGATTTCTGCAGCAGAACTGTGGCAAAATACACTCTGGTGCTTTTAAAGCCTAGAGATTGAGCTGAATGGGGGAATGAAATGAAAGCTTAAATCAACATGTTGCAATATTAGCCCTATGACATGTATACTTTTCCAATAAGATTAGTGCAGGATTTTACACTAATACTTAGGTTCCTTCACATGTGGTGGGTTTGTGTTACATTCAACTTAATGGGGCTTGCAGAAATCCATGTGCTTGCCACCAAGACAACGCTATTCAAATGAATGGACCCGAAATCTGTAAATCCTTGTAGAAGTTGGTAATTGAAGCAGATATGTTACTGCTGCCTAGAATCTGTCAGCCATTGCGCCAGTTTTTCTGCTGCACAGCATATATTAATATAAAGGATTATGAATAATGATATTTTCACAATCTTGGGGCCATTTAACATCACAAACACCTTCAACGCATCAATCATAATTCATGACACGAGAGTGTCTGTGAAGCTTCACCCAGGTCATGGTATATTAGTAGTAATAGCTCAAAGCAACTGCACTTGTTGCATTTTTTCATCCTCAAGAAAAAGTCCAGTTTTCCTGTGTAAAACTTTGATTCAAAATGAATCTGAATTTCCTAGTGCTTCTTGGTAACAAATCAGGTTTTCCTAAAATGGCAGCTGCACGTGTTACAAAGCGAAACTAAGTGTAGGGGAGACAAGCCTGGGAACGCATTATCACCCATAATGCTGTTCAGCCTGCTAATCCGCAGATAGCCATCCCCTGTGATGTCACAACTCTATAAAACCCTCATCCCGCGCGTTCTCTGCCATTGTCCTGTGAACTGAGCATAGTGAGAGAGGTGGCAAGTGCTTATGCGCTAGGGACAGTGATGCTGAGAATGATGTATTGAAGAATATTGGAGAGAGAGATTTCAGGGAGACCTAAGCGGCGTCAGTTTAATTTACTTGTACAGATGGCAGAAGAAGGGCTCCCACCTGTAGGGCAGGAGAGCGCTGGGGTTGGAAAAGTGGGTATGCCAGAGCTGATTAATATTCATTGTTAACTGTCAAATAACCTGCAGGATATTGTAGGCCAGAACAGCAATAATTTGCATATTGTGCCCCAACCTAACCAGGCAAACCCCCATACCAGCAAAAACCCCTGTTTAAAGGTGCTGCACAGCCATTAACAATGAAGACCAACATACAATGCGGTCTTCATTATTTAATGGAAGGCTAATTGGCGGTGTGGTTATTCATTGCAGCATGGCCGCAACCAGCCTGGAGCACGGCCGCTCCGTGTGGCCATACACTAAGGCAGAGTGGCCTGGGTATACCCGATTTATAGTAATTCATGACAAATTAATTCAGAAAGAATCAAAGTTCTTGGATCAAATGTTTCAAAACTTTGCTCATCTCTAGCGAACGGCATAATGGAATAAAAAATCTAAATGGACAAATTGCCATTTTTATATGGCTTCACCTCCCCCAAAAATGTAATAAGTGATCAAAAAGTCATACACACCCCAAAATGGCATCAAGGACAGATCACCTTGCAAAAAAAGAGCGTTCACACAGCTCCATAGACAAAGTAGTTATGGGGATTCCGAATGGTTTGTAATACTGACCCAGAGAATGAATTTTTTTTCCATAGGGTGTGTGTGTCTTTAAAAAATAAAATAAAAAAAGTCATAGTGGAATTGCTGCCTTTTCTTCATCCTGTGTTCCAAAAAACTAAATAAAATGCAATTAAGTCCACTAAATGGTACCAATGATAATGGTGTTTAATCCGCAAAAAATAAGCCCTCACACAGCTCTGTCGAAAGAAACATAAAAAAAAGTATGATTCTCAGAAAATATACCCCTGAGGCTGTCCAAAAGTAACCTGCCTATCAATTTGAGCAGTGTGGTGAGAGTCTCAAATGGCACCAGCTGTGGCACAGAAATGCCATATTTGTGAAAAACGTGCAATGTTCACTTGCATTGTCCGCTGCGCATTAATTTCTTCAAAATTACTTTGACATCAAAATTCTCATTCTACCCCTTAATACCTTGAGAGAACAAGTTTCCAAAATGGCTTTTCACAGTTGTCAGCACAAGTGGTGTAAATCCTCACATTGGGCCTTAAAATATGCATGGTGTTCTTTCACTCCTGAGCTGTGTTGTATGTCCAGGCAAAAGGTTAGGGCTCCACACATAGGGTACTTCTAAAACCAGGAAGCACAAGTGTTTCTAAATTCTATGAATTGTTGGGTCAAAGTGCTCAGTATACCCTCAATAAATTCATTGAGTGTAGTTTCCAAAATCGGGTCACTTTTTGGGGTTTCTACTGTAGGGGCACCTTAGGGTCTCTTCAAATGTGACATGGCACCCAAAAACCATTCCAGCAAAATCTGCCCTCCAAAAACCATAAAGTGCTCCTTTCCTTCTGATCCTTGCAGTGTGTTAATACAGCAGTTCACAACCACATATGAGGTGTTTCTGCAAACTGCAGGATATGGCTAATAAACATGGCTAATAAAAATAAATTTACAAAATTATGTCAATGTAGACTTATGTTGAATGTTAATTTTTTGGTGGTATTACTATCAGTCTTTGGAAAATTGTGATTTTTTTTTCCAAATGTTTTGTTTTTAATTTTTTTTTAATAAAGGTAAAACATGTAGTCCCAAAACATTTATCATGTAGAGAAAGTTAATACAAGACATTTATTAATGTATTGTGATTGTCCATATTTCCTCCTTTGCTGGCTTGACTCATTTTTCCATCACATTATATACTGTTCATTTCCAGGGGTTATGACCACCACTGCAGCACACGTACCAGGTGACCAGGACAGGAGCTGCTGTGCATGCTTGACTATGCGCACTCTCACTGTCTCAACCACCAAAGACGCCTGTGTTTTTTCCTATAGTGTGCATGCACTGCCATCACTGGTGGATTGCAGGGTGGTCGTGACCATAGAAACTAGCAATGTATAATGTGATGGAAAAACAAATCAAACCAGCAAAGGAGGCAATATCAACAATGACAGTACATTAGTAAGTCCTTTGTGGAGATCTAATAACTGTGTATTAATATATTAGGGGTCAGTATAGAGATGTCTCCTATCATCTATTTATCCCCAGGACTGTGACTGTGACGAGGGGACATCCTCTGCGTATGGAGGAAAGAAGGTTTGTACACAAACATAGAAGAGGATAAGAGCAGTGAGACTATGGAACTCTCTGCCTGAGGAGGTGGTGATGGTAAGTTCACTAAAAGAGTTGAAGAGGGGCCTGGATGTATTTCTGGAGCGTAATAATATTACAGGCTATAGGTACTAGAGATCCAGGGAGATATTCCCCTACAGTGGGGAAAATTGGCTTCTACCTCACAGGTTTTTTTTTGCCTTCCTCTGGATCAACTTGTAGGATAACAGGCCGAACTGGATGGACAGATGTATTATTTCAGCCTTATAAACTATATTACTATGTACTAACCTTGTCTACATGATAAATGCTATCTGCTGAAGTGAGACAGGGGTTTTCTGACTTTTTGTATACTAATGAGCTATCCTCTGGCCTCAGTGACTTGGCCCAGACACAGCTGAGTCCCATTCAAGTGAATGGAGCTGAGCTGCAATACCAAGCACAACTGCTATACAATGTACGGCGCTGTTCTTGGTAAGCTGTGATGAGGAAGCGGCACTCATTGGAGTGCTGCGGTCCCCTCAAATAGTTTGTGGGGGTGTTGGGTGTTGGACCCTCGCAGATCAGATGCTGATAAGCTAGCCTGTGGATATGTCATCGACATATCAAAAAGTTAGAAAACCTCTTTAAGTTGAAAATTGGCTGTGTTCTTAATCCCTTAGTGACCACATTCCATGAGCTATAAGTTTATTTATCCATCAATTTAGCCATATGATGGCTTGTTTTTTGAAGTTGTAGTTTGTAACGGCACAGTTTTTGGGTGCATTGTTTTGCGGAGGCAATACTGCTACTGAGTTTTTACATTATAAATTTGGTAGCATTCATTTTTTTACATAAATAAAATGATGGGGCTGAGCTGCAATACCAAGCACAGCCATTATATAATATACAAAGCTGTTCTTGGAAAGCAGCTGGGAGATCTGTCCTGAGGATAGGTCATCATTATCTTTTCTAAAGATAACCTCTTTAAAAGGATATAAAAGAATAAACTTTTAGACCAGTAGTGGTCCAAATGTTCCCTATCGCAAAGAAGGGAGTCCTTGTGCACTGTTGCACCATTAATTCTCTATATACTACTGGAAGACACAAATATCAGGATGCCAGTGGTCGTCAACCAAATCCAATAGTTTTTATAACCGGAATACCCCTTTAAGATCTTGGGATGAGCAGCAATATAGTAAAAGTCAGCTATATCAAAATTCCAGGAAAGATCTAAGTCATCCACTACTGAAAATAATCTGTTTTGTTTTGCCACAAAAGGACAGAACACACAAAATGATAAATCTGTTTAACAGATGGAGAAGAATAGAAACTTGTTTTTCATGAGATGGGTTGCAGATTTTATAGGCATCATTTTGGGATACACTGGGTTAACATTGCATGAGCTGTGACTAGTAGCATTTTGAGATTTGCTTTACATTGGCCACGTGGACCAAAGAGCACAATAGACATGATATGTTCATTGACTTCTATTGGACAGTTTTCTAGACAAGCTTTGTGACTTGACCAAAGGTCATGGTGCAAGAAAAGGGAATAGATAAACTGTGACCATCAGCTGTTGTGAATGATGATTATGTGTTATCTAGTGGTCAGTGTGAAAACTGCATGATTTTAGGATGCACACGGAATAGAATGCGATGTCTACAGCTAACATGCTGTATGTCATGGGGGTAACAGGAAATATAAATTGCCATTGATGTGATGCCAAAATGTATCACTTTGCATAAAAAAAAACAAAATTGCAAATTTGGCAATTATCAATATATTGTATGTATCCTCAAATATAGTAACAAAAACAAGCCCTCATATGGCACCACTGCAGGAGAAAAAAAGCTAAAAAATGATTCTTGGAAAGAAGCAACAGAAAAAAATGACTGTCTATAGAACATGTTATAAGGCTGAAAAAAATATACATCTGTCCATCTAGTTCAGCCTGGTATCCTGCAAGCTGATCCAGAGGAAGGCAAAAATAAAATCCTTTACAAACATTAGTAAAAGAATGGGTCATTCTAAAGAGCTCCATGAATTCCAGGGTGGTATTATAATAGGATGCAAGCCAGGTCATGAAATCCCTTCCTTCCTAGATATTCCACCATCAACTGTGAATGGTATAATTACAAAGTGCATGTGTTAAGGAACCATAGCAAATGAGCCACAAAGTGGCAGACCAAGTAAACAGAAACAGGGCCGAGTCACAGAGTGTTATGGATCATAATGAATACATTTCTGCCCTCTTGGCCAATAGGGTCGGTACGGTGCATAGGTACACCCAAAAACGGATGTTCAGTTTATGCCCCTGATGAAGCGTCTCAAAACTCAGGTCAGGCAAGTCCACAAGGACAGGTTTTTTTATATGCTTGTGAAAAAGCTTTTATTTTGTAAGTAGATTAGGCAACTTGCAGCACGGGGATCCGACCGCCTGATCGGATGGACACAAACCGCACCATTTGGATGCCAGCAGGCTGTTCTCTGCCAGAATCCATGCAGGAGATATGAAAGTAGCCTTAACGTGTGCACAAGTGAAGCCTGTGTCTATAATACTTTACCATCTGGTGATTTTCTCTGGCGAAAGATACAGATAAATGTGCTAGTGCAGAGGTAAAAACAGAACCAGCGATTGACTGCAGTGAAGAGCAGTGGTGATGATAGTGAGAGAGTCAAGCACAGCCTGGAGGAAAGTTACAGCTGGTCTTCAAACAGTAAGGCCCCTTTCACACGAGCGTGAGACTCGGACGTCTCCCGCATTGTGTGCCGTGTACTGAACGGGGGTTACATAGCATTATACTGATTTATAATGCTATTTAACCCTTACAGTTCTGGAATGTGTTGGATAACACTGTCAGCATCTAAATTTGGTGTAACGTAATCCAACGCAGACTCATGCAAAACGGACTTCAAATATTACCCTCTTGATAAATCCCCCTATATGCGGAGATCAGAGCTCTGTGGAGGCCATATCATCACTTCCAGGACTTGAAGTCGTTTCTTAATGACATTGGCTGTACGTTTGGGGTTGTTGCACTGCTGCAGAATACATTTAGAACAAATCAGATGTTAACCTGATGGTTTTTTTTAATGGATAAGTGTCTGCATTCTCAGCTATGAGGACACCATTAATCCTGATCTCAACTCTATTTGATGAAATGCATCCCATTCCTATGTTTTTGTGCATAGTTAAGTTGCTTAAAGGGGTTGTCCCACGATAAATTCAACAGTTTGTAATTGCCTGTAGTCAAAAATTTTGTATAGCCGCTGTTATTCAATAAAATGTATCTGTATAGTGCCACCTGCTGTTTGTTGTTTTTCTTATTTCTTTGTCCTGCTCACTGAGAAGGTCGCACATGCTCAGTTTCATCCTACAACCTCCTGAGCTGATAGGCAGAGTGCTCCCATCAGCAAAGATACGCTTCCAGAGCTGCAGCAGAAAAGACACTCTCCTTGAGCAGTCACCTTGATATAAATCTAGCAGAGCAATGAATTGGGAAATCTCTGGCTCCATGTGAGGTACAGGGCTGGTTCTAGCTTTGGTAGAAAGAGATGGTCATGTACTATGTCTGATTTTTTACATTAATGATAGGATAACCCCTTTAATGTTTATTTCATGTGAAAGGTCAGGTTTTTTTTTTTTTTTTTTGCGATAGCTCTTCCATGAAAACCACTTCTGGCCAGACCTCTCCGAACAGTAGATGTGTGTACCTGGATCCCACTAGTTCCTGCAAGCTCTGATGGCCCTGCTGGGCATCTTCGAAATTAGAAAGTAAGCATGATGTGTCTTATCTGCTGCACTAACTTTCTTCGGACGACCAGTGTCTGATACTCAACTTAAAAGGAAGATGGATGTTCATCCAGGGATTTGTCCTGATTGCCACATCTGGAGTCAGGAAGGATTCCCCCCCCCCCCCCCCCCTCAGGTTTTTCTTTTTGTCTTTCCCTGGATCAATATAGCCGGATTACAGGTTGGACTCGATGAATTTTTGTCTTTCTAACCTTAACTATGTAATGTTGTCAGTTTCTTTGTGCGTCTTCAAAAGAGATTAAACACTTCTTGAAATCCCAGTCTTTGCTGATACATTAACTACTTTGTGTCTTGTTGGTGTGCTTAGTCTGGCTTTCCTCACCCAGTTTTAAGCCTCTGTCCAGCTTCAATTAATGAGTGTTTCAACCTACATATGAAAATGAAGATCACCACCTGTTTGGTATAACTGGTTAACCATATACCCGATTATCCTACAAAATCCCTGACTTTGTGCATATGTACCTAGAAGAACTGATGATATTTTGAAGACAAAGGGTGGTCAAACTATTGATTTCATTTAGATTTCTTTTGTTCAACACTTAGCATTTTGTTAACTGAAAAAATAAACTATTGACACTTCTATTTTTGATAGCATGCTTACTTTGCAAAGGTTTTAGGCAGGTGTGGAAAAAATGCTGCAAAGTGCTGCAGAGCTCACAAACATACCAGCATCATTGTATATCTATATGATTTTTCTACTCCATTCTCTCGCGTTGTAATGTACTGTATGTGCTGCAGATTTTCAGTGCATGAATTCCACACTAAAATTCCATCACAATAACGTCCATTATATATTTGGTCTCAGAAACTTGACACACTTCAGCAGTCAGAATTTATCCGGAATGCAAGTTCACCCATGTTTTCTTGCTTTATGTTAAATGAACAAATGCACAGACAAGAAGTATTTAGAATATATATTTTTTTAATTTTTATAAATAACTTATCTGTTACAAAGACTGTTTACCCAGCTAAATCACAAAACCATCAGCTCAAGATATCCAAATTAGGTTTTATTATTAAAACAAGTAAAAATTTGTCAATCTTCACAGAAAACTGCAGATGAAGCTGAAAAATGGTCTTTTAACAAAAAGCATTGCTTGTAAGTGCTTTGGTTCTGCTGTTTAGCCCAATTACAGTGCTGGAAGGCCAAAAACATAACAAGCCTTTGCAACACTTTGGTTACCTAGAAATGTATTCTGCAACACAATGAATAGCCTTAAGAAAGAAGGCTCATCACATTTTAGTTTCTGGTACAAAAACCTTAAAAACAACAAAGTATGATGTTGAGTCATTTACAGTGGATGACTTGAGTAAACCAATGGCTACTTAAATACGAAAGCCTGAAAGAAAAGATGAGCCACTGATTGTCACTAATTTTCTCTTGTAATACTTAAATAAAAGCAGCAATAACGCACATTTCTTTGAGATGCCAAGCAGTGTATCAGTTAATTTCCTTAAGAGTGATTTGCTTACGAAATGCGTGGTACTTCTTCCTAAGCTTTACGATGTCTTCAAGCCAGTGATTATTTTCAAAATGGCCAAAACTCACAACTCAATATTTATGTTGGGGAATGAAGGAATAAGAATTACCCAGATTGACGCTGACATAAGAGCATGTGTTTTAGGGTACAACTGTCTCAAACAGGAAAGTCACAAGTTTGAGGCAATAGTAACAAAGAACATGGACCCATGTGCATAAAAATAGGTTAAAACAGCATCTTATGCAACTCCTGGGCATCAACAAAGGTTCTTTCATTCTTAACAAACCTAGTTACATAGACAGATTGACAATACAGTACTTAATATTACAGAACATTTGATGGTGCTACATGTGCAATTTGAAAGAAGATTAGCTTAGGATTTTCAGGAGTGCTGATCGTTCACTCATTAGGAAATTGGGGTTTCTTTTATTATAAATATACTACTTGTTCTAAGACTTATAACAGGTATGAGACATTGGCACATTCTGGAATAAAATAGTCAAAGGCAAGTTTTTAGGAAATGTCAATACAAAAAAAGTCACCCACTGTAAAGTCCAATGTGTACAGAAAAAGATGGTAGAACATTGTGCCTTTTCATGATTTTCACAGGAGATCAGGATATACAAAGAGAAATAAGTTCTGTGGTGGAGAGATGACCGACAAAATTAAACTATGCACAATGCTTTATTCCCCACCACCACCCAGTTAAAAGGCACCACATTTTTGATAAAAGATCTAAAAAGGACATGGGCTGTGCCAAAAGAAATTAAAGAAGGAAAACACTAACAAAAAGAAAAAAAAAAAAAAACTATTACACTATACATACAGAAGAACATGAACTTAATAAAGGTGAGAAGGAAAAATAAGGTCACTTGGAGCAGGCTTCAGGGCTATGTACAACTGGAAAAAGCTTTAGGTAATTTCACTGTATCGTACAGAGACAACACATGCAGTTTTTCATCCTTGTTGCACTTGATTGTACTGATGCTGGTTTCACAAGTCATGGGAGGTTCCCGAGAGGCACTTAAACACATGAACTGCATAGTCCTTCCTCTGTTCACATGACGGTAACAGCTTGCAGCAAGTTGCAAATCCTTTGTGTTTTTAGTGTTTTTTTTGGGGGGATTGCTGGTTTCGCATATGGAGAATTTAAAAGCCAATACAATTTCTTGCTTCGCTTCTCCTCTAAAAATCCAAAAACGATCCAGTAACTTCTACTGAGAAAAAGTAGTAAGGACCCAAAACACTGGGCATGGTGAGAAATCTTCTTTCAGGGCTATTAATACTGTACATGGTACAGGCGGTCAGCTGGGAACCAGGCGTATCAGTCTTACACTGAATAAAGAATTTAAGAAAAAGGGCAAAAACCCAACTGCGCACAATACAACACTGAGGTATTATTCTGTGGGCTAATGTTTACTACTAGTAAACAACCACACAAGGCCATTCTTTCTCCTATCAATTAAAAACGCTGTTTTTGACGATTTTCCATTTATTTCCATTTACAAAATTGACCTACTGGCTCAGTAATTCCTGGGCATATCGCACTGTTCACATCGGTTTAAGGCAGGGTGGTTCAGAAAAGTACATGCAGTGCAATTCCACTGAGCTCCCTCATCTTCCTCGGTGTCCGGAACCTTTGTTGGCGTTTTGACAGTAGACCTTTGATCTAAATGGGAACAAGAAATTTACTAATACAGTAAAAGTGAGATGACAAGACCCAGTGACAGTATCCCATAATACAAATTAAACCTTATAATATTGTCTCTTATTGCATGAAAGAGCTTGTGGTTGTACAAGACTGAAGACACTTGAAACCACGAAAGCTCCAAATGGATAGAGCAGGTATTGACAAATGAACACGTATTAACCAGTTTCACTCAGCTCAGATTCTTCATGTGATGTATCAGTATTGGCTAGAATTTACTCAGAATGAAACAAAGTGTCAGTTTTGACCCATCTTTACCCGTTTATGAGTTAAAGGGAGTGTGTCATCAGAAAATGTTAATTTTTATGTTTAATTTTTATGTTAAACTTTTTAGAATTTTTGGTGATTTTTATTTTTCAATATCTCTATCCATATGTAATAAAAATGTATATAATCCTGCAATTTCGTACTGGCCATTATTTCCTGTTCTGTACAGATAATCTTTTAGTAGCTATTATCACTACAAGCAGAATTACAATGACAAGTAACACCTCTATATAGATAACACAGGATCCACCATTCATAATAGGCGATATCACAGCTTATCCGCTCCCTCCTGACCTCTGCACAGGTCACACAGCATGCCTAAAGAACTCTGCCATAGAAGTCAAGGGGGAAATTTATTAAAACTGGCTTTGCTGACCACATCAACCAATCAGATCCCACTTTTCATTTTCCAAAGGAGCTGTGAGAATTGAAAGGTGGAATCTGATTGGTTGCTATGGGCAACTAAGCCATTTTCCTTTACACCAGTTTTGATAAATCTCCCCCAATGGGTCAGCTGTCCTTTGTGTCTATGTGGCTGCTGCTCCCAAAAAGAAAGGAAGTCTTAGCATATTTTAGAAATAGTAGCCAGTGTGAAAACTGCATGATTTTATACTTTTTAAAAATATAGTGACAAAAAAAAAAAACCTTAATGACATTAAATGACATTTAAATAGCCAATTCCCTTTAAAGGGGTTTTCTGGTTATAATTATTTTTAAGCAAGTTCCCGCAGCCTACCTCCTGAAGCAGAAGATTCATACTTACCTGCTCCACAGCCCATTATTCCATCATCTGATCCCGCACTGTTTACATTTGGTGGTGCACGGGTTTGGCCACATGCACTACTCTAGCCAATCACTAGCTTCAGCGCTAACATGCTGATTGTGGCCACATCACCAAAGCTAGTCATGTCTCCGGATGTAGACAGCGGAGGCAGTGTGGAGGACTGGAGCAGACAAGTATGTTTCAGCAAAAAGATTGCAGGCACTTGTTTGGATTTTCCAATTATATTGGTTTTTAGAGTTTTCTAGAGTGTTTTACATGGCATGTTTTCTGTGTCCACCATTCTGCTAGATGCACACAGTTAAATGGTTAAGTATTTGTGAACAGGCTGAAGAACTGCAGGTGATGTTTCGACATTTCAGGTGAGCCATACTGCATATAACCAGTTTAGTAGGCGAATCCTACAGTGCTGAGAAGAAGGATCACCTGATTCTTCAGAACATTTATGAAGACTGGACTAAACGTTTAACCAAGTGAATCCGGCAGAATGGTGGACACATAGAACATGTCATGTAAAGTACTTTGAGTTAAACAAGGTCAGTTTCCTAAACAGGTAAAAGATAGGCCAAAACTGACACTTGAAGGGGGTTGTTTGAGAAATTGGATAACCCCTTTATGTGCAAGGCCCCTCACAGGTAATATATACTTACCCTGCTCCCAGTCCCCGCACCGCCGCTTATCCCCGTACACAGATAAAAACATCCGGGGGCTCGGGAGGAGCAGCCAATGGCAGGCAGGGACGAGCCTCCCTAGCATTCTCCGGATGTTTTCATCCGCGCATGTGGAGAAGCAGCAGCAGCTGTGCGGGGACCAGGAGCAGGATAAATATATTACCTGTTAGGGGCCCGGCACATGGGGTGGATGTTTGGATAACCCCTTTAAAGAAGAACTCCCACAAAATGTTTTATTCCATGTCCTGCTAGAAATGTACATGATGTAGTGAATGTCATTTTCTTACCAATGGCTGTCTTTGTGACTTATATCTCCCTGATGTTTCTCACCTGTGTCATGTGACCAGCAATCAGACTCACCAACTGACACAGCATCTTATGTGTGGAAAGGAAGTCTATTTCTCTATGCATTCCCATGGGAGCCTCACTTTCAGTCTCATAGGAATGAATAGAGCAGTAACTGGCTTCCTGTCCTGGGTCAGTTGGAGGTCAGGAAGTAGGTCACATGACCCAGCTACAATTAGAAGAGAGGCGATAACTCACAAATACAGTCTGTGATAAGAAGATTACATTCACTATAGATTACATCATGCACCTTTCTAACAGGTCAGAGAATAAAAATTTTTGCGGGAGTTCTTCTTTAAGTAAATTCTAGCCTCCCTTTGGAAAAACCTGATATGAATTCAATATGGCTGATAGGCCCAAAAAATGTTTCCTCCACCAAATAACGCAGCCCCCAATTAATATTATCCAACATTAGGAGTCAATTTTCTACAAATTAAAGTTAAAAGGGTGCGTCCAGACGTTTACCTGACCCTGTATATATTTGTTTAGCATGCACTTACCAATAGACTGTGTACCTTTTGGTTTTGGTGGCACGGGGCCTAAAAATCCAATGTTATCATAGAAATTATGAATGGCACTGGGATCAAAATGTGGCCCTAAACAAAACAGATAACAAAAGTTAATGGTTATTAAATAGATTTTTTTGGACAAGAAATTTCATGTTACCAAGATGAATCAATCAAAACTAAAACAAGGCTTACAAGTTAGCAATAAAGTGGCACAAACTTTCAAAAAAAAAAAAAAAAAAAAAAAAAGCAGCAGGGCAAAATGGATAGGCAACCACTCCATGCCACAAATACTTCAGGTCTACAAAATGAGCTTCACTGCAACACTGAATGGTATTTTAGGAATATTCACAAACACTGAACTGTATTTTATGACTTTTACTAATATTCATTATCATATGGTAAGAGAAAGTGAATTCCTTTGAGAAACAGTATTAAGCAACCAGACCTTACATGACAGGGTTAACTAGAAGAATACACATGAAAGGTAAACATGAAAGTTAAAGGGTTTGCCCACTTTCTGGCTACTTGTGACCAATGTATATGTAACATGACTATATGACACTTTCTAATACAGCCTTTGTTGATATTCTGTGCTGTCTATTTTTCATAACCCACGTCAGGCAGATCTTCTGTGCTGTCCTCATAGAGGTCCTGTCCATAAGATGGCTGCTGTTGGAGGGTCATGTGACCAGACACTCTGCCTCCTCCATTCTAACACACTGCACTAAACTCCCAGAAGCGCAGATGGCAGAGCAAGTGACTCTGAATGGAGAAGCCTGGTCACATGACCCTGCATCAGTAGCCATTTCATGGACAGGACCTACATGCGGACAGTGCAGAAGACTTGGCCAACATGGGGGCATACCTTACAAAATATAATGAATGGTGCAGAATATCAACAAAGGCTATATTACTAAGTGCCATATAGTCATCTTACATACACACTGGTCAATAGTATCTGGAAAGTGGCCAACTCCTTTAAAAACCAGGGAGATGTAAAGTAACAAATACTCCATGACTCTTACCTCTTGCCTGAAAAAGATCTATTTCTTTGGTGAGACAGTCTATATCAATTTGCAACTGCCTGTTACAGCTCCTTAATTGCTGCATTTCTTCCAGCTTGAAAAAGAAAAATCAAAGAATAAAAGTAATTTTATACAGTTCGGTTGGGTACGGAAACGAGCAAAAATATAAAATTAAATTATCAAGGGAGCACACTACAGACTAACAAAGAAGCTGTGTTAACAATCGTGACAAAGTCCACTGAGACACATTTGATCTCCTGAGAAGTCACATATACAGATTTCGCGCCACTGCTGGGCAGGAAAATGTCAGACATGGTACTGCCATGTGCCAGTAAAGCATGATGGGACACAAACTTTAAAAGGGCTTGTACCAACTTGACAACCCACAGCCACATTAGGGGCCTATAACTACATTCCAGAGCAGACACACTGCAAAGAGCGGCATCTGGTCTGAATAACTTTACAGAAGGTGACCACCATAAGCCAATAGTTTCATAGTAATGTGCGACCCATCACATACACATAAAGTAACCTATCAGGTGATTCTACTGCCTTCTCTGAGAGCAACATCTGATTGAGGGATTCAGGCGGAGCTCTGTGATATGCAGGTTTATACGTGGAGACAATCATAACAGGACTCTTAAGAGAGCCTGTGTGAGTCCTGCTTACTCCTTCAACACAAAGGGATTGACAGCTTTCTGTGTACACACCCTGTATGAGGAATTAGACAACACTGTCTCTTACTGGGAGCTCTGTCTGGGTTTACTCCGCCTTTTAGGGGCTACTTCCATAAGTGTAGATTTATTACTAACATTGTCACAGTCCAACAGTGGATTTAACCGACCTAAAGCACGAACACGAGGGAGCTCTGCATCCATCATACGCTGCTCTCAGACAGAACAGCAGAAATCACCTGAAGTCGCAAAACTTTGATACATTTTTAAAACAAGCAAACAACCCAACGCTCAGCATAAACTTACTGATGGAATCTGTGAAACTGAATTCGACCTATTTAAGCGTCTCTGGGTGAGATTATTTTCCATTTCATTGACCTCTGTTTTAAGTTTGTCCAGCTTTTTCTTTTGTACTTCTAGTTCTCGATGAAGCCGCTCCATTCTTGCCTTCTGATGTATCAGCAAAGCTGAAAAAATAAAAAACACAATTTACACTCAACTTAAAAAGAAATGTACATTTTTTTTAAAAAAAAACTTTTTCCACCCTATGACAATTTCTAGCACTTTAAAATACATGCAAACAAATAGAAGTTTTCTAAGTTAAGAAATAAACCAGATTGGTCACTCATCTATCTGTGGTTAGAGAGCACTGTCACCAACCAGAGTGACAAGACGACATGCTAAAGGGAAGATGCTGGGTGCGCTGCATAATAACACTGACTGGTCAAGCAGGCTTCAGCATGTCAGTAAGAACATTAACACCAGTACTCTTATGCCCTACATGGAGGGGCAGCTACAGTAATACTTCTAGTATTAAACACAAGCTATCAGTAGGATCTGAGCAGACTAAAACATACAAGTTTGTGGGAAAAGTTTCAGTACAACCTGATTTACTGACTGGAAATCCTTGCTTACTGTAAGCAGTGTGACTCAATGACAGTCTATCCAGATTAGTGCCCATCGGACAAACCTGATGAGAACAGTTTCTGCCAGTCTAATAGGTATGGGGAGCTACCAGCTCTCCCCTGATAGAGGACGGCAGGAGGCAGAAGGATGGGGCCAAGGGAATATTGTCACCTAATCCTTTTGTTCTCCTGGGGAATAAGCCAACACCTGGCAGCGGCTCTCTATCTCCCCACTCAATACACAAGACGTTTGGCCAAAGCAATCACGTATATGAGTCAGACTATGGTTCCACCGACAGCTATTGAATGTGTATGTCCCCTTAACAGAAGGCATGCAGAGATAGCTGTTAATCACGTCCACAATCAATCTTTTCCCACAAAACTATACCAGTCTCCCTCTGCTCTGTATTGGACAGAGTGTTAATTGAGTCATTTATGCATATATACTACTCCTCATGGCATAATTATTGCAGAAGGCAGTATCAAAATCCACAACAGAACACAAGTAGGGTTTTACAGAACCGCACTTTGGAAACCAGTTTTATGGGGACCAGGGTACCGCTATGGTAAATGACCTTAGTAGATTTAGTTTATTGGCTTCAAAGGAAAAGCAAGGACCACCTTTTAGTGGCAGGAGGATCTGACAAGTTTGCAGGGGAGGAAATACGTAAGCTTGCTTTAGCTAACTGGTTTCATGTACATAAGCTCCAGTCCAGATTGTGGCTTCAGGTGCTAAGAAAGAGAAAACGCTGATATCTTGTCAGACTGCAAAACATTTTTGTCTGAAGATATTGTACAAACCTTGTTTCCGTAAGGATATATACTTACTGACAAAAAATAATAATGCACTGATATGTATTGACTACAGGCATCATATCTGGATGGAAGACTCGCTTGTGTAAAAGTGCCCCAAATGCTGATGTGGTGACGGGAGCCACTGCATAAAACAGTCAGCCACCCTTAGTAGTGATAGGAGGGCCACTAACTGCTCAGCCATATGTGCGGGACATCCTGCAGCCACATGTGTGGTCTCATGGCAGGGCTCCCAACTGATATTTTACCACAGGGTGATGCTCATCCACAAAGCAAGGGTTTCCCAGGAACGTGACAGATTGCAACACTTTCTTGGCCTGCCTGGTCCCCAGATTTATCGCCATTCGGGCATTGATGGGAGCAGCCGGGACTTCAGCGACTTACAAGTGTGCAGAATCCTCAGGCCCAGCTGCAACATCTGTGGGCAAATGTGTGGCAGGACATCATACAGAACCTGTATCTCATCTTGTGTCCAGGCTAGAGGTGGCCCAATAAGGTACTAGAGCTTTCCCATGACTAACAGGGTGGAAATACTCGGGATATATGCCCCGAATGTCACATGTTAACCTCCCTCTATTAAAAGGGTGAGAAGTGGAGAAGCTACACATCTAATCAACCCTCCACCTAATCAGAACTCCATGACTGGAATATTAACAAGCAATGGATCCAAGAAACCTTTCGGCCTCTTCAGTTTTAATGAGTGAAAATATATGTGCACATTTACACGGGATGTGTCACATGTATTAACAGTGAGCATCTGAATCTAGGAAGCTGTTGTGTGAATTTACACAAAGATCTGACTAAAAATCAGTGCCTCATATAGGATTGGGCAGAGGCCCCTTTACATTGCCCGTACATTGGGCAGATTATCGCCAACAAGCGTTTGTATGAAGACTCATTAGCAATTATCTGCCAGTGTGAAGGGGTCACAGATTACCTGAACGGCGAAATGCTTGTTAATCGGGTAATAGGATCACATGCAGTCATCTAAATCACCATTTGCCGGCGGCAGATCATGTGATCTAAACAACCTCTGCTGCTGGCAAACAATGATTCTGTATGGAGACGAGCAATGGCATTAGCGATTGCTCCCCCTCATACTGTGGAGGAGATCACTGCATGTACACGTCTCCTCCACCAACAAGCAGGTTCTTGTCGGTGGAGGAACGCTTGATTCCTGACAATATCTGCTCAACTGAGCAGTGTAAAAGGGGCAAATGTAATTGCTCATATACTACAAGTACATCTCAATAAATTAGATCAAAAAGTTGGGTTTTTTTTTCAGTAATTCAATTCAAAAAGTGAAACACATTATATTGTCATTACAAACAGAGTGAACTTTTTCAAGTGTTTATTTCTGTTAATGATTATGACTTAGAGCCAAGGAGAACCCAAAAGTCATTATCTCAGAAAATTAGAATATATTAGACCAACTGTAATTTTATTTTTTTTTTTTAAACACAGAAATGTTGGCCAAATGAAAAGTATGTACACTAATGCACTCAATACTTGGTTGGGGCTCCTTCTGCATGAATGATGCATCAATGCGGCGTGGCATGGAGGCGATCAGCCTATGGCACTGCAGAGGTGTTATGGAAGCCCAGGTTGCTTTGATAGCAGCCTTCAGCTCGTCTGCATTGTTGGGTCTGTTGTCTCTCATCCTCCTCTTTACAATACTCCATAGATTCTCTATGGGGTTAAGGTCAGGCGAGTTTGCTGGCCAATCAAGCACAGTGATACTGTGGTTATTAAACCAGGTATTGGTACTTTTGGCAGTGTGGACAGGTGCCAAGTTCTGCTGGAAAATAAAAATTCCATCTCCAAAAAGCTTGTCAGCAGAGGGAAGCATGAAGTGCTCTAAAATTTCCTGGTAGACGGTTGCACTGACTTTGGTCATGATAAAACACAGTGAACCTAAACCAGTAGATGACATGGCTCCCCAAACCATCACTGATTGTGGAAACGTCACACTAGACCTCAAGCAGCTTGGATTGAGTGCCTCTCCACTCTTCCTCTAGACTCTGGGACCTTGATTTCCAAATGAAATGCAATATTTACGTTCATCTGAGAACAACACCTTTGACCACTGAGCAACAGTCCAGTTCCGTTTCTCCTTGGCCCAGGTAAGACGCTTCTGGTGTTGTCTATTGGTCATAAGTGGCTTGACACATGGAATGTGACACTTGTAGCCCATGTCCTGGATATATCTGTGTGTGGTTGCTCTTGAAGCACTGACTCCAGCAGCAGTCCACTCCTTGTGAATCTCCCCTAAATTTAGGAAAGGCCTTTTCTTAACAATCCTATCAAGGCTGCTGTTCTCCCTGTTGCTTGTGCACCTTTTTCTACCACCCTTTTTCCTTCCACTCAACTTTCCATTAAAGGGGTTCTCCAAGTTATATTTATTGATGACCTATCCTCAGGATAGGTCATCAATATCAGATCGGCGGGGGTCTGACTACAAAAGGTCATTGCTAAAGAAGCTGGGTGTTCACAGGTTGCTGTATCAAAGCGTATTAAAGGGGTTCTCAGAGTTATATATATTGATGACCTATCCTCAGGATAGGTCATCAATATCAGATCGGCGGGGGTCTGACACCTGGCACCCCCGCCGATCAGCTGTTTGAAGAGGAGGCGCGCGCCATATCACCTCACCGCCCCATTCATTTCTATGGGAAGAATCGCTTCCAAAGACTTGTATGGGAGCGATTCTTCCCATAGAAATGAATTACACCTACTCACCACTACCCCCGTTACGGCCAGCATGTAAACAATGAAGAGGAGGCAGCGCTGATACGGCGCGCGCCTCCTCTTCAAACAGCTGATCGGCGGGGGTGCCAGGTGTCAGATCCCCGCCGATCTGATATTGATGACCTATCCTAAGGATAGGTCATCAATATATATAACTCTGAGAACCCCTTTAATACGCTTTGATACAGCAACCTGTGAACACCCAGCTTCTTTAGCAATGACCTTTTGTGGCTTACCCTCCTTGTGGAGTGTGTCAATGAAGCCTTCTGGACATCTGTCAAGTCAGCAGTCTTCCCCATGATTGTGTCGCCTACTGAACCAGACTACGGGAGCTTTTTAAAGGCTTAGGAAGCCTTTGCAGGTGTAACAGAAATAAACACTTGAAAAAGTTCACTCTGTTTGTAATGACTATATGATATATGCGTTTCACTTTTTAAATTGAATTACTGAAAAAAAAAAAAAAAACTTTTTGATGATATTCTAATTTATTGAGATGCACTTATATGATAAGGCATAATGACTTTAACCACTGTTTTTGTTCAGTACCAATTCCTTGAAGGATAACAGGCCAAACTGGATGGACAGATGTCTTTTTTTCGGCCTTATAAACTATGTTACTATGTAGTTTGCCGTGGAATAAAAGGCAAATTTACATGCAACAATGTTTCAACAAAAGATCATTTGTTTGATAAATCACTGAAAAGGAACAAAGGCATTTCCATCTACATGATCCTTACTGACAGCATTGGGTATGAAAAAGATGTTCTTTCCCTGCATTTACTATATTTTTCCACTCTATAAGACACACTGATCTGAGGTCTGGAGGAGGTCTTATCATTGGGGGTCTGATGAAAAATGTTTTTTTTCTTATTTTCATGCTCTAAAACCTAGGTGCGTCTTACAGGGAGAAACATACGGTATACTGTGCAGCCTGGGCTACAATCTAATGGAAATTATTATACTTGGTGGTGTCATTGGGTCAAGTTATTATATCCTCTCCATAAAAGACTGCAGATACAAAGATGTGCATAGTCCAAAGGGGTATATCCTGGCCTACTTTATTTAATTCGGAATGTGTTCCCAAAGCTGCTATGATGTCCCCAACCTAAAAAAACATTTCATACTAAAATCAGATAACTAGTAGCACCACTTACAATGTACTTCATCATACATATTACAACCTTATCAGAACTCGAGCCTTTGGCTCCAACACATTAAAATTTAAAGGGGTTGTACAGGCTCCTGATATTGATGACCAGGATAAGTTATTAATATTCGATCAGCACCTTGGCCCACCAAGCAGCTGTTCTCTGCAGCCTCTGGTACTAGAACTAGTACTGTGAATGGAGCAGAAAGAACAGCTCTGTACAGTCTAGTGGCCGTGCTGAGTTACTGCAGCTCAGCTCCCACTGAAGTGAAGAGGACTAAGGTGCAGTAACCCAGCACGGCCACTAGACTGAACAGAGCTGTGCTTCCTGCTCCAGTCACAGTGCTAGTTCCAGTACCAGAGGCTGCACAGAACAGCTGATCTGTGGGATGCAAGGTGCTGGAATCAGAATCAGGAGCATGGACAACACCTTTAATTAAAGGGGTTGTCCTAGCTGGACATTTATTAGATATCAACAGCATATGCCATAAATGTCAGATAGGCAAGGGTCCCACCTGTGGGGTCACGCGCCAATGGGAATGCAGAGGAGGCTGCTGGTGACAGCTTGCCTCACTCCAGACAAATAAAGCCTCTTCTGGATTCCAGGCTGTGTGCAACATGGCCCCATTCTTGAAACAGGAGCAGCTTCTACCGTTTGGACCGCTCCCATCAGACATTTATGGCACATCATGTGAATATGCCATAAGTGCCCTGATAGAAATAACCCTTTACAGGGTCATTTCTTGGTTGGCAAATTAAAATTCAGCATTACTACTAATTTATGAAAGCTCTTTTACAAAGTCATCAAAGTTCAACACTGGATAACACATTGTACCGGCACCTGCCTACGTCAGTTCAAGCCAAGCAATGTTCAGTAAACCGGTTTTGAGTTTTTAGAAGCCAGGCAATGACAACTTCCAAGGAAATGTAGAGAAAAGAACCCAAAACAGTAGGCCCCAGGAGCAAATTTCTAGGCTTATAGCCTACCTGGCTCATGGCCAGACCTGAGAACATCTCCAGCCAGCACAGCCACAAAGAAATTCCCATACAGCAAAGCCTGCTATTAGGCAGAACAAACTTCTAGATCTACTTCAGTAAGGTTTTTTTTTTGGCAGCATCCATACAACATTGTGAAATCATGTATAAAAAAAAAAATAAAAAAAATCACTATTATATTTTGCATTGGAAATAACTTTTTAGGGCTTGTGTTCATCCTTTGCAGTTTTCCTGACTTTAAAACCAGCAGCATTGAAAAAAAAATATATGCAAAAAACAGATCAATCTTCCAATGAGGCAAATCATTTCAACACACATAGTAACAGTTTATAAGGCCATCCAGTTCAGCCTGTTTTCTGCCATCAATGCTATATTTGAAAGCTGCAGTGATCTGCAGTAAAACCGCATATCTGTCTGGGCAGCAGCACTTGAATAAATGGAAGAATCTCTAAGTGCTCCTTCACAATGTGCTTTATGCTGCAATATTGTAGTGTGGGCTCTGTGCCAGAATTTCAGTGGTGACCGCATAGTATCTGCAGTTTGTGTGACCAGGCCAATAAAGGACATCTATTCTTGAGGGGGAGGGGGTCCCCATCATCTACATCTCCTAGCACCCATCAGTGAAAAACACATTGCATCCGGATGCCTTCTGTTTATAATACAAGTCCCATTCACTTCTATGGAGCCAGAACATGCTGCGATTATTCCTCAAGGAAGAGATGAATAGGTCAAGATTCAGTCCGGATGTTATGCGTCCACTACAAGCATCGCATCTGGACGGAAAACTCGCCCGTGTAACAGAGGCCTAAAGGGGTTAAACGCCAAAAACGGAAAGCAGTGCTACATGCAACTAGTGTTCTGCTCTCGCCTTCTGCACATCTAGTCACAATTATTTTATGGGCAGTATGAGACTTGAGGCAATCTGTAGAACGAACAGGTCTGAAATAGAAGGGGGTCCGTAGACCCAGTACAGGTGACACACATTAAAGTCTTCCATTCTGCTGCAGTTCATACTTACAGAAACTTCAAACTGCAAAATCATGTTGTAAGAATAGCTGAAGCCATGTTCTTAAAAGAAAGTTACAAATAGCAGTTTCTCTGAAGTGCAAATATGTTGCAGCTAAAATGAGAAATCTCAGTCTCCGCAATGTACTGTAAATCCACAAGACAGGAGTACTGTGGTGAGAGGAGGCTCGGTTACATCTCACTATCTGGAGCGGCTATGTCTACGCAGGTGACAGTTCCCTTTTTACTGAAATGTATTTTTCACTTTGTTATATATGGAGGTAGACAATGCCAGCGCAGCACATTGGGGGGATTTACACTCTTCTGTGAGACCTCCAGCAGTTACATGGATAGAGGGGGTAGAATTGCGCTAACCGGCAGGCCCTCCACCACACTCCACTGTCTAATTACTGGATCTCCAGGAAAGTAGTTTTATTTCATATCCCATAAAACATCTACAATATAATGTCCCACCAGGTTGTTAAGAAAGGACGGCCATTAACCAGCAAATGGACGATGTATTCTGAGTATATACCCATAATACGGTGGTTACTGCCTCGCTGGGTGTGTGTTCTTCAGCAAACAGAACTAACATACCATATGCTTATCACAGCATATATGTAAAATGGATCCACCCATGTTGGGATCCGTGTCCCCATCCACCTATTCTCCGTAAGTGCAGGTTGGCTGTAAAGCACTGAATACTCTTACTGGAGGCTGTATAGCCACCATTAGTGGTGATCATCTACCCTGTTTTAAGTACTGCTGAAGTCAAGTTTAATCTGAGGTTAGCAAACAATCACTTATCCTTTGAGGATCATCACACTCTAACATTGCTGTCCCTAATTGCACCCTATGGTGCATACTGAGTAGCATCCTTAGAAGGACCGCCCAATATGCAGGAACCTATCCCTATTCCCATCCAAACGAATTTCCTCCACAGTGGATTCATCGGGGGACTGTGTGCAGTCTAAAACTTAGCTTTAAAGGCTATATATACCTTTGGGGGCATTTTTTTTATTGCATTATACTTATTTTGATCTAAAAATCACCTTTTCAATTGGTCTTTATTAACAATATGGAATCCTTTTTTGTGTACAGAGCTGACATGCTCTACTAGCTGCCTGTAGATTTTTTCCTCATCTGAGGAGCAGACGGACATCTCATCTCTTCTCTCACATCATAAACCCTCATTAAAGCTCAACCCTTACCTTACTGATAAGTGTACTTAAATAAGTGTTAGGACCTCTCAGTAGTTTACAAATAAGGTTTATTGGCACAAAGTGAAAGTACCAGTCACCCAGTTAGACAAATAGTTAACCCTTTGTGACTGAACAGCTCAATATTTTTAATAAAGACCAATTGGAAATATGATTTTTAGCCAAAAATAAGTTAAATGCAATCATAAAAAATTGACTCCAAAAGGTGTAGATAGTCTTTAAATAAATCATTAAAAGGATAACACAAATATATCTTCAAATGTAAACTAGATGCAAAAAGATGATAAAATCAAGATTAGAAGCCTATAATTTGTCTCAATCCAATAAATCTCAGTGGTCACCCTTTCAGATGACAGCATTAGCAGAATTGAATGATTTAGACAGATGCAACCATAATGCGATAACTCATTTCGCTCCTCCTGCACAGGGTTACCAGACAGAAGTCTCCATCAGGAAGTTGGGACCAGGACTGTGCCTAGAATGTCCCTGAGACTACTGCCATTTCAGGCATACAAGCCCTTCCTCATACCATAACCCTATGCTATGAGGAAGGGCTTGTATGCCTGAAACACGTAAGCAACAGTGGTTTTAATATTTTTCCACTATGTTCTGCGTTAATAAAGGAATTCGTTTCTATTTGGGTGCCGGATCTATCCACGTTTTTCCTGCATTGTTCCAGGTTGCCAGCCCAGATCGGGTGCACCATACCTGCATGGAGGCGAACTGATCCAAATTTCTTTTTCATTGTTATCACTTTATTGACTTGCCTATGCACAACCCTAATCATCCCAGTTGGTGCTTTCTGTTATCATCCAGCATTTATTATTATTTTATGGCATATCAAATATCACTACATTGTGGGAAATCCTCCATCAGGCCTTGAGAAAGTGGCAGGTGATGTAGAGCATCCATCGGCCCCTACTTGTGTGTCTGCTTCTCGTATTTTAACCTGCCATGAAGCACCGAAGGAATAAATCCTGCCACTGCCATTATCAGTGCCGTGGATTTACGACTTTACAGACATGGAATTTTGATGCTGGCTATATTACACAGCGCCACACTGGATAAATGAAAAGTTTAATATTAAAACCTTAGAAACAACTATAATAACTTAAATATACAATTTACAAAACCTATAAATAAGAGATATTAAAATTTACCTTGTGTATAGGCTGCATCATCGGAACCCACGCTCAGCTTCCGTACATCATTTATTCTATCATGTGCTAAAACAGGGTCTGTTATATGGATACCTTCTGGCTCTGCAAACGGAAGGAGATTTGTAGGCTCAAAAGTTGGGGACACGACACCAGGGGAAACTGACGGAGGTTTGTTTGGGGACACAGTTATTTTAAAAGTATATTTTGTATTGGGCTGAGTCACTACAACACGAGGCGATGTTGCAGATATGTTGTTTCCAAGTGCTCGGCTTTTGGGTGGATGATGATGAATGAAAGCAGGTCCCATGCTTACTTGCCCAGAAACATTTCTGGCTGTACTGGCGGCACCGGGATTAGCGGAAATAAAAAGTGTTGGCTGATTTCTAACAATCTGGTCATCACTACCAGGAGCTGAAATATAGACCTTAGGCTGGCTACGGCCTAGACCGTCATCTGCATTTTGAGGACCTGCAATGTAAACAGTAGGCTGGTTCCTTGACTGGTTATTCAAAGCACAAGGGTTTGTGGAACTTCGAGAGCTTGTGGAACGCAGCATTGAGTTACTCCTTTGGGGTGGTTCAAGTTTAATTTCTATTTGGTTTTTCCTGGGACCAGTTGAGATATTTTGGATGTTGTACTGGGTTGAAGGCTGGGAACCACCCGATGAATGAAGCACTGGGGCTTGAGGAGTGGTGGGTGAACTAATGGGCATATACACATGAGAGGTCTGATGACCCTGCTGGTTAGGCTGTGCTGAGGTATGTGACTGAGTATAAGAAGAAGGAAGGGTTGTCCAAGGATTTTGCTGTGTGGGATAAGCCTGCTGTTGCGTGGGATTCGGAGACATCCAGCCTGATTGCTGTGGGGTCTGTCTTGCTGTTCCACCTTGAGAAGTGATATATGGTCTAATATATATAGAATTTCCATGTGGACTGTTATGTGCAGGTGGTGGGCCACCATGTATGTGCAAAGATGTAGGGGTATTACGATTAGACTGGATATTTGGAGCCAAGGTAACCATGATAGGATTGAACCTGGTTGTTTGCAAGCCGGAGCTTTTGCCGCCCAACTGAAGTCCAAATTGATGGCCCGGGTTCGAAGCATTGATTGTATTTGTCATCCCAAAGACATTATAGCTAGAAGGCATAACAGGCGCAGTCTGTGGCTCTTGTTGGTACAGTTCATTGTTGGACTGTCCTCCCTGGAGGTGTCCATCACTTATGCTGTGGCTTAAAGTCCTGCTGTTTCCATTTATTCTGCTTCCATCTCTGCCCTCATGGTACTGAGACTGCAAATCCAAATTAAGGGATGTCATGTGATTTCTTAAACCAGCGATGCTTGATTCTTCAGAAGGAGACACGTCACCTTCACCATACAGATACTTTGTACTCTCTTGAGAAAGGACAGCACAGCAAGCATCCAGATTGTTGTTATTCTAGAAAAGAATGAGGGAAAGTGGGAAACTTTACTTTTAACATAAAAAATTTAATTTACACAACCTCTCATTCGGAGGCTCTGTACACACTGGTTTAACGGATTCCATTTTACAGGATCCATGAAAGATCTTTTATATGTTTTCTAACAAATACCACAGACCTTTAGTGGGTTTTCCATCAGGTTTGCATTACTCTTTGGCAGAAGTGCGAGCATAGAGTCACGAGTTGCTAATCTGTTTACAATTAACACAGGTATTAAATGGGTTGTCCAGGATAATTAAAATGTGAGCGATACCCCCACATGCTGTACAATAAAAATGATCACGTTCCTACCTCCTTCTCTGGCATCTGTCTAGTCCTACTCCTGCTGTTTACAGACTACAGTAGTGACCACTGCAGCCAATCACTGTCCTCAGACGTCTCATGCCACATATAACTAGATGTCACCTCCACAGTCTGCAAATAGTGGGCAAAGGATGGGACTGGAGTTGCAGAGAAGGGCGACGGGTTAAGAGGCGCGAGTATGTAGTCATATATATATAATTTTTTACAGCATTTGGGGTCATTGCCCAAATTTTTATTAATCTTGGGCCTTCAAGATCAGAGCAACATTTTACCTTCTGGAACGCTGCACTCTAAGGCCCCATTCACACGACCGTATATTTCCGCAGCGCTTGGAACACACGCCGTGCGGCCCCATTGAAAATGCCTATACTTGTCCGTGCGCACGGACAAGTATAGGACATGCTTCAAAAGAGCCGCGGCACGGAGCTAGCTCCGTGCTGCGGCTCCCGGCCCCATAGAGGTGAATGGGGCCGCATCTATTCCCGCAATTTTGCGGATAGATACGTCACCATTCACACGGTCGTGTGAATGGGGCCTAAAGGCAATTTCTAATTACTGCGGGACACATGGGACTTTCTAACAACTTCATAGATAGAAGATCTTTTTCAGGAACAAATGGTCAGAAACTGTCATGTTTTGCTATTTTTTCCTGCTATAACAGTTGATAAACAATATTTACACCAAAAATGACCTACACTGTGCAACGTATGAGCACTGCAAACAGAAATTTTATTTAAGCTTTAAATGCATCTCTTCCTTAGCTTCAGACACATCCTCTGTACATGGACGATATTCATCTGAGGCTACTTTCACATTAGCGTTTTTAAATTCCGGTATTGAGTTCCGTCAAAGGGGCTCAATACCGGAAAAAAACGCTTCAGTTTTGTCCCCATTCATTGTCAATGGGGACAAAACTGAACTGAAGACAACGGAATGCTCCTGAAAGCATTCCGTTCCGTCTTCAGACCGGAGAACAAACCGCAGCATGCTGCGGTTTGCTCTCCGGTCCAGGCATCCACACCAAGACGGATCCGGAATGACCCCCAATGCAAGTCAATGGGGACGGATCCGTCTGGTGTGGACACACCAGTAATCCGGTTCTGTCCTCCATTGATTTCCAATGGGGGGTCATTCCGGATCCGTCTTACATACATACAAACATACATACAGACATACATACTCACATACTCCAGGGACGCTGGCAGCATGTCTTCACGCAGGAGGCGCGTGAAGACGTTCTGCCGGCGTCCCTGGAGTATGCGAGTATGTATGTATGTCTGTATGTCTGTGTCTTCTTTCAATGTGTGTCATGTGTGGGGCCGGAGCGCTGTACACATGTATAGCGTTAGCACGGATCCGTTGGCACCCTTTAGGTGCCGGATCCGTGCTAACGCTAGTGTGAAAGTAGCCTAAGTAAAGACTGTTTTTAGTAAAGGGACCTGTGCACTTTTTACTTTACATTTTTCACATTTTACAGTATTATTTTTTATTATTTATGCAAAGAAGACACGGATCGTATCTTCTCTGTATGCGTCTACAGCCTGATCCTGAGTGTGCAGTGTCATCAAAGAACAGGGACCACGGCTTTAGCCTGTTAATTTATAATTTATTGTGCCCAGTGTTGACCCCCAGAGCAGTGCTTGTAAATTAAAGTCACATCTGCCCCACAAAACCCTGCCATCCATCCCATCTGTCTGTCCCAATGGTTCGGTCCATCCATCTCATTCTATTACTTTTCGTTGTTTCTTTTTGTCAGATTTAACAGATATATCCTCCTCCGTCACACCCAGAGCACATACATGTACAGCAGCAGCTCATGGGCACAGTCAGCACCACACCAAGTTTGACTGGACCTCATAGTCCCCATGAGAATGACCATAACCTCTGACTTGTTGGGCAGGAATCTTGGCGGAAGTGGCTGAAGGCATGGGCCTCAATCCTTGTCAACACCTGAGGGGCTGTGATGTGTAATGAAGCCGTGCCCTGTGTTTTTCTGCTTCCTCAAAGCGGTGCCTGAAAGAACATGCCACTGCCTCAGAGTGATGGGGAGCCGAGCCCTTCACTGTCAATCAGCGATAAAGTGCAGACATGGTGGGGGAACTGATGGAGGCCTTCTTACTATCCTAATTCTAATAAATTAAACTCTGTGCAGTCTTCCCCAAAGCTCCATTTATAAATGTAGGCACATTTACTGCCCCTTTAACGAATAGGAGGGTGCATTTTTGTGCATTTTTTTCAAATCGCATCTTAACCACCAACCTGCTGCATGCATCGGGAAACAACAACTTCAGGCACCTCTGGGAATTTCTGCCGCAGGTCATTTAAAACCTGAAAGTCCACTTGCGAGCTTCCTTGGGCCATTCGTGTATTGCCCGTGCAGAACTGTTCTTAACAGTACAGTTCTAGGCTTCGGTGGAACCCAACCTCATTCCTTTATAAGCATTTTCTGTAAATAAAGTGAAAGGAGGTGAAATGTGCAGAAAAGCAATCTTAATAATAATGCTTTGTATTAATGGATCACTCAGACTTCAAATTAATCTTTCCTGATACATTTTTAAAATGTTCACACTTTTTAGCAAAAAAAAAAAAAAAAAACTGGCTTCCTGAGTTTTCCCTGTTATCGTTACCATCTTTCTCATTTAAGCTTCTCCTACGTAAAGTATATTGTCAGCACAATCAGAATGCAGGGGTTAACTGCTTACAAACTTGTATGCACATACTTTATACTGCTGGAGGGATTCTCTCAATACAAGCTTGCATTTACATGGCCTAAATGAAATGTGCCTTAGAGGGAAGTGTTCATCTTTTTTCAGATCCAGTTCCTTCTGGTGGATTCCAGAATCTGTTGACTACAGTAAAGGTTTTGACATTTAGTTAAAGGCGAACTGCAACCACAGTATCTGAAAGGTTAGAGGGAGAGGGCTCCCTCAGTCCTGTGACCTCAGCCCTACTGCAACATTTTGGGGTTCTGAATGGTTGCTATGGCAGCCTGGGCCCAAGTTATTTTTTCGTTGTCTGTATGTTTCTAACGAAGAAAATGTAAGGGGTTTACAATTCACTTACTTAATCTAGTGGCCCTGTTCTCCTAGGTGAGACACACAGGACCAGTGATGTCAGCTTCTTTCCCTGCTCTGACGTTCTGTGCACAAGCCTAAGGGAGTAAGTCTGCCTCTGCACTGTCAAGGCTGTGCTGGTTGGAACAACAAGCAACATCCCCCTGCACTGCCGATCTGCCCTACATCTCCCATCCCACTGGAGTCTTCAGCACAGTTTAACCCCTTCAACCGTCAGCAGCACAGACCCAGGCTTGGAGGCTCTGCCTCAGGTACTGGGCAGCTGCAGGGTTTCCTCTTCTCCAGGCACTGAAGACATACATGCTGTGCAGAGGACCTTCGCTCCCTCCACACACTGCAAACACAGAGCTGACAGACTGGAGGAGTTCTCTCCTCTGTACTCTTCTGCTGGCTGTAAAGCAGCGTCTGCAGAGCATTGCACAAAAACAGGTAGGGGGAAGATCCTATGTGTATCAGCAACAGGGCAGCACTTTTATTCACTCCCTTTGCAGAGCAGGAGAGGGAAAGGCAGCCTTTGTTGACACCCACAAATATTCATGAGGAAAACCGCAGAGATTGTTGTTACACGCCCCCACAGCTCTGCTACTGCATGGTCAAAGAACGTAAAGAACAGAACATGAAATATAATTTTTTTTTGCCTAAAACTTACTTAGCTTTGTATATATTGCTGACTATCAGATTTACAGTGCTTTATGTTTTTTTTTTTACATAACTCAGACAGTCCCTTTAACCCTTTCACGACCGGAGGTTTTTTCGGTATTGCGTTTTCGTTTTTTGCTCCTTGCCTTCATACAGCCATAACTTTTTTATTTTTCTGCTCACATAGTTGTATGAGGGCTTGTTTTTTGCGGGACAAGTTGTACTTTCAAATGCCACCATTTATTATTGGATATGTTGTAGTGGGAAGCGGGAAAAAAATTCCAAATCGGGTGAAATTGCAAAAAAAACCACTATTCCACTACAGTTTTCCGGGTTTTTAATTTACGGCGTTCGCTGTTCATTAAAACTGACCAGTTACTTTCATTCTACAGGTCAGTACGAATCCAGCGGTACCTAACATGTTTAGTTTTTTCTTGTGTTTTGATAGTGATAAAAAATGATAAAGTTGGTTGTTTTGTTTTTTTTTTTTTGGTCATCATATCTTGACCCCGATAACTTTTTGGCATTTATGTGTACGGAGCTGTATGGGGGCTCATTTTTTGCGGGGCGATCTGAAGTTTTTATTGATACCATTCTGGGGTGTGTCTGACTTTTTGATCGCTTTTTATTTAATTTTTTTTAGAAAAAAAAAGTGACAAAAAACGTCAAATCGCCATTTGGACGCTTTTTTCCGCCACACAATTTGTGGTATTGGAATTTTTTTTTTTAGTTTAAAAGTACGGGCGTTTTCGGTCACGGTGATACCCATGATGTCTATATTTATTGTTATTTAGGTATTTATTTTTTAATTATACGGAAAGGGGGGTGATTTAACCCCTTGAGGACAGAGCCCATTTTGGCCTTAATGTCTGGGCCAAATTTTTGAATTCTGACATGTGTCACTTTATGTGGTAATAACTTTGGAACGCTTTTACTTATCCAGGCCATTCTGAGATTGTTTTCTCGTGACACATTGTACTTCATGACAGTCATAAATTTGAGTCAGTATATTTCACCCTTATTTATGAAAAAATCCAAATTTACCAAAATTCTGAAAAATTTCCAAATTTCCAAATTTCAATTTCTCTACTTTCAAAATACACCGTAATACCTCCAAAAATAGTTATTATTTTACATTCCCCATATGTCTACTTTATGTTGGCATCATTTTGTAAACATCATTTTACTTTTTTAGGACGTTAGGAGGCTTAGAAGTTTAAAAGCCATTTTTCAAATTTTCACCAAATTTTCCAAAACCATTTTTTTTAGCACCAAATGCAGATATAAAGTGATTTTGAGGGGCTTACATAATGAAACCCACCATAAAATGACCCCATTTTAGAAACTACACCCCTCAAATTATAAAAAACTGCCTGTTTACAAACTTTGTTAACCCTTGAGGTGTTCCACAAGAATTAATGGAAAATGGAGGTGAAATTTCAAAATTTCACTTTTTTCGTAGATTATTCATGTTAATATTTTTTTTCTTGCAACATAGCAAGGGTTAACAGCAAACTAAACCTCAATTTACATTGCTCTGATTCTGCAGTTTACAGAAATACCCCATATGTGGTGGTAAACGTCTCTATGGGTTTGTGGCAGTGGTCAGAAGGAAAGGAGCGCCATACGGATTTTGGAGGCAAAATTTGCTAGAATAGTTTTTAGGCACCATTTTGTAATTGAGAGACCCTGACGTACCCCTACAGTGGAAACCCTCATAAAGTGACCTCATTTTTGAAACTACACCCTTCAAAGAATATATTAAGGGGGTACTGGCCACTTTGACCCCCTAAGCATTTTACGGAATTTGGAAACACTTGGCTGTGAAAATGAAAATTTTTTTTCTTCCAATAAAATGTTGCTTTAGCCCCAATTTTTTTTATTTGCATAAGGGGTAACAGGAGAAAAGCCCTCCCATAATTTGTTACCCATTTTCTCCTGAATACAGCAACACCCCATATGTTGTGGTAAACTGGTGTGGGGGCACATGGCAGGACTCAGAGCAGAAGGAGCGCCATATGGATTTTACAACACAGATTTTGATGGAGTGGTTTGCGGGAGCCATTGATTTTTATTTTTTTGAGCTATTGTCTTATGTGGGGGCTCATTTTTTGCAGGATGAGGTGAGGTTTTCATTGGTACCATTTTGGGGTAAATACGCCTTTTTGATCGACTGCTATTACACTTTTTGTGAGGGAAGAGGGAAAAAATGGCTATTTTGGCATAGTTTTTAAAAAAATTTTTTTTACAGCATTCGCCTGGGGGGCCATCTCATGTAATATTTTTATAGAGCAGGTTGTTACGGACGCAGCGATACCCAATATGTCCAACTTTTTTATTGTTGGAAAGTTTTACACATTAGATGCATTTTTGAACAGAATAAAATATTTTTTTGTGTTGCCATTTTCAGAGAGCCATATTTTTTTCAGTTTTCAGGCGATTGTCTCAGGTAGGGTACAGTTTTTGCGGGACAAGATGACGGTTGAATTGATACCATTTTGGGGTAAATATGCCTTTTTGATCGCCTGCTATTACACTTTTTGTGAGGGAAGAGGGAAAAAAATGGCTATTTTGGCATAGTTTTTTTAATTTTTTTTTTACAGCATTCGCCTGGGGGCTATCTCATGTAATATTTTTATAGAGCGGGTTGTTACGGATGTGGCGATACCTAACATGTTTATGTATTGTGTGTTTTTTTATTTTTAATCAATTTTTTAACTTTTTTTTAACTTTTTTTTTTTCCACTTTCTTGACTCAGATCCACTTGGTTCTTCAAGAACCAGTGGGTCTGGTATTTTACAATACACTGCAGTACACTGTATAGTGTACTGCAGTGTATTTTCTTATAGCCTGTTCAAGCTCCTGCCTTTAGCAGGAGCTTGAACAGGCTTCCATGGCAAGCCAGACGAAAGCGTCTGGTTGCCATGGTAACCATCGGGACGCTGCCACAGCAGAGCAGCGTCCCGATGGAAGGGAGAGGGAGCTTCCTCCCTCTCATCTGCCCACACCATCGGCGCTGC
Organism: Rhinella marina; assembly: GCA_900303285.1. Taxonomy (NCBI): domain Eukaryota; kingdom Metazoa; phylum Chordata; class Amphibia; order Anura; family Bufonidae; genus Rhinella; species Rhinella marina. The sequence continues at coordinate 101,258 of ONZH01017319.1, read as the reverse complement.
CAGCGCACCGCAGCGCCGATGGGAGAGGGAGGGAGCGCTCCCTCCCTGTTAACCCCTTCCATACAGCGGTCCCTACGGACCGCGGCATGGAAGGGGTTAAACTGCTGACATCGGTGCCAGCACCGATGTCAGCAGTTTCAAGCAGAGTATCAGCTGTATGCTGATACTCTGCTTGAATACCGCTCGGCCATCCTGAGAAATTATTGCGGGCGGCACTCGCGGCAGCCGCCCGCACATTACAAGTCTCCCCCCCGCCGCCCATCTGCCCACCCATGTGCCCACAGCCAATCAGGGGGGCGGGGGGGACACCCTGACCCCCCCCTAACCCCTGACACTCGGCGGGGATTCGCTAGAATAGCGCTATCCCCGCCGAGTACACGGATCCTGCTGTGAATGGCTGGTCTGAATAGACCAGCCATTCACAGCGATCGCCATTATGGGGGGTGCACGGCACCCCCGAGGCCTTCACTATGGATGGCTGGCTGTGTCTAACAGCCGCCATCAAAGCATGTTAACCCCGCTGCACTGAGCAGCGGGGGTTAACATGCATGACGTACCGGTACGCCCTGTTGCGCTAAGTACCTCGCGCCCATGACGTACCGGTACGTCCATTGTCGCCAAGGGGTTAAACTTTTATATTTTTTTTTATTTTTTATATATTTAACATTTTTTTTAAATTTTTTTTTTAATTATTTGAAAGATCAAATATAAGCTAATATATTGTACTTTTAATTTTTTTCACTATGAGCAATCTCTGATTTTTATCTTGAATTAAAACTCATGATTGCTCATTTCTTATCCTGGCCTGCCATCTAGTGGCCAGAATAAGAATTGCACTTTGAAAGCTGTAATCCTCACCAGCGAGGATTACAGCTTTCATAACGTGTACAGACGGCCCGATTGGCCAATCGGGTCGTCTGTACATCACCCGGAAGCAAACTGCTTCCGGGTACAGACGCCACCGGAAGCCATGAGAGGGGCCCAGAAGAAAAGAGAGGCCCATCGGAAGACGCCGCCGATGGAGATAAGTAGCCGCAAGTCTCTGCTGTTAGAAACAGCAGAGACTTGCCGCCATGACGCCCGCCGCACCCGCGAGCGGGCGTCATGTCCCCGCACCGCCCGAGCGCCGTACATGTACGGCGCCGGTCGGGAAGGGGTTAAGCCTGGCCTGCAGCAGGACGTAATAAGCAGCCAGTAAAAAGACCATAGACTGCAATAGTAATGGTATAAGTGATCAAACTCCTAAAGGGTTTAAAAATTAAAAAAAAAAAATGTAAATGTAAAAATGGTACCAATAGAAAGTACAGCCCCACAAAAACAAGCCCTCAAACTGATCTGCAGACAGAAATCTAAAAAAAAAAAATAAATAAAATAAATAAATAAATTTGCATTCCAGAAGCAAGGAATAGCTGCGTTGAAAAAAAAAATCCCTGTGTGGTCGTTCACAGACTGAACTGGATGGACAGATGTCTTTTTTCAGCCTTATAAACTATGTTACTATGTAAAAATGACATCAAAATTATTCTGTGGGTAGGTATGACTTTAGAGGTTCCAAATGTAATTCTTTTATTTCTTTACTGCTTTTCCAAAATGAAACATTTTTTAAAATAACTACTACTAGTTGTTTTGGGTCTCTATACCTATAAGATTTTGTTTTGTGACAGCATTGTGAGGGCCATCTATAGTTTCATTATTATACTGTTCCACAGCAGAATTCTCTCATATGTTCTTCACTGTACTAGTAACAAGTCACAAATCATTCTCTATATGCGAGCAGCTCTAGAATCAGAAATCCTAAAGGCCTAAAAGGGAAATCTGATGACACTTATTCGCCACAGAGCAGACATTGCTTAAACAATGTTGCGATTCTATGGGCAGTTTTAAGAGAGAGATGTGCAAGTAGTTTGGGAATGAAGCCAAGCATATAAAAAATGAGCGTTTCACACCAACAATATTTAGGTTACAGGAGTTACCTCAAGTGCCCTTGTAGACTTTCAGATCTGTGTCCTCACCGCATTTTCTGCAAGCAGGAGAAAGAAAATACTGAGATTAGTAATAATTTACAACACACATCGGAGCAGACTATTTTGTATCACGCAATTTAATAAAGACCCTGGGCCACATTTATCATTAAAGGGGTTGTCCAAGTTATGAAAAAAAAAAATATAGCACTGTAAATCTGATGGGTAGCAATATATAACTAAGTTCAGCAAGTTTTAGGCAAAAAAAAAATAAAAAAAAAAAAAATCTATATTTCCTCATTTCCCTGGTTCTCTTCTGGTCTTTGTTTACATGCAATAACAACAATCTCAGCCCCTCCCCCTTCTCTGCAAAGGCAGTGAATACAAGTGCTGAGTGACATGTCTGCCTGCTGGAATACTCAGCAGCATGTTGTTTGTGTAGGACTACAAGTCCCAGCTGTACAATGACACTGCTGATACACACAGGAAATTCTCCCTACCTGTTCTTGTACAATACAATTCCTCTAGAGCTCCTTGCCCAGCATTTGTCTCCTCTCACTGCTGACGCTACTATTTGTTGTAAAGCCTTGAGCCCTCAGTGTGTTCTGGCTGAAGGGGTTAATGTTTTATCTGAAGGAATCCAGGGAGAGAGCAGATAGCAGCCCAGCAAAGAAAGGGGGCGTGGCCAGTGATGTCTGGTGTACAGACTGTTATCTGAACTCTGAGGCTTGTACACGAAACATCACAGACCAGGGAGATAAGGTGACATCACAGGTCATGTGACCCTCAGTCAACTCTGAGAAACCAGCAGCTTTAGAAACAAAGTATATGGGAAAGTTGTTATACCTGACAAGTTAGAAACATAAAGAACAAAAAAAATAACTCTGACAACCCCTTTAAAAAAAACACTTTTTTGGTGTGCAAAAGTTGTAAACTGCCTGTTTTTTCCCCAAAATTTTTGTGCAAGTGGCATCTTTCTGACAGCCTTGCCAGTTTCATGAAAGGGGCGGGGCAGGGAGCCCCACCAAATTTAACTTCTACACAAGTTTTCTGGCGTAGTAGGCGTAGAAATCTATGCCAGCCCCGAATCAGTACCAGCACATGAAATGGCAGCTTTTGTGCTCAATCACCATAGCCCGATGTACAATAAGGCCTCTTTCACACGAGCATGACGGATTAGGTCCGGATGCATTCAGGGAAACTCGCACCATTTTGCAAGCAAGTTCAGTCAGATTTTTTGCAATTGCATTCAGGTTTACAAACAAGCAACAATCGGTGAAAAACGCATTGTATCTGCACTTGCTTCAGGATGCAATGCATTTTTCACTGAAACCCCAATCACTTCTATGGGGCCAGGGCTGCGTGAAAAACACAGAATATACAACATGCTGTGTTTTTCACGCAATTTAGAACTGATGCGTGAAAAAAAAAAAAAAAAACATTGAAATGAATGGGTCAGGATTCAGTGCGGGTGCTATGCATTCACGTCACGCGTTGCACCCACACGGAAAACTCACTCGTGTGAAAGGGGCCTAATTCTCCCCCACTGAGGCCAACTTCTTTACCAAAGTATGTATTAAACCTGTCATTACGTACGCACAGGAGGGGTAGACTGCAGTCTGATTTTTTTTTTCTTTGTAAACATTATTAGCACAAACTACAACTTACATCAGGAGCAAATTGCCAGGGTCACTGGCTACACGGTTCTTTTAATTTTTCCCAGTGCTAAATACTGTCATGTAACACAGATACAGTCTAGCTTTTGCCGTAAGACCATCATGAAATAAATACAATCTAAAAGATGCCCATAAAGTTGTTAAAACTAACCAAGTGTCAATAAAGGACGCTATTGCTAAACTGCAAAGAATAAAACTTCAAAACTAAAGAAATAGCAAAAGCATGCCATAGTGAGTGCATGTATATGTGCATGTTTGTAGGCTGTACTAAGTTTTGCTCATGTAAAGCCTCATTCACACATCTGTTTTTAAAATCCGTGAAAAGGTGGTCAGTGATGCCTCCACGTTGGGTCCGTGTATCCATTTTTTGCTGTCGGCATGTCATCCGTGTTTCACTGACACTGCACAGCTGAAAAATAGTTTTCAAAGCATCTCTTCCTAATAATCTGTGAAACACGGATTGCATCAGTGGTTTTCACGTACCCATAGAATATAATGGAGTGATGTATCCATGAACACAGACAAAATAGAGCATGCATCCATGCTAAAAACACAGACCGTGGTAAAAAAAAAAACTGATGTGTGAATACACATTAAACTGAATGGGAGAACACATACAGAACACTGACATGTGAATGAGGCTTAAAGGGGTATTCCGGTTACCATAAATATAACTTGTTTTACACTAATTCATCATCAATCATTACCTAATATAATGTCTATTTCACATATTTACCGTTCAGTAGTTATAAAGTACTTTTCTTCCCCTGCTACCTACTGTGTTCCTCATAAGTTACCATGGCACCGACCTGTAGTTCTGAGCCTTTGTCAGGTCAGGCATGCTCAGTGTGTTGCTATAAGTTCTCTAGCTAAATGTCAATGTGCTGCAGCTTACTGAGTAGAGGAGGCGTGTCTGCACTGTGATATCAGGCAGCCAATCAGTAATCATCAACACTCATGAACAAGTACAAACTCACAGCAGGAAAGCTAGGCATTGTGGGGATTGTAGTTTTGTGAGGAGAGATCAGGAGCCATGATACTGTCAGTGTGTTGCAGGCTCACACAGGAGCTAGACAAATGGATTGCAAGTTACACAGGAGAACTGTGCTCCTGCTCTAACGGCCTGGACCAGCAGAAGCGCAGATCCAGGTCATTTAACCCCTTTAATGTCACCAGCAATAGCGCCAGTGGCATGTAAGTGGTTACAGAGGGAGTGGACACCCTTCTGTCCACCTTTTCGTTAGTGGGGTGCTGATGTCCATACATATTGTGAAGGTCCCAGGCCTGCCTCCAGGATGTCCTAGCAGGCCAGGCCCTGCTGGTGGATGTCAGTATAGCTCCAACAGTAAAAAAATATACAACTTTCCATTTAAAAAAAAAACCCTTTGCATGGAAAATATAGCAAAAATAAAATATCTCCTCATAATATATAATTTATACCATGAAAAAAAAATAAAGACCATTGCTGTTTTTTGCTTATTTAGCACAAAGGAAAACAGGAATAATAAGCAATCAAAAATTATGTACCCCAAAATCATACAAATGATAACTACAAGTCGTCCCACAAAAATCAAGCCCTCACATAGCTCCGTAGAAAGAAAAATAAAGTTATGCGTCATAGGATGTGGTGATGCAAAATCGTTTTCTTCTTTTTAAAAAAGGGCTTTATTGGTGCAAAAGTAGAAAAACAGTAAGTTTATCATGTTATTTATGCCACAAAATGTATAGTCAAAAAGTGGCCAACCCTTTACTTTACACTAGTCCCGAGTGTTAATTACCATTTTACATGTGCACACAACTAAAAAGTGACAGAAAACAGAATTTGCTTATATGATATGATGAACAAGTCGGGTTCTGCAGGAACATACCACTGCGCCTGAACAAACATCACCGCACTGCAGCACCACGCTCCCATCATTCTGCTGTCTGCTGGAGGTCAGACCTCAGAAAACCTGCATAACCGGTAAGGCTCATTCTGTAGTTCCATCTGGAACTGGATATCTTTTTACTATATATTAAAGTCTATGATCATCATTAACCACCACTATATTGTTTACATGCAGAGTTACTCTACAGAAGAATGTCAGTCATGGTTGCAAATCCTTTGATCTACTTATCTTGACTTGCAGCGCTGCATTCGCCCTGCTGAATGTCCGCACAGGTAGCTCTTCAGGATTCAATTCTGAGACGTCTTCCTTACCAGACAGCACTGTTATGTGACATGCAGTAGGAGAAACCTTCTCCAATAGCAAGTCCCAGGAGCATGGGACCAATGGGCCCAACCTTTGACATCTATGGAGAGCTCTTAATACAGTGCTACTAAAAAGTCAAAACTTCTCATGTAGAGCAAAACTGGCTCATACAGTCTACTGCATCTTTTTCACCCCTAAAGAATCAATGTTAAAGGTTCTGGGCTACCACAGAAGCAGCAACACATTCTACAGGAGGTGGATTTGAGAAAGCATTTATTAGAAAGAGGGTCAGATGAGGACAGGAAGTGAAGGATTCCAGGCATATTTTAAGAGCATGAAGCTTTGTATACCATTAAGGCAAATGGTCATCTGCAGGCTCCTTGATCCAACCACACACTGCTGTCTCAACTGTATCTGGGCCAGTCGGCATATGTGATGTTTCAATGAATATAAGCGCATGAGAAGTGTTTGAGGTCAGTCCTAGCTTCACATCAATGAAGTGCTTTTTCTGCAATTCCTAACGTACTTTTATTAACTGACCTGCCATGTAGGAGTACTGATGCAATTCCCTTTGTATGGGCCGTTTCACACCAGCATACTGGTTACCATGTCTAATATAGATACACTACTCACAAAAAGTTAGGGATATTTGGCTTGTGAGTAAAATTTCAGGATGAACCTAAAATGCAGTCTAACCTTTACAGGTGAACTTAATGTGACCTTGTGTAAACTGTTGAATGCACGTGTCCAACTGTTAGGTGTTTCAGTACTTTTTGCACAACTTGCTGTTCTGTAACAAGGAGCTTAAACGGTAAAAGGTGCTTGATCTATGAATCGCCAAATAAATTTCCTGGTTCAATTGGAACTGGTATTTAAACAGTCCTTCTCATCATGCTGTTCACATTATGACATCATGAGACCAAGACCCCACCTAATAATTGATCAACAGGACCACGCCATTGCAAGGCTTCAAACGGGATGTTCTTAGAAGGAAGTGGCCACTGAGCTTAGAACAAGATGGCTTCCAACACTCCAGCTGTGGTGAAACTACGACTCCCAGCATGCTCCAGTAATTTCTAAGAAGTTGTTAGAACAGCCAAGCAAGTGTGCATCTTGGGAGTTGTAGTTTTACCACAGCTGGAGTGCCGGAGGTTAGCCATCACAGGAGTGTCATCAGCAGGTTGCAACAGAGATACAGAGACTGGAAGAGTCACAGAAAGGCATAGAAGTGGACGTCCTTTGGCCACATCCCATAGTGATGACCACTTCATTGTGAACAATGCCCTGTGGAACCATATGATGAATGCCACACAACTCCAGGCACATTTAAGGGAGGTGAGAGGCACCCAATTGTCACGTCAGTCCATTCAAAAACCATTTACATCAGCATGGTCTGCATGCTTGATGACCTGCAAGGGTACCTGACCACACCACCAGGCGTCATCATCTTGCATGGGCCAGGGAGCTTCTACGCTGGACGAGGGACCAGTGGGCCTCAGTGCTGTTCACTGATAAAAGTCAATTCACGCTGAGAAGAAATGATGACCGCCAATGTTATTGGAGACATCAAGGACAGCACTATGTATCAGCCACTGTTGTCACCAGATGAGCTTTGGGTTGTGGTGGCGTTAGAGTGTGGACAGGTGGGTCTAGTCAATACAGAACTGCTCTATACTTTGTGACAAGCCCATACTACTTGAATAACATCATTAATACAGTTATTGTGTTTCTGCATGACAACACAGGCTTAATTTCATCTTCATGGATGACAATGTGCCAGTTCATCGAGGTTGCATCATTACCACGTCTCAGCAGACAATAAAACGACTTGTGAACAGCATGAGACGTTGTTGTCAAGCTGTAATTGATGCTCAAGGCCACATGACAAGTTTTTGAGACATTGAAATTTTTGTGGGGGTATACCCAGCACTCTTGTTGGCTTTAGTTGGCATCCGCACCAAGATGGCTCTGTCATGACCCCCAATGAAAGTCAACGGGGACGTATCCGTTTGGTGTGACACAATGGTGAACGGATCCATCCTCCATTGACTTTCGATGGAGTTCATGACTGATCCGTCACCTGCACACATTACAGACAGACAGACAAACATACACATAAACATACATACTTACATGCTCCCAGCAGGTCTCCACAGCGCAGGAGGAGCAGGATGGCGCACACATAGGACGATTCCACCCGGCGCCCAGCAGAGGGCGCTGTGGGGAATCGTCCTATGTGCGCGCCGTCCTGCTCCTCCTGCGCTGTGGAGACCTGCCGGGAGCATGCAAGTATGTATGTGTATATGTGTGTGTGCATATACTGTGTGACGTGCGTGGGGCCGGAGCGCGGTTCTAACCCCACACATGTCCCTGCAGCAGCATGGATCCGGCGGCACCCTTCACCTGCCGGATCCGTGCTGCCGCTACTGTGAAAGAGGCCTAAGTCATCAGTATCAGTTGACCAGTAATACTGAAGGTCTGTCTACTAGGCAGATTTGGCTGGAATGGATTTTGGTTGCCATCTCAAATTTGATGCAACCTTGAGGTGCCCCTACAATGGAAACCCCCAAGAAATGACAACATTTTGGAAACTACAGCCCTCAAGGAATTTATTAAAGGGTGTGCTGAGCGCTTTGATCCCCCAGGTATTTCATACAATTTAGAAATTGCTGGCTGTGAAAATGAAACATTTTATCTCCTCCAGTAAAATGATGCATAAGCCCCAAATTTTTCATTTTCACAAAGGGTAACAGGATGTAATGCACCCCACAATTTGTTACTTATTTTCTCCTGAACACTGCAACACCCATGTGGGTGTCAACTTGTCATCTGCTGTTTGGACACACTGCAGGGTTCAGAAGAGAAAGAGCACCATTTGCATTTGAGGCCTAGGTTAGTGAATTATACAGCACTGGCTGACAACTGCAGATGCATTGAGGTTAAATTTTAAAAAACAAAACTCCCAAGAAATGACCGCATATTTGAAATCACGACCGTCACAGAATTTACCAAGGGGTGTAGTGAGCCTGCACACACCTCATTGGGAGCCTCAGTTTAAAGACTTAAAGGGGTTTTGTCACTTCAGCAAATAGCATTTATTATGCAGAGAAAGGTTCCATGGTTACGACCACCCTGCAGTCCAGGAACATGGCTGTGCTTGTACACTATAGAAAAAAGTACCAGCCTATGTGAGCTCCCATGGTCCTGGCCATCAGAGAGGCAGACATTGAGTACAGGGTGGTGGTAACCATGGAAACAAGCAGTGTATAATGTTATGGAAAAATGAATCCAGCCAGCAAAGGAAGCAATATGGATAATTACAATACATTAGTAAGTGGCTTGTATTATCTTTCTCTACATGATAAATGGATGCAGACAGCACATATATATTATTCTGTGCTGTCCATTTTTTTTTTTGATCCGTAAAAAATGAAAAACGAAAATACGTTTGTGTGCATGAGTCCTAAGTGTGTATACAGATGTACATAGCTCTCAGTTACTGATAGTGGTCTGGGGGAGGTCTTAAAGGGCTGTCTCACTTCAGCAAATGCCATTTAACATGTAGAGAAAGTAATTACAAGGCACTTACTAATGTATTGTGATTATCTATATCACTTCATTTGCTGGCTTGGTTTATATTCCAATCACATTATACACTGCACGTTTCCATGTTACAACCACCCTGTAATCCAGTAGTGGTGCTCAAGCTTGCACACTATAAGAAACAATGGCAGCCTCTCTGATGGCCAGGAGCATGGGAGCTCATGTAGGCTGGTACTTTTTTCTATAGTGTGTAAGCACAGCCACTGCTGATGGACTGCAGGGTGGTCATAACCATGGAAACTTTCTCTGCATAATAAATGCTATTTACTGAAGTGACAAAACCTCTAATGTAACCTTCATCAGTAATAGTAATGGGACTTAAATGAATATTCTGTGTGGCAACCACTTTTTATTGTCATGCTTTTTTCTTTTTTTTTTTTTATTACTCTCCCAGCTAGCCAACTTCGCTGCACAGATGCCCAGCCAGTATTTGGTTACAAGCTCCAGAATGAAATGCCATACAGGCAAATAGACCATGTAGCATTGCTTGATCTGCAGGGGATATAAAAGGAGAGTACTAACATTTTATAGCATTTGCTGCTCCTCGTATTGCCTTTTCAAAGCGTTAGACAACCTATTAAACACGAGAGACCTATAGCAGCAGGTTACACTAGAAAGCAAAATAAAAATCAGGCAGGGTAGGTGCAGAATGATGGCAGACTGCACGCTCAGGCACTCTCCAGCACAAAGTGTCAAGTATCAAGAGATCTTTCCCCATCAGTGAAGAACAAAGTGCTCATGAAGTTTCCCAACAGCCTGTCATGGCAAACCTCGGGTATCCTTTCAATCACTTCTGCAATATCTTGTGGAAATAGTTTCTAGGAAAGAAGCTAGTAGCACATTGCTGTTAAACTAAGTAAACTATGGCATACAGAGGCACTTCACACATACAGGCTGCCAGCATCCTTCAGAAAGCTGTGACAGTGATTTATTTGATTACAGGGATGGGTAACCAAGTCCACAAAGTGAAGCAATACCCATGCTCAAGGAAAGTTCAAGGTGAATTGAATATTAGATGTTCAGAAACTATGAATGAGATCTTGCAATTAAAAAACAAAATATCCTAAATATCACTATGGGTTATACGAGAGATAAAGAATTTATGTTTTTTTTTTTCTAATTACTTTATATTAAAAAAATTATATATATATATATATATATATATATATATATATATATATATATATATATATATATCATTTTCTTTGCATCGCCATAACTTGCTGTATGAGGGCTTTTTTGTTTTTGCAGAACAAACTAGCTTTTATTGGTACCATTTTAGGGTGCATACAACTTTTTAATCTGATCTTTTTTATTTTTTTATTTTTTTTTGGGGGGGGGGGGGGGACACACCAAATAATGACAAATTGCATGTTTTTTTCTGTTACTTCATACGCCACACAGGAAAAATATTTTTTGTATTTTAATAGTTCAGACATTTTCAAACGCAGCAATATCTTTTTTTTTCTTCTTTTTTTAAGAGGACTAGAACCTAGGATCTTTTGATACCTTATCCCGTACACTATAATACATCACTATGTCGCTCTGCCTGCTGAGCTGTGCCTCATGCATAGCAGGCAGATTACCAAGACAGGCCTGGGAACAAGCCCCAAGTTGTCAAGGCAACCGATTAGAGCCCCATGACTTCACTGAGGGGGCGCCTCGCTCTGCCCAACTCCACAGATGCTGCAATTGCTATTGAGTTCAGCATGTGAGAGGTTAAATGACTGAGTTATACAGCCAGCACCCGCCAAGTAAGAGTGGGCTCAGAGCAGCCCACTCCATACATTTCCTCAACAACTAAGGCCTACAAGTAAGTCACGGTGGCTGACGGGGTTAAGCATCTTCTTGCCATCAGAGTGTGTTTTGTGGGAATTGGTGGGAAATGAGTGCATGGAAGCTGGAAGAGAGACTACTACTGTGGAGAAGAAGGCTCAGCTTTGGGGTATAACTACTTGGAAAGTGTGGGGCCTGCTTTGATGAGAAAGTGAGCAGATGAGCAAAGAACAGAAGAGAAATGAGAGCTCAATCATTATTCACAGCATTTATATAAAAAGAAACAAAAAAACAACAATAGAAACAACACTGCACATGGCCAACTGTAAGCCCAGCTAAGAATTTACAAGATGGCATGGCACTGTAAAAGTCAGGTTAGGTATTGATTTTGCAGTGATTGTTCGGGGACTTTTCACTTTTTGACAGTTTATACAGTTTGAGATTGCTCATATTACTAATTACGTCAGAAACATATACACTCGACAAAAATAAATAACGCACCCAGATAGAAACGTCAGCTTGCTGCAAAACTGTGATTACAGGTCACTTTGTGAATTATTACTGTAAAAAACCTTGGAACCAAACTCTGGTCCAGTTCCTAGAGGTACCTTGGAACCGAACTAGAGTTTGGTACCAAGGTTTTTTTTTTTTTTTTTTTTTTTTACAATAGTAACTAATTCACAAAGTTATTACACAAAGTCTTGCGAGACTCTGTGAAACTAATAATTTCGGCTCATCGGAGCCAATACATTCTAATACTGTACGGAGTTCCCACTCCATACAGTATTACAACAAAGTTTTATGCTATGAAGCATTCGGAGTCTATTCGCTTATCCCTAATGATTAGACATTGGGGCTTGCCACAAGAGGGCGTAAAAGTGCATCCCCCGCTGCCCTATAAAAAGGCTCTCGGAGGCTACTTTTCAGTAACGTACCTGATGAGAGATCACTGACTACTAGACATGCAACTACGATGCAATGGACTTTACCCAGTTGACAGACTTTGAGGTGTATCATTGGACTAATAGAAGCAGGATGGTCGTTTCAATGAATTCCCCACCATCTAGACTGGGGGTGGGGAACCTCTGGCCCGCAGGCGGCTCCCGGGATCATTTCATGTGGACCCCTGAGAGAACGTATTGTAAACGTATTATGGAAGCGGTCATTAGCATGTGGGAGGCACAGGAAGGCGACAACTGCCCTCACCATCCCTGGAATTCTTCCAGCCCCGCACTGTGTCCTGACACATGCAGCGTTAGAACGCAGCGCACGCAGACACGCACTATGACCTGAGGCTGTGCACTGTCAGGTCACAGTACAACATATCGGGAAGAAGACCGGGGGTGGCGCAAGTGAATCTGCCAAGAGAGAGATTTTTAAGTTGTATCCCATACACTTGAATAGGAGCAATCCGCCCCATTGAAATGAATGGGACGGTTAGGTGTAATTATACCTGCTCACCAGGGCTGTGGAGTCTGTGACCATTTTGGTGGAGTCGGAGTCAGTATAAAATGGACCGACTCCTAAGATATACAATAAATTGGTACATTTAGTGCTGAATATATTTTCATAAGAATTTGGGAAAGTGATGAAATGTCCTATAAATGTCTGTTCTATTCCTGAACTAAGGATCTAGGCTTTTAGTTGAGATGACTGTGTGCTGCCTTTTATGTAGATGCTCAGAAGTGAAGCGTCTCCGCTACAGATCAGTGGAAAAAGGCACTGGGAAGGAATGGCTGCACTCATCTCAGAAATACTAGAGAAAACAGGATTAAAGGGGTTTTCTCACTAGTTACAAAGATTAGCTTTCAACATAAAGGGACAGTTAAAGAAGACATTTTCTAAATACATTGGTCAGTAGATTTTACTTTAGTCATGAACTATAGACAGTTCAGCAGGTCTCTCACTGTACACAGGTTTCTATGGTAACCTGCAGACCAGAAAGACTTATCTGATTGGCTGAGAGCAGGAGTGACCTCAGTAAGCAAAATGTGTTGAGGACTGAGAAGGATGGCTTTACCTGTAATTGTGTTAGAGATCACAACCTCCTGCTCTGTCAGAGTAAGTTAATATATGCAAATGACTGCTGGAGACCCCCCGACCCCCACCCACGGCCTGAGGAGAAATAGTGAGTGCAAACTGCCTGTCAGCCAGTGAATCAATGTGCTGAGAAAACCCCTTTAAGGCAAGTACTTCTTAGTATATCTAAACTTTCAATAAACTGTGCATAAATCAGTTGTCCAGTGCATCTTCTCTCTGTATGCTTTATGTTTTAGTTTGCTTTTCCTCTGAGTTCATGTTTGGAAAGGTTAGCTGCTCTGATGGCTTCTATATGCTGCTGATGCAAAACACATAGCTTTATGTATGAAAACTGTCTAGGTGTAGAAGTTTCTTTGTTTCATATAGAGCTCTGGAGAAATGAAAGGGGAGCTCCGATTGGTTGCTATGGGCAATAAAGAAAATCTTAGACCTAGACAGTTTTCATACACCAGGTCCTTAGTGAGCTGTATCCAGAGAAGCCTGATACTGGAAGTTCAGAGTAAAGATATCCAGTAAAACATATATTACAGACTCTTTTTGTCATGACATATCTGTACTATTGATTTGTGCAAAGTTGGTTTAAAGTTATCACTTAAACATGCGCCATGTATGAGGGAGTCGGATTGGGAGGCGGAGTCTGGGGAAATTGAGGAGCTTTGGCTTACCGACTCCACAGCCCTGCTGCTCACTGCTACTGATGGCATGCACCTCCTTTTCAAACAGCTGCGGGGGTGTCGGACCCCCACTGATCTGATATTGATGACCTATCCTGAGGATAGGTTATCAATAAATATAAATTGGAGAACCCCTTTAATGACCACCTGTTCAAATGAAGCATATTTTACTGAAATTTCAGAGTTGTCTGTTTCATCACTTAAATGCTTGTCTGGGTATGAAAGATGGTGCATCAATGTTAAGGAATTCAGTTCCTTTTTTGGTACAATACCTAGGTGGGGATAATCTAAAATTAATAAGGGGGGGGGGGGCGTAAAAGGACCTGCAATTCTGCCCACATCTAATTAATCCTGGCGCAAAAAGCCGGGACACGAGTACATGTACTGCGCTCTGATCGGGCCCGATCAGCGGCGGGGGTCTGGCTGTGCCGAGGTGCCGGACACCTGCTGAATGCGCGAGCATCAGTGAAAACACACGCTGCTGTGACAGGGACCCGATGGCATGGATAGCAGCCCGATGCCTTCCTTAGGCATCGTGGCTGCTATCCCTGCGTGCCTGTGCGACCCAGCCCCCTGGATCGCACAGGCTGTAAGTGTATTACATTGAGTAATACACTTACAGCCAATGAATTACAATACAAAAGGATCAGACCCCCCCCAAAAAAAAGTAAAAAAAAATAAAAGTTTCCTAAAAAATAATAAAAGTTTCAAGTAAACAAAAAAAAAAAAAACATTTTCCAAAAAAAAAAAAAAAGCTAAATTGTAAAAAAAAAAGTTAAAAAAGAAAGATAAACATATTAGGTATCGCCGCGTCCGTATCGACCGGGTCTATAAAAATATCACAAGTGCCAAAACAGACATTTTTTGGTCACCTTCCCTTACAAAAAAAGTGTAATAGCAGGCGATCAAAAAGGCGTATTTATCCCAAAATGGTACCAATCAAACCGTCATCTTGTCCCGCAAAAATTATACCCTATACAATTGCCCGGGAAAAAAAAAAATGGCTCTCTGAAAATGGCAACACAAAAAAAAAAAAAAAAAAAAAAAAAAAATTTATTCTGTTCAAAAATAAATCTAATGTCTAAAACTGTCCAAAAATAAAAAAAAGTTAGACATATTGGGTACCGCCGCGTCCGTAACAACCTGCTCTATAAAAATATTACATGAGATGGCCCCCCAGGCGAATGCTGTAAAAAAAAAAAAAAAAATTGAAAAAAAAACTGGTACCAATCAAACCGACATCTCGTCCCGCAAAAAATGAGCCCCCACAATAATTTAAAAAAAATAAAAATCAATGGCTCCCGCAAACCAATCCATCAAAATCTGTGTAAAATCCATATGGAGCTCCTTCTGTTCTGAGTCCTGCCATGTGCCCCCACAGCAGTTTACCACCACATATGGGGTGGGTAACAAATTATGGGGTGCTTTTCTCCTGTTACCCGTTGTGAAAATGAAAAATTTGGGGCTAAAGCAACATTTTATTGGAAGAAATGAAACTTTTCATTTTCACAGCCAAGTGTTTCCAAATTCAGTAAAACGCTTAGGGGGTCAAAGTGGCCAGTACCCCCCTTAATATATTCGTTGAAGGGTGTAGTTTCCAAAATGGGGTCACTTTTTGAGGGTTTCCACTGTAGGGGTACGTCAGGGTCTCTCAATTACAAAATGGTGCCTAAAAACCATTCTAGCAAAATCTGCCTCCAAAATCCGTATGGCGCTCCTTTCCTTCTGACCACTGCCACAAACCCATAGAGACGTTTACCACCACATATGGGGTATTTCTGTAAACTGCAGAATCAGAGCAATGTATATTGAGGTTTAGTTTGCTGTTAACCCTTACTGTGTTGCAAGAAAAAAATTATTAACATGAATAATCTACCAAAAATTCTTGTGGAACACCTCAAGGGTTAAAGTTTGTAACAGCAGTTCTTTATAATTTGAGGGGTGTAGTTTCTAAAATGGGGTCATTTATGGGTGGTTTCCATTACGTAAGCCCCTCAAAATCACTTTATATCTGAATTGGTGCTTAAAAAAATGGTTTTGGAAATTTTGTTGAAAATTTGAAAAATGGCTTCTAAACTTCTAAGCTTTCTAACATCCTAAAAAAGTAAAATTACATTTATAAAATGATGCCAACATAAAGTAGACATATGGGGAATGTAAAATAACTATTTTTGGAGGTATTACTATGTATTTTGAAAGTAGAGAAATTGAAATTTTGTATTTTTTTTTATAAATAAAAATGAAATATTTTGCCACAAATTTACTACTGTCGTGAAGCACAATATGTGACGAGAAAACAATCTTAGAATGGCCTGGATAAGTAAAAGCGTTCCAAAGTTATTACCACATTAAGTGACATGTCAGATTTGCAAAAATCGGCCTGGGATTTAAGGTGAAAAGTGGCTCGGTACTGAAAGGGTCAAAGGTGTCAGATATTTTTTTGTCCTTAGTATGTTTCTAACAAGTCAAATACAACAGCTTTTCCATACATTTTCTGCTTCTAAAGCTGCTGGTTTCTTAGATTTAATTCAGGGTCACATGACCTGTGATGTCAGCTTATCTCCCTGCTGTGTGATGTTTCGTGCACAAGCCTCAGAGATCAGATAACAGCCTGTACACGAGACGTCACTGTGCTGGACACGCCCCCCTGCTCTGCAGCAGCTGCAATCTGCTCTCTCCCTGGATTCCTTCAGATAAAACATTAACCCCTTCAGCCAGAACACACTGAAGGCTTTACAACAGCAGCTGCAGATGTAAAGAGACACAGGATCTGCCCTCCTCACCCTACAGCAGAGATCTCAAACTTGTGGCCCTCCAGCTGTTGTAAAACTACAACTTCCATGATGCCAGGAGAGCCTACAGCTATTGGGGCATGCTTTGAGTTGTAGTTTTGCAACAGCTGGAGGGCCACGAGTTTGAGATCCCTGCCCTACAGACACAAAGCTGACACTGGAGCTGATCTGAAGGAGATGCAAAGTACAAGTACAGGTGGGGGGGGGAGGGGGGGGGAGATCCTGTGTGTATCAGCAGTGTCATTGTACAGCTGGGACTTGTAGTCCTACACATACAACATGCTGCTGAGTACATGTCACTCAGACATGTCACTCAGCTCTTGTAGTCACTCCCTTTGCAGAGCAGGGGGGGGGGAGGGGCAGAGATTATTACTGCATGTAAACAAAGACCAGAAGAGAACCAGGGAAAAATCAGATTTTTTTTGCCTAAAACTTGCTTAACTTCGTTATATATTGCTGCCCATCAGATTTAAAAGGGGTTCTGCAGTTTTTTAAAATTGATGATCTATCCTCTGGATAGATCATCAGCATCTGATCGGCGGGGGTCCGACACCCGGGGCCCCCGCCGATCAGCTGTTTGAGAAGGCAGAGGCGCTGCAGGAGCGCCGCGGCCTTCTCTGTGTTTACCGCAGGACCAGTGACGTCACGACTACTGTCACTGGCCTGGGCACGGCTAAGCTCCATTCATGTGAACAGAGCTTAGCCCCGCCCAGGCCAGTGATACTAGTCGTGACATCACTGGGCTGTCGGACCCCCGCCGATCAGATGCTGATGATCTATCCAGAGGATAGATCATCAGTTTTTAAAAACTGTAGAAACCCTTTAAAGTACTATATTTTTTTTTTTCATAACTCGGACAACCCCTTTAACTATATCTTCACGTTTATCAGCAGATATGAGATTTTTCAGCCAAACACATCCGTTACCCTTAAACTCAGGTATGTAAAACCAGTTATTAGAACTATTAAGGAGCAGTCAAGCGTTCTGTTTGTTTGGGTACCATACTAACCTCGGTGTTAAAGAAGAACTCCCGCAAAAATTTTTATTCTCTGACCTGTTAGAAAGGTGCATGATATAATCTGTAGTGAATGTCATTTTCCTATCAGTGACTATTTCTCTGAGTAAAAACCTCTCTTCTTATTGTAGCTGGGTCATGTGACCAACTCCCTGACCTCCAACTGACCCAGGACAGAAAGCCAGTAACTGCTCTATTCATTCCTATGGGAGCCTCACTTTCAGTCTCATAGGAATACATAGAGAATTAGACTTCCTGTTCACACATAAGTCTATGTATGAGTAGGTGGGTCTAATTGCTGGTCACATGACACAGATAAGAAACTTCAGGATGATACAAGTCAAAAATTCAGACACTGGTAAGAAAATGACATTCACTACAGATTACATCATGTACATTTCTAGAAGGACATGGAATAAAATTTTTGTCGGGAGTTCTTCTTTAATCTTGTTAGGTTTACTGGTGTTTGTGCTTTTCGATTTTCTTTCTGTATTGTTAGACTGATTGTGGGACAGCAGCGTCCTGACCATGGGATGTGTCCCTCCCCAAGTAGAGCACTCATGCCTGTATCCACAGTTGGTAAGGAGTCAGCACTGCGGCTCATTATATGCAAATCATAATCGTCTTTATATTTGTTTGTGATCTTTGTGGAAGCACGAGATTCAGCCAAAAACAGACATTAGATCTGCAAGTTAAATTTGTATAAACTGCTAGTTTCTTTCTGTACATTTCATCATATGAATACCATGCTGTACCTCCGTAATTCAGGCTTCCAGTATAGTATCCATATGCTGAAACTACCCACTACATAATGGCAGGCGTTTCTCTCCTAAAACCACACCGTAAATACAAAATGCCTGTATGCAGTTATGAAAGGATTTTAGAACCATGCGTTTTCTATCCTCTTCTGATTTGTCGGCGGAAGGTAGTAATGAAAGTAAATCAATAAATTCCTTTTTCTATATTTTTTCTTTAACTTTCAAGCATCAGAGCCATAATCTGTGACTGGTAAACTGCAGATATGTTGGGTGTAGACATTAGTTTGTTGTTAGAGATGGTTTTGGTACAGAACTATCTGCCCAAACATCCGTTTTTGTATTAGATTTGGCAGTGCCTGTCTTGTGTAGACGTTGTGGAGCTTGTGGCTATATTTCCTGTATATTAGTGACAGTACGAGTGTGTCTGCGCGTTGGTTATCTCAGCCACAGCTTCCGCTCTTCCCGGTCGTTGAACTGTATTGTCTAGAAGACACTTGCTGGCTCGTGCTGAATTTTATTGGGGCCGATTCAGTGATATCATTTCTTTATCCCAGTCTCCAAGCCCGTCAACAGCGGCTGCCTTTCTGTTCATCTCTTCCCCCGCTGTCTCTCAGCTTGAAGGGGCAGAGCATAACCTTTTCGGCTCTTCCTGCTTCTTCTCGTCAGTGTCTCAAACATGCGCTCTTCGTATGTGACGATTGGGTCTTCATACATCACTGCCACCAGGACCTGCGTAGATGATTCTGGAACTGGTGAGGGAGGCTGTGTCACGGAGAGGCGTTTCCTGAACCACTCTTCACCTCCCATAGATTCCGCTTTATATGTTAACTGTACTGACCTGTTCATTATTGCAGGCTGAGCCCAAGGGTGTCCAGTGTCCTCTGGAAACTGGACGTAGACATAAGATAGTTGTTGGCCAAAAGCTGATTTGTCCAATATCTCCACCACTTCTGGTTTCCTCATGATGAGTATTTGTGTTTATTTCAATGAGTTAAGGGGGGAAAATGGACCGCCATTGCCAAGTCTTCTGTCACAGCAATGTAAGACTACGCGAAATGCTTTTGTTGGCCAGATCTGTGATGTAATTTGAACGGCCAGCTTTAAGTACATTTACACTAAGCAATTACGTTATTCGTTATTTTGTAAAGCAACATTTACAGTATGTTCACACATGGAATAAAGACTGCGGATATACCACCTCAGATTTGTGTGACATCTCCAGCAGAATTTCCAATGCAGAAACATGGTAAAATCCTCTACTTGTGTCCGCACTCTTACAATACATTTGCCTGCCTACGCCTCTTGCAGGCTGTAACCATACAATAGTGAGGCCACCCAACAAAGAGGAAACTCCTCCCTAGGGTGGTTTGTTTTTAAGCACCTGCAGTTTGAGCCAAGAATGCATCCAGCAGCAAGAAGTGTAAGAGCAATTTCACATGTATTCAGTGCAGGACATAAGTTCTGTGTGACAGCAGGATTCCTGTGGCATGAGCTCTCAGCATTATAATGAATTATAATGCTGTGTGTTCCTGCCCACATGTGGAATTGTACTGATGTCATTACAGTACAATTCCGTACAGCTGAGTTCAGACAGGAATGCACCACATTATAAATGATTATAATGCTGCGAGCTTGTGTCACAGGAGCAGTGTCAGTCCAGGAAATAATGCTGTCACACACTGAATACACATGTGAAATTGCAGGAAATTGTTCATTTATATTTCTTTTATCTTTTGAATCTACTTCTGTTCACAGGACTGCATGAAAAAAGACTGTCACAAAAACTGCGGCTTTTTTCCCCCTGAATTTTTTAAATTTTTCCATAATGCAGGTGGTTTATATGGTGTTTTTAATGACTGTGAAAACATCTTTTAGTGTTTTCTCCCTAGCATGAGGATGTTACTTAAAATGTCTTAAAATTCACCAAAAAGTTGAAAATATGCCACCTTAAAGAAAAAAAAAAAAAGTCACAAAAACACCAGTAGCATTAACATCTTGTGTGGCCCCGTGTTTCATACCTACCTCTCAGACTTTCAACTAACATCTGGGTCTGGCAATTTAACCACCCAAAAAAAAAAAAAAAAAAAAACACCTTGTTTTAACCCATCATCAGGGCCCCACCACACACAGAGTTGCTCTGGCATTTTTTGATTACTCAAAAAACTGCATGGGATGGTATTTTTTCCATCCCATTTCACAGTTCCCCAGAACTAAAGGGAAACAGAGCAATATATATTTTACATATGTACACACATACCATTAGCTTACTGCTCCTCCATGAGTCCCCCCCTGTTTAGAAATTCCACTTGCATCCCGATACTGCTGAATTAAGATGCATGTGCAGTAGAGATCAGAGAACAGGAGGATAGCACTTGGGAGTTGTCGGAAAGCATCACTACACCGGTGCCGAGCGCAAATCTTCCAGGGACTATAAATTTACTGAAATGCAAGTTTACTAGATTAAAAATCTAAATTAAAAAGCTAGAATTACATTTATGTCACCTACAGCTCCCACATTATTTACCATACTTTTTCTTATTGGAAAGCCTTTAACACAGGTAGCATCTACAAAGCTTTGCTTTTCCAGTTTGTTTCACACACGTGTACTTGATGTTTTTAGAACATAAAAAGCAAACAAGAACATACAGAATTTTGTAAATTTATAAGAATTTTTATTGTTTTTACCGTTAGGCATTTTTTTAATACAGTTTAAAAACACTGCCTAGAGAACAAAGGTCCCACTAAACTATCAGAAGTGTAAAAATACTTCTAAGGGCTTATGCACACAACTGTTGGATCTTTTGCGGACAGTAAGTTGCGGATCCGCAAAACACGGCTACTGGCTGTGAGCATTCCGTATTTTGCAGAACGAAACAGTTAGCGCCTAACAGAACAGTCCTATCCCTTTCCGTAATGAGGACAATATTAGGACATGTTCTATTTTTTTGCGGATGTCCGTTCTTCTGCAGCCCCATTGAAGTGAACGGTTCCGCGTCAGGACAGACACGGAAACAAAAATAATAAGTTTGTGTGCATGAGCCCTAATACAGCTAAACGCTGTTTCAGAATCAGGCCTATGGGCCACTGACAATCACAGTTTTTCCAGAGTTTTTAAATGCTTGTATAAAGCACCATAAATTTCAAGTATTTTCCATAGCGATTTTAGGTGTTTTTTTATTTTGTCACATTAGTAAAATGAGTATTGTCTGGCCTATAATTCTATAGAGAAAATGATGTGAAAAAAAGCCACAAAGCGAGTATGCTGCGTTTTGGAGGGGAAAAAAAAACACTCAAACAAAAAGACTATTCAATAATTTGCCGTACAGTTTAAAGTAACATCTAGCAGCAGCATTGTTGGGGAAAAAACCATCAGAGATTGGCATTTCCCACTCCAATCAGAACTTTTATAAAACGCCCCAAATGTATTAAAATGCAGCCCTTGAGCCCAAATAAACGTTTCTGGAAAGACCTGAAAATGGATTTCCAACTGACTGTCCCCATCCATCGTGACAGAGCTTAGAGGATCTGCTGAGAAGAATGGCAGAAGGCATAACAACCTTGTAGCATCATACCCACAAAGACTGTAATCGCTGCCAAAGGTGCGCCAACTAAGTACTGAGTAAAGGGTCAATGCAAGATTTGTGTTTTCCCCTTTTCAGTAAATTAGATTTCTAATATTCTGTACTGACCTTGTCATTATGAGGTATTGAGTGCAGAATGTGGGGAAATGTGAAAAAAGTGAAAGGGTCTGAATTGTTTCCGAATGCATTGTATGGCATTTTTCATGACTTTTTTTTTCTCTCTTGGTGGCAAAAATAAGTGTGAAGGAAGCCGTAGGCTGAATGGAATTACTGTTGTGCTGTCTTTTAATGTAGTATTCCCAGCCAGACACTGGGCCACATAGAAATGAGGTGATGTACAATCGTTCACTTACACTTTTGCATCAATTTGGATTCACTTGTGGCTTTGGCTCAAAAATGCATTCCTAAAAGGGAACAACTATTGTCAGGTATCATAACACAGCACAGTTTGACAATGACAAAACAATAATGTAAAATGTGAAGTATGGCTGAAGATATTCCAAACCAAGTCAAAACTTCCCTATCTGGACCACAAAGCTTCTAACATGCTGCACAATGTGACTGTGAGCTCTGTGGCTTCTTTCTAGGTCAGTGACGTCCCATTCACTGGTCACATGGCCTAGCTGCAGCTCCATCCAATGGGGCTTAGCAGCAATACAAAGCATGACCACTATGCAATGTACAGCATCGTTCCGTACAGAGCTTACTGTAGAGCCAAGCCTCTTCTAACAGCTGATCGGCAGGGGTCCCAGGAGATGGCTCAATGCCAATCTGATCTTCTGGGTGAAATTTCAGGATGAACCTAAAAAGCAGTCTAACCTTTACAGGTGAACTTAACCTTATCTAAACTTTTGAATGCACATGTCCAACTGTTCAAAGTTTCAGTACTTTTTGCACAACTTGCTGTTCTCTAACAAGGTGTTTAACCGCAAAATTCACAACAGGTGTTTGATCCATGAATCCCCAAATAAATTTCCAGGTTCAATTAGAATTGGTATTTAAATAGTCCTCCTCATCATGCTGTTCACATTTTGACATCATGAGACCAAGACGGCACTGGCCAGACGGAAGTGGCCACTGAGATTATAGTGTCGCAGAGTGTCATCAGCAAGTTGCAACAGAGATACAGAGAGACATCGAAGCGTACGTCCTTTGGACACATCAAATACTGATCCCACCGCTTCATTGTGAACAATGTCCTGTGGAACCAGATGATGAATGCCACACAACTCCTGGAACATTTAGGGACTGGCTCCAAATGTGTTCAGGATGCGTTCAGAGTAACTCGCACCATTTTGTAAGCAAGTTCAGTCAGTTTTGTCTGCAATTGCGATCAGCTGTTCAATTCCAACACGCGTGATAGAAAACTGAAGGTTTACAAACAACATCTCTTATAACCATCAATGAAAAACACATTGTATCTGCACTTGCTTCAGGATGCAATGCCTTTTTCACAGAAGCCCCATTTACTTCTATGGGACCAGGTCTGCGTGAAAAACTCAGAATATAGAACATGCTGTGATTTTCACGCAACGCAGAACTGATGCACATTTACACAGACCCATTGAAATGAATGGGTCAGGATTCAGTGCGGGTGCTATGTGTTCACGTCACGCATAGGGAGGTGAGAGGCACCCAAGTGCAGTACAACACAAGAAAAATTATAAAGATATGGTATTAGCTGTAATCATATTGACCCACAGAATGAAGACAAGTCATGGGTCTCAAGACTAATAAAACTATGGTGGATTTGCATTTTTTTCATTCAAATTCAGATTTTTTTATCCAAATGTATTCTGCAGAATTCTGCATTCTGTAGTTTTCCACTACATCCTATGCAATATTACACACATACATCTATGTGAAGAAAAAAATAAATGAAATAAAAGTTATGGCTCTGGGAAAGCAAGAGGTAACCAAAAAAAAAAAAAAAAACCACACACAAGGTCAGGAAGGGGTTAAAAGGGTTTTCAAGGTCGTCACTATTGACAACTATTGCGACAACTGGTGTATGGAGCCAGAAGCGGACAGCTCCTGAGGATCTGTAATTCTCCTGACATGTCCGATTTAATAGCTTCATGCATTCCCCATGTAAGAATTCTGCAGCTTCTATTCTTATGGCTTTTTTTTTTGCAGACCCATTGAAATGAATGGTTCCACATATTGCGGACCGCAAATAAAACGGAACGGACACGGAAAGAAAATACGTTTGCGTGCATAAGCCCTAAACACAAATTCTTAAAACCTAAACCTGCGGATTTAGTTGCAGAAAATTCTGCCAGGACTGAGGTCACATGATGCAGATTTACCTGTGTAATACAGTACCAGCAAAGTGTCCGATCACACGATTCTCACGTACACGTCGCTTCTCTCCTCCGGCAGATTTAGAAATCTGCAGCAATCATTTGTGCGATTTTTGGTGCGGACTTCACCCTTTTCAATGGAAGGATGAGATTTGCATCAAATCTGCACTGAAAACCATAAGTAACACATGCAGTTTTTGATGCAGTGGATTTTCCATTCTGAAATCCACGTTTTTTTCTGGCGTTTTTGTCTTTCTGGATTCTTTTCAAAACCACAGCATGCTGTAGCACTTGACGTTTTTTTTCCAGGCCTTTTCCCATTGGTTGGCTTATGACGGAAAAATAGGCATCAAGAAATTGCTAATGAGCAAATACCATTAAAAGAAAAAAAAAACGCAGATGCTTGAACTTAAAGGGGTATTCCCATCTCACAAATGTAGTTTGTATAGTTAGATATAGCCATACCAATATTATTACTAATAGAATGTATTTATATAAAATGTACAGTTTAGAAGATTTTCCTATTTGTATATCCATTGTCCCACACACATCAGTTAGGCCGTTGCCCCTAGTTACGGCCACAGTGGCCATGTAGTAGTGGTGGCCGGCTTGCTGTTGTTCAAACCCTCTCTGAGGTAACTGCTGTATTGTGAACGCACATTACAAGAGCATGCGGAAACACATCTTAGGGTTGCAGCATTTTTGTCTGCGCTTCCAAAACACAGAGAAACGGATCCTGTTCCAACATCAATTCATCTCTATGGAGCAGGGCCGGACTGGGACTGAAATTCAGCCCTGGCATTTTGAAATCAAAGAGGCCCACATGCCTCGACTTTTTAAAGTCACAGCCAACCCTTTTAGAGGCCCTAAAAATTATTAAAATATAATAATTTAATAAACGTAAACCACACCAAACAAGGTAAATAAACCGCCCCCTGCAGAGAGAGATGGAAGAGCTATATCTCCTGATAGGGTACGGGTCTAGAACTCAGACCCGGACTGATCAAAACTTTTGATATGTCTCTGTGACATGTCAAAAGTCTTTCAGTTCATCAGTGGCCCTATTACACAGATTGATGTGTAAAGGTCCTTTTACAGGGGCCGATTACCGGCTGAAAAAGCGTTCCTAGGAACGCTAGTGCCGATAATCGTCCTGTGTAAAAGTGGCCCTAATCAGCCGACGAACGAGTAAAACGCTCGTTCATCGGCTGATTGGATCTTTTGGTTTGTACAAAAGATCCAGTCTGTCGGGCGCACATCACCCTGTGTAAACTAACCTTTTCCCTCCTAACATTACGTATATCACTACAGAACATACAGGGTAAGGCTACATTCACACCACAGTTGTTTTTGCGGCCTCCGATCTGCATATTTTGCGGACAAGGATAGGCATTGTTACAGTGGATCTGCAAAAAAAACAGATGCCATACGGAACATCATCTTTTTTTGCGGATCCGCAATTTGCAGACCGCAAAACACAATGTTCGTGTGAATGTAACCTAATACAGCGCCTCATACCTCTTACATCCAGTATAATACAGCGCCCCATACCTCTTACATCCAGTATAATACAGCGCCCCATACCTCTTACATCCAGTATAATACAGCGCCCCATACCTCTTACATCCAGTATAATACAGCGCCTCATACATCCAGTATAATACAGCGCCTCATACCTCTTACATCCAGTATAATACAGCGCCCCATACCTCTTACATCCAGTATAATACAGCGCCTCATACCTCTTACATCCAGTATAATACAGCACCTCATACCTCTTACATCCAGTATAATACAGCGCCTCATACCTCTTACATCCAGTATAATACACAGCGCCCATACCTCTTACATCCAGTATAATACAGCACCTCATACATCCAGTATAATACAGCGCCTCATACCTCTTACATCCAGTATAATACAGCGCCCCATACCTCTTACATCCAGTATAATACAGCGCCCCATACCTCTTACATCCAGTATAATACAGCGCCTCATACCTCTTACATCCAGTATAATACAGCGCCTCATACCTCTTACATCCAGTATAATACAGCGCCCCCATACCTCTTACATCCAGTATAATACAGCGCCCCATACCTCTTTACATCCAGTATAATACAGCGCCTCATACCTCTTACATCCAGTATAATACAGCGCCCATACCTCTTACATCCAGTATAATACAGCGCCCCATACCTCTTACATCCAGTATAATACAGCGCCTCATACCTCTTACATCCAGTATAATACAGCGCCCATACCTCTTACATCCAGTATAATACAGCGCCCCATACCTCTTACATCCAGTATAATACAGCGCCCATACCTCTTACATCCAGTATAATACAGCGCCCCATACCTCTTTACATCCAGTATAATACAGCGCCTCATACCTCTTACATCCAGTATATAATACAGCGCCTCATACCTCTTACATCCAGTATAATACAGCGCCCCATACCTCTTACATCCAGTATAATACAGCGCCTCATACCTCTTACATCCAGTATAATACAGCGCCTCATACCTCTTACATCCAGTATAATACAGCGCCCCATACCTCTTACATCCAGTATAATACAGCGCCCCATACCTCTTACATCCAGTATAATACAGCGCCTCATACCTCTTACATCCAGTATAATACAGCGCCCCATACCTCTTACATCCAGTATAATACAGCGCCCCATACCTCTTACATCCAGTATAATACAGCGCCCCATACCTCTTACATCCAGTATAATACAGCGCCTCATACCTCTTACATCCAGTATAATACAGCGCCTCATACCTCTTTACATCCAGTAATAATACAGCGCCCCATACCTCTTACATCCAGTATAATACAGCGCCCATACCTCTTACATCCAGTATAATACAGCGCCCCATACCTCTTACATCCAGTATAATACAGCGCCCCATACCTCTTACATCCAGTATAATACAGCGCCCCATACCTCTTACATCCAGTATAATACAGCGCCCCATACCTCTTACATCCAGTATAATACAGCGCCCCATACCTCTTACATCCAGTATAATACAGCGCCCCATACCTCTTACATCCAGTATAATACAGCGCCCATACCTCTTACATCCAGTATAATACAGCCCCATACCTCTTACATCCAGTATAATACAGCGCCCCATACCTCTTACATCCAGTATAATACAGCGCCCCATACCTCTTACATCCAGTATATAATACAGCGCCCCATACCTCTTACATCCAGTATAATACAGCGCCCCATACCTCTTACATCCAGTATAATACAGCGCCCCATACCTCTTACATCCAGTATAATACAGCGCCTCATACCTCTTACATCCAGTATAATACAGCGCCCCATACCTCTTACATCCAGTATAATACAGCGCCCCATACCTCTTACATCCAGTATAATACAGCGCCCCATACCTCTTACATCCAGTATAATACAGCGCCTCATACCTCTTACATCCAGTATAATACAGCGCCCCATACCTCTTACATCCAGTATAATACAGCGCCCCATACCTCTTACATCCAGTATAATACAGCACCTCATACCTCTTACATCCTGTATAATACAGCACCCCATACCTCTTACATCCAGTATAATACAGCGCCCCATACCTCTTACATCCAGTATAATACAGCTCCTCATACCTCTTACATCCAGTATAATACAGCACCCCATACCTCTTACATCCAGTATAATACAGCGCCCCATACCTCTTACATCCAGTATAAATACAGCACCTCATACCTCTTACATCCTGTATAATACAGCACCCCATACCTCTTACATCCAGTATAATACAGCACCCCATACCTCTTACATCCAGTATAATACAGCTACTCATTACCTCTTACATCCAGTATAATACAGCACCCCATACCTCTTACATCCAGTATATACAGCGCCCCATACCTCTTACATCCAGTATAATACAGGGCCTCATACCTCTTACAATCCAGTATAATACAGCACCCCACACCTCTTACATCCAGTATAATACAGTGCCTCATACCTCGTACATCCAGTATAATACAGCGCCCCATACCTCATACATCCAGTATAATACAGCGCCCCATTACCTCATACATCCAGTATAATACAGCGCCCCATACCTCATACATCCAGTATAATACAGCCTCATACCTCTTACATCCAGTATAATACAGCGCCCCATACCTCGTACACCTAGTATAATACAGCGCCCCATACCTCTTACATCCAGTATAATACAGCGCCCCATACCTCGTACATCCAGTATAATACAGAGCCTCATACGTCGTAAATCCAGTATAATACAGCGCCCCATACCTCTTACATCCAGTGACGTCTCCTCTGATGTAGATCTTTTCTTTCCTCATCTTCTCCTTTCAGACCAGACGCCATTTTTCAGCCATTTCTCATCTCTGCAGTTTGACAAAAAAAAAAAAATCTTAGTTTACTACTTTTCCATCATCCTCCCGTCTTCTGGACAAATCATCCTACCACCCTGAGTACTGTGCCACTAGTACCACACAGATAGTGCCCTTCAATAATTATTGGCACACAGTGTCCTAAAATAACTGCGCCCAGCAAATAGTGTCCCGTAATAGTGTGAACATAACATCCCCCAGAAATAACTGCGCTGATACTGTGCCAGGTGCCCCCACAGTAATAGTGCCCCCAAAGTCCCAACTAATAATTCTCTGCCAGCGTGCACTTGTTAGTAATAGTGCCCCCAACAGTACTAATGTCCCCACTGTGCCCCAGAAATAATGCTTCCAATGTGCCAGTAAGAAGTGCTCCCCACCCATAGATGCCCCCCAAATTATGTGCCAGTAAGAAATGCCCCCAGTGCCCCATGAGCCAGTAAAAATGGCCCCAGTGCCAGTAAAAATGGCCCCAGTGCCCCATGTGCCAGTAAAAATGCCCCCAGTGCCAGTAAAAATGCCCCCAGTGCCCCATGTGCCAGTAAAAATGCCCCCAGTGCCAGTAAAAATGCCCCCAGTGCCCCATTGTGTCAGTAAAAATGCCCCCAGTGCCCCATGTGCCAGTAAAAATGCCCCCAGTGCCCATAAAAATGCCCCCAGTGCCCATAAAATGCCCCAGTGCCCATTAAAAATGTCCCCAGTGCCCATAAAAATGTCCCCAGTGCCCATAAAAATGTCCCCAGTGCCCATAAAAATGTCCCCAGTGCCCATAAAAATGTCCCCCAGTGCCCATAAAAATGTCCCCAGTGCCCATAAAAATGTCCCAGTGCCCATAAAATGCCCCAGGCCCATAAAATGCCCCCATGTGCCCCCATAAAAATGCCCCCATGTGCCCCCATAAAAATGCCCCCATGTGCCCCCATAAAAATGCCCCCATGTGCCCCCATAAAAATGCCCCCATGTGCCCCCATAAAATGCCCCCATGTGCCCCCATAAAAATGCCCCCATGTGCCCCCATGTGCCCCCATAAAAATGCCCCCATGGTGCCAGTAAAAGTGCCCCAGTGCAGTAAAATACCCCCATGTGCCCCCAATAGAGCTCCGGTCGGTGCTACAATAAAAAAAAAAAAAACTATTATACTTACCTCCTGAGGACGGCGATACAGATGACTATGGAGATGAGCGCTTCCACAATGGAAGCGCTCATCTCCCTCTGCCCCGCCGACGCCCGCAATTATGCACAGGGCCGCGCCGCACCTGCCTAATTGGCGGTGCGGCCCTGCAAGGGTGGACTGGACCGGCCCACGGAGGGCAGCGGCCCTTCTGGCATTTGCCAGAAGTGCCAGACGGCCAGTCCGGCCCTGCTATGGAGCAAGATCCGTTTATAAAGTCTGCGTTTTGGACGGATCCTGACCATTGCGTTATGGACTGGTAGCGTCCAAAGTGCAGATGTGAAAGTACCCTAAGATGTGTCTCCGCATGCTCATGTAATATGCGTTCACAATACAGCAGTTACCTCAGAGAGGGTTTGAACAAGAGCAAGCTGACCACCACTACTACATGGCCGCGGTGGCCGTAACCAGGGGCAACAGCCTGACTGATGTGTGCGGGACAATTGATATACAAATAGGAAAATCTTCTAAATGGTACATTTTATATAAATACATTGTATTAGTAATAATATTGGTATGGCTATATCTAGCTATACAAACTACATTTGTGAGATGGGAATACCCCTTTAATCAGGTGGTTTTGGCTCACAATCACCAATGAAAATCACTGACCAAAACACTGATATGTGAATGAGGCTTAAAGGGAACCTGTCATCACTGAAACACCCCCTGAACTACAGTAAGCGGTGTATAGTGTAAGTGATGCTGAATCCGATTATGTAAGTTTTATCTTCATACTCACTTCCATTCTGACGCTGTGCTCCCACAAACCTGCAGTAAAATGCACTCAGTGGACTCTTCTGTGAGTCCTCTCCATTATGTGAGTGAGCACTGGAGTCCAGTGAGTGCATTTTACTGCAGGTTTGTGGGAGCACAGCGTCAGAATAGAAGTGAGTATAAAGATAAAACTTACATATTCGGATTCAGCATCACTTACACTATACAACACTTACTCTAGTTCAGGGGGTGTTTCGGAGATGACACGTTCCCTTTAAAGCAGAGAGACAACCTATACAGTAACCAGCAGAGCACAACGCTCCCTGATCTGCTCCTGAATCTGTACCTACCTACAAACACTTACACATCTGTAAGAGAGCATCCAATATTGTGACCACTCACGTTTCAAAAGAGACAGACATAGCTAAGAAGAACAGAACTTATTTTTTTGATCCTTGAAGAGAATCATTACCCAAAACATAAAAATGACACTGGCAGATTTAAGGGAACGGATCAATATGACAAGTCAATCAGCAACTGTTAAAGGGGTTTTCCAGTAATAATTATTTATATCAGGTGCCCACAGCGTGCCCCCTGAAACAGAAGAGTCCTGGTCCTACAGCTCCAGTGCCGTCCTCGCTGCCCCTACCCGGCTGGCCATGGTTACAGCCCATGACTGGCTTCAGTGCTGATGTGGCCGCAAGCAATATGACATTGCTGAGGTCAGTCATTGGCTGGAGCGGTCCATGTGACCATGCCAATGGCCAGCCAGGAACAGGAAGATGGAGACAACAGAGGACCTTGATAAAAATTTACTGAAAATCCCCTTTAAGCTCCATATATATGGCATAATCATCATCACTGTAAATGACCAGTCGTTGCATCCATTCATGAAAGATGTGCTGCTAACAACCATGAGCTGAAAGGTGGCGGCTAAATTTATGAAAGTGTCAGTGTGCTTGTAAAATTAGGCGCAGTTACAGCCCCACCGCAAAATCCCATCCTGCCACATTCCCCCACAAGTCTGGCAGGTCAACCACAGTCGCCTTGTGCAAAATTCTTCCGACTTTTCAAAAGTCGCAACCGATAAATACACAGAAAATCACAATCCTACAACGGTACAGACACAAAACAGCCGAATGACAAGAACTGGCGTGACATCGCAAATGACCGATGGATCACCCTTAGATGGAGCGCACCAGAAAAGGTGGCATTTTACATGTCAAAAACCGTTCAATTAACGTGGACCCAGATTACTGCCGCCTAATCCAGCATCCGCTAAATACAAGACATTTTCTAAATCTCAAGTACACGGTGCAGAAGTTCCCTGCACAGACATAGACCGGCAGCGCAGATTCTAGAAATCATAGCATGGCAATCTGCCGCTGCAGTTTTTCACTCTGGATGCCATTGACCCGAATACGGTTTAGCCCCACGGAACATAGCTCACAGCGCAGTGTGGTTTTATACCGCTGGCTGGAGTCCGCACCAAAACCGCCATGTGAACGGCCCTGTGTGCAGATTTTCTGAGCAGATTTCCCCCCTTGCAATGGAAAGAGTGAGATCTGGGGAAATCCGCGACAAACTCCACAGGTAACACATGCAGATACGCAGCGACAGTTGCTCAGAGAAAGTGAATGAAGACCATATGTATTTTGTGGTTCGCAGAAAATACGGGTGACGTCTGTTTTGCATCCTATTCACTTCAATGGGAGCAGCGCTGTAGTAACGCGATCCCGCTACACAAACAGCTGATGAGTGGAAGTGCAGGCCCCCAGATAGGCCATCACTGAGTAAAAGTTGGACCACCCCTTTAAGGTATTTTCTAGGACTAGAACATGGATGACCTATCATCAGGATCAGCCATCAATGTTTGATCACTGGGGGTCTGGCCTCCGCCTTCACTACAAGGATACAGGATGTCGGACTCCCACAAATCAAACACTGACCACCTAGATACAGGACAGGCCACTAATATTACAGTCCAAGAGAACCACTTTAATGGGGTCCATCTGGCACTGAACAGACTAAGCCAGGGATCAGCAACCCTCAGCACTCCAGCGGTTCAGAAACTACAACTCCCAGAATCCTCCTTTCACCTCTATGGGAACAGGCAGGTAAGTGTGCATGCTGGGAGTTGTAGTCTCATAGCAGCTGGAGTGCCAAAGGCTGCTGATCCCTGGACTAAGCTCTTCTTGCCTTCAAACACACTGGAATGGCTGCTGGGGCTCTCGGCACCAGTGTGGACAGCGTCTGGCAGAGGCCATTTTTGCGGGGACGGCTCATTCTCACGGTTATAGCTCGGATATGTGGACAATCTGACAGCAGATCAGCAGTTTCTGAGAAAGCTAATCACATGTGTAACTAATATGGAGGTGTCCCCTGATGTCAGAAAGCAATTGTCCTGCTCTAGACCTGACCACATACTGCTTCTCCAATAACTGGACCCTGTAAGGTGCCACATGACAATGTACCCTGGGGCAAAGCTGCCACACACAGGAGACCCAGGCTATTACCATGCTCCAATGTGGCAGAAGAACCCCTGGACAAGATGCCAGGTATGTCCACAGCCCAACGTGTGCCCCTCACATAGCCAGGCCTGGAGTGAATGAAGCCCCCACGTCGGTCCGGTATCTGGAGGGGTGGGGGAGGGGGGCGCACACCTCGGCTCAGGTAATGGCAGGCACGTATGACAAGTGTCAGTGACAGGCCTAGAGCCGGGGCCTACAGCTTTATCACCGCCCACCTCCCCCTCCTGCGCTCAGGCCTGGGCCCACTTCCCCAACAGGCCCCAATAGCAGAACAACTTCCCCCGCTCACCTCACAGCCTTCTCCTCCGCCGCCAGCTCGGATAAGGGGCCGGCGTGACGCCGCGACACCTCTCCGTCAGACTCCTTGTGAAGCTAGGTCCAGCGGGGGGGAGGGGGACAAGCGTAGCTACTGCTGCCCCGGCCCGGCAATCTCACCGCCACCTCCCCCCCTCCGCTGCACTGCAAAGTCCCGGCCACAAAATCCTGTCAGGCCCAGTCCAGAATGTCCCGCGCTCCGCCAGCGGAACCAAGCGTCTCTGACGTCACCAATCCCGGAACGTAACGGTCCCTCCTCTAGCTGAGATCTGTCTATGACTCCTCTGCTTCCAGGCAAGAGGCGAAACCAAAATACTAGCAGGGCGAAATATGGCGGACGAGAGCCAAGGGAGATCCCGCGAGAGGAGGAGGGGGAGCCTTGCTGTGGTGACGCGACCATGTCCCCTCCTGCCCGGTGTTGCCAGAGACGCTGTGGGACTGTGCAGCCTGCTGGGAAACGGTGTATGCCAGGATGGCTGTAAATAAGTGTTTCCATTCAGCCACAGCAAGTAGAGATGCTGACAGGGGTGAGGTAGGGTCAGGTCACACAGCTCATTGCGGTTTATAGGTCAGAAAAAATAATAAAAGTATCCCATGCTATATATAATAAGAACATCTGGAAACTGCTAGTGGTGCTTGGTCAATGTTCACACAGCCAAGGTGATGCCAATTCTATTTTATGTTCTGTAGCAGGGTGCATGTTTAGGCAGGGTCACATTAATACCGGGTGCCATCTACCATTGCTGCCATACAGACTTCCACCCTGGCATGGTAGTGGTCATACAGATGCTGGATATTCTCCTGTGTATGTCATTCCAGGCTCTTCCAATATGGACTAGTAGTTCAGCCACATGCATCACCTCTTCCAATCCCAGACATTCCCAATGGGGGAGAGATCTGGAGATGGAGCTGCTGGTTATAAACTCATTGGCGATAAAAAAAAAAAAAACAAGGAGTTGTTGGAATCCAATGAAACTTTATGGGGGAGAATTATCAAAACTGGTGAAAGGAAAACTGGATTAGTTGCCCATAGCAACCAATCAGATGACGCCTTTCATTTTCCAAAGGAGCTCTGACAAATGAAAAGTGGAATCTGATTGGTTACGATGGCCAACTAAGCCAGTTTTTCTTTAGACCAGTTTTGATAAATATCCCCCTCTCATATGTAACGCCAAAATGATTAAGCGGCATGTCATTTTGGTGCACAGTTTTACACTGATGACTAGGGGTAAGGGAATCGCGCTTCGGATCTGAGATCAGAAGTCATTTCGTTCCCCAACTTCATTTTAATGCTATACATAGACCTGTCTCCATACAACATTAAAATGTACCCGAAGTGGAGGCAAAATTCAAAACTTTGGGCTGCGATTCCACAGCTTCAGTACCGTATCTTGGTACTGAAGCCGACTTCAGATTGCTGTTTTAAAATGTTTGTAAAGTTGTAGAATCAGGCCAAAGTTCTTCACCAAAGTCTTGTGAGACTTCAGACTTAAAGGGGTTGTCTCATCTTGCCTAATGGGGGCATATCGCTAGGATATGCCCCCATTGTCTTATAGGTGCGGGTCCCACCGTTGGGACCCGCACCTATATCGAGAACGGGGCCCCGCAAGGTGGTGGCTGGAGGACTCTGGTCCGGCCACCACCAAGCCGGCTCCCCATAGAAATGAATGGGAGCGCACCGCGCTTGCGCGGCCACCGCTCCTATTCATTTCTATGGAGCCGACGGAAATAGCTGAGCCAGCGCTCGGCTATCTTCGCCGGCCACATTGAAAATGAATGGAGGCGGCTGCGCATGCGCAGTGCGCCCCCGTTCGCTTTCGGGGCCCCGTTCTCGATATAGGTGCGGGTCCCAGCGGTGGGACCCGCACCTATAAGACAATGGGGGCATATCCTAGCGATATGCCCCCATTAGGCAAGATGAGACAACCCCTTTAACAAATTTTGCTTCCGTGGAGCATGCATTTTAATGATGTATGGAGACAGGTCTATGCACAGCATTAAAACGAAGTTGGGGAACAAATCGACTTAGTATCTCGGGTCTGAAGGGCGATTCGGTCACCTGTACTGATGAGCTATCCCAGTGATGGCTAACCTCCAGAATTCCAGCTGTGGTGAAACTACGACTCCCAGCATGCTTCATTCATTTCTATGGAGTTCTGAGAACAGCCTAGCAAGTGTACATCTTGGGAGTCGTAGTTTTACTACAGCTGGAGTGCCGGAGGTTAGTCATCACAGACCTATCCGCTAATCCTGAAGGTACCCTAATGCAACTGGCATGTTATTTCTACAGTTTAGGGGGTGAATTTATTAAAGGGTTTTTTTCTTAACTGATGACCTATCCTCTGGATAGCTCATCAATATCAGATCGGTGGGGGTCTAACATCCAGTTTGAGAAGGCACCAGTGCTTGCAATAGTAGCACAGCCTTCTGTCAGCTCACCAAGCACATCACCGTACATTGTATACCGGCTGTACTTGGTATCGCGCTCCGCATAATTCACTTCAAAGGGCTGAGCTGTGCCTAGGCTGAGAGAAGGCCGCTGGGCTACTGTGAGCGCTGGTGACACCTACCGATCAGTCTTCTGTGCAGCAGATTATAGTCAGCTCACCCCTCATCCACAATGCCAGGCAGTCCTATGCAGCAGATTATAGTCAGCTCACCACAATGCCAGGCAGTCCTGTGCAGCAGATTATAGTCAGCTCACCTCTCATCCTCAATGCCAGGCAGTCCTGTGCAGCAGATTATAGCTCACCCCTCATCCACAATGCCAGGCAGTCCTGTACAGCAGATTATAGTCAGCTCATCCCTCATCCATAATGCCAGGCAGTCCTGTACAGCAGATTATAGCTCACCCCTCATCCACAATGCCAGGCAGTCCTGTACAGCAGATTATAGCTCACCCCTCATCCACAATGCCAGGCAGTCATGTACAGCAGATTATAGTCAGCTCACCCCTCATCCACAATGCCAGGCAGTCCTGTACAGCAGATTATAGCTCACCCCTCATCCACAATGCCAGGCAGTCCTGTACAGCAGATTATAGTCAGCTCATCCCTCATCCATAATGCCAGGCAGTCCTGTACAGAAGATTATAGCTCACCCCTCATCCACAATGCCAGGCAGTCCTGTACAGCAGATTATAGCTCACCCCTCATCCACAATGCCAGGCAGTCATGTACAGCAGATTATAGTCAGCTCACCCCTCATCCACAATGCCAGGCAGTCCTGTACAGCAGATTATAGCTCACCCCTCATCCACAATGCCAGGCAGTCCTGTACAGCAGATTATAGCTCACCCCTCATCCACAATGCCAGGCAGTCCTGTACAGCAGATTATAGCTCACCTCTCATCCACAATGCCAGGCAGTCCTGTACAGCAGATTATAGTCAGCTCATCCCTCATCCATAATGCCAGGCAGTCCTGTACAGCAGATTATAGCTCACCCCTCATCCACAATGCCAGGCAGTCCTGTACAGCAGATTATAGCTCACCCCTCATCCACAATGCCAGGCAGTCCTGTACAGCAGATTATAGTTCACCCCTAATCCACAATGCCAGGCAGTCCTGTACAGCAGATTATAGCTCACCCCTCATCCACAATGCCAGGCAGTCCTGTAGAGCATATTATAGCTGACCCCTCATCCACAATACCAGGCAGTCCTGTAGAGCAGATTATAGCTCACCCCTCATCCACAATGCCAGGCAGTCCTGCACAGCAGATTATAGCTCACCCCTCATCCACAATGCCAGGCAGTCCTGTACAGCAGATTATAGCTCACCCCTCATCCACAATGCCAGGCAGTCCTCTACAACAGATTATATCTCACCCCTCATCCATAATGCCAGGCAGTCCTGTACAGCAGATTATAGCTCACCCCTCATCCACAATGCCAGGCAGTCCTGTACAGCAGATTATAGCTCACCCCTCATCCACAATGCCAGGCAGTCCTGTGCAGCAGATTATAGCTCACCCCTCATCCACAATGCCAGGCAGTCATGTACAGCAGATTATAGTCAGCTCACCCCTCATCCACAATGCCAGGCAGTCCTGTACAGCAGATTATAGTCAGCTCATCCCTAATCCACAATGCCAGGCAGTCCTGTACAGCAGATTATAGCTCACCCCTCATCCACAATGCCAGGCAGTCCTGTACAGCAGATTATAGCTCACCTCTCATCCACAATGCCAGGCAGTCCTGTACAGCAGATTATAGTCAGCTCATCCCTCATCCATAATGCCAGGCAGTCCTGTACAGCAGATTATAGCTCACCCCTCATCCACAATGCCAGGCAGTCCTGTACAGCAGATTATAGCTCACCCCTCATCCACAATGCCAGGCAGTCCTGTACAGCAGATTATAGTTCACCCCTAATCCACAATGCCAGGCAGTCCTGTACAGCAGATTATAGCTCACCCCTCATCCACAATGCCAGGCAGTCCTGTACAGCAGATTATAGTCAGCTCATCCACAATGCCAGGCAGCCCCATGCATCAGATTATGGTCAACTCACCCCTCATCCACAATGCCAGGCAGTCCCATGCATCAGATTATGGTCAACTCACCCCTCATCCACAATGCCAGGCAGTCCTGTACAGCAGATTATAGTCAGCTCACCCCTCATCCACAATGTCAGGCAGTCCTGTGCAGCAGATTATAGTCAGCTAATCCACAATGCCAGGCAGTCCCATGCATCAGATTATGGTCAGCTCACCCCTCATCCACAATGCCAGGCAGTCCCGTGCAGCAGATTATAGTCAGCTCACCCCTCATCCACAATGCCAGGCAGTCCCATGCATCAGATTATAGTAAGATCACCCCTCAGCCACAATGCTAGGCAGTCCCATGCATCAGATTATAGTCAGCTCACCCCTCATCCACAATGCCAGGCAGTCCCGTGCAGCAGATTATAGTCAGCTCACCCCTCATCCACAATGCCAGGCAGTCCCGTGCAGCAGATTATAGTCAGCTCACCCCTCATCCACAATGCCAGGCAGTCCCGTGCAGCAGATTATAGTCAGCTCACCCCTCATCCACAACGCCAGGCAGTCCCATGCATCAGATTATAGTCAGCTCATCCACAATGCCAGGCAGTCCCATGAGGCCTCTTTCACACGAATGTTGTGTTTTGCAGTCCGCAAATTACGGATCCGCAAAAAAAAAAACGGATGGCGTTCATATGGCCTTAGGCCATACAATGGATCTGCAAAAAAAACGGATGTCATATGAACGCCATCCTTTTTTTTGCGGATCCGCAAATTTGCGTTCATGTGAAAGAGGCCTTAGTTTCACACATCTAGACACTGGGAGGGTTTAAATTTAGGTGCGTTTTATGGCCAGGTGCGTTTTATAGGGTGAAAAATATGATAATTGGAATCGCCACATCAGAAAATGGCCAAACTGTTAAAATCTAAAGGTATTTATCTCATATGCCATAATGAAAAAAAGGTCAAATGCCCAAGTCGCCATTTTTTTTTGCAAAAAGAAAAATTGGAATATAAACCAGCACGCCCACACTCTGGCATCAATCTGGACAAAAAATTAAATTTATTGTACATCCAATAACATAACAATAATAAACCCAATCCCCAATTGGTCCACTCCTCTATAGATGTATTCGAATATAGGGGGTCATTAACAAACAGATATACGCCACTTTCGTGGCGACACAAGTGGGAACAAAGCCGCTGGCACCCAATTGGCAGGACGGACTAGGTGATGGTAAGGAGTGCAGTGTGCTCACAATTTCATATTCCGTATATTACTGATCTTATTTACAATATATATCTGACCGCATTTGTAGTACTACCATACGCAGAGGAGGTGAAAAGGACATACCTGTACATAATATTGAATAGTAAGAACTATAAGAACTATTCAAGAACTAACATAGGACTAACCAACACAGTATTGGACAGTATCAACTAATATACAAGAAAGAACACTAGTATTGATTTTTTTACTTATCTTTTGGCGGTCGTTTGACCATTATCTATTTTTTCATGTCGCTTAGGTCCTGCGATGATATATATAAGGAGATATGTGCGCACATGATAATGCATTTTAATTATATTTTTATGTGCTATTTTATGAATTGGGATTATAATCAATAAATTCTTATTCATCTATAGAGGAGTGGACCAATTCGGGATTGGGTTTATTACTGCTATATTCAGGGCTGTGGAGTCGGAGTCGGTCACCATTTTGGTGGAGTCGGAGTCGGTATAAAATGGACCGACTCCTAAAATATATAATGAATTAGTACATTTAGTTCAGTGCAATAAGTGCTGAATATATTTTTATAAGAATTTGTGAAAATGATGAAATGTCCTATAAATGTCTGTTCTATTCCTGATCTAAGGATTTAGGCTTTTAGTTGAGATGACTGTGTGCTGCCCTTTATGTCCAGTGCATGTTCTCTCTGTATGCTTTATGTTTCCTCTGAGCTCATGTTTGGAGAGGTTAGCTGCTCTCATGGCTTTTATCTGCTGCTGATGTAAAACACCTAGAGCCTTATGTATGAAAACTGTCTAGGTGTAGAAGTTTCTTTGTTGCCCATAGCAACCAATCAGAGCTCCCCTTTCATTTCATATAGTGCTCTGGAGAAATGAAAGGGGAGCTCTGATTGGTTGCTATGGGCAACAAAAAAGTCTTAGACCTAGACAGTTTTCATACATCAGGCCCAGAGGGGTAGCTACTGGGGGGGGCAGGGGAGGCGATGCTCCGGGCCCAATACCTCTGTGGGCGCCCAGCAGGGATGGCCTTAGTACAATCAGGCGAATACAAGTGAGCGCTTCCATTATGGAGTCTGATGGGGCACATTAAGCCGATCTGAGGTCTGATGGGGGCACATTCTGCTGATCTGAGGTCTGATGGGGACACATTCTGCTGATCTAAGGTCTGATGGTACATTCTGCTGATCTGAGGTCTGATGGGGGAACATTCTGCTGATCTGAGGTCTGATGGGGGCACATTAAGCCGATCTGAGGTCTGATGGGGGCACATTAAGCCGATCTGAGGTCTGATGGGGGCACATTAAGCCGATCTGAGGTCTGATGGGGGCACATTAAGCCGATCTGAGGTCTGATGGGGGCACATTAAACCTATCTGAGGTCTGATGGGGGCACATTAAGCCGATCTGAGGTCTGATGGGGGCACATTCTGCTGATCTGAGGTCTGATGGGGGTACATTCTGCTGATCTGAGGTCTGATGGGGGAACATTCTGCTGATCTGAGGTCTGATGGGGGCACATTAAGCCGATCTGAGGTCTGATGGGGGCACATTAAGCCGATCTGAGGTCTGATGGGGGCACATTAAGCCGATCTGAGGTCTGATGGGGGCACATTAAGCCGATCTGAGGTCTGATGGGGGCACATTAAGCCTATCTGAGGTCTGATGGGGGCACATTAAGCCGATCTGAGGTCTGATGGGGGCACAATACGCTGATCTGAGGTCTGATGGGGGCACATTAAGCCGATCTGAGGTCTGATGGGGGCAGATTAAGCCGATCTAAGGTCTGATGAGCGAACATTCTGCTGATCTGAGGTCTGATGGGGGCACATTCTGTTGATCTGAGGTCTGATGGGGGTACATTCTGCTGATCTGAGGTCTGATGGGGGCACATTCTGCTGATCTGAGGTCTGATGGGGGCACATTCTGCTGATCTGAGGTCTGATGGGGATACATTCTGCTGATCTGAGGTCTGATGGGGGCACAATGCGCTGATCTGAGGTCTGATGGGGGCACATTAAGCCAATCTGAGGTCTGATGGGGGCAAGGGACTGTTAGTTTAGTGATGTAAAAGCTGGGGACAGATTTCCTTTTACATAGGAGTCCCCTTTTTTACTTCTATTAATCCTATATTTTACTGCATTATGTGGTAGAGTATTTAGAGTAGGGTATGTAGAAAGTATATTGTCCTGTACTTATCAGCATAGATCTAGCAGTTTATATAGTCATCTTGCTAATACAGTATTATAAACACAACTAGTAGTATGTGCCTGTGAAGTTGGAAACGTGCGTTTGGGAAACCAATAAGTGGGGGGCCCACTCAAGTATGTTTCGCCCCCCCATGTGCTGAACCTCTAGCTACGCCTCTGATCAGGCCCTTAGTGAGCTGTACCCAGAGAAGCCTGATAGATTACAAACTGTTTTTGTCATGACTTATCTGTACTATTGATTTTATGCAAATTTGTTTAAAGTTATCACTTAAACATGCTCCATGTATGAGGGAGTCGGAGTCGGATTCAGGGGAAATTTAGGAGTCGGAGTCGGGGCTTTGGCTTACCGGCTCCACAGCCCTGGTTATATTATTGGGTTTACAATAATTTTTTTGTTCAGAGTGTGGGCGTGCTGGTTCATTGATAGTTGTACAGTACAGACCAAAAGTTTGGACACACCTCATTCAAATAGTTTTCTGTATTTTTATGACTATGAAAATTGTAGATTCACACTGAAGGCATCAAAACTATGAATTAACACATGTGGAATTATATACTTAACAAAAAAGTGTGAAACAACTGAAAATATGTCTTATATTCTGGGTTCTTCAAAGTAGCCACCTTTTGCTTTGGCATTGGTCAGATACCTCTTGTAAACTAATACTGCAATCGGGAGTAATTCAGTGTTAAATCCATATGCTACTGTAATTACATTTTTAAGCACACTGAGGATGGGCCCAAGCTGCTTGTTCTACCCTAACTCCTCCACTTCTTCCTCCCAGCCCCTCCCTCTATATCTTTATAGGGCCAGGTTTCCCCAGAAGCAATAACAATGGCCCTGTCAATCAAGAGAGCAGTAGGGGCTGGGAAGAAGAAGCAGAGGAGCTATGGTGCACCATGCCTGCCTTTGGTGCACCTGAAGAATAATTGGCATATGGATTAAACACTGAATGTATTGCGACAGCAGTATCAGTTGAGAACACAACAGGTATATCAGCAATATATGGCGGCAACCATCATCTTGGGTTAGGCATTATAATGTTTTCACTGCCTGGCTCTGTCAATCAAATTGCAGAGGGTGTGGCAGTTACAGAAAGAGTTGAGCCTCCAAGTGTAACAGCAACACCCTCATTGCTCCTA
Organism: Rhinella marina; assembly: GCA_900303285.1. NCBI lineage: Eukaryota > Metazoa > Chordata > Amphibia > Anura > Bufonidae > Rhinella > Rhinella marina. The sequence continues at coordinate 58,661 of ONZH01017319.1, read as the reverse complement.
GAAGCTCATTTGCATATATTAAAACTTCATTTTTGCCATATGCACATGCAATAGGTCAGCCAGTTTCATAGGTACAAATCTGCTGACAGATGCCCTTTAAGGAGCAGTCATCTAAAAAATAAAAAATCACTGAAATAACATAGTAAAATATTTCCCCCACCTAGGGGGTCATTTACTAATTTGAAATATGCCTAAATAAGCCATATTTCAGACGCAGATTCAGGCACAACGGTCAGTTGTGCCTCCATCTGCAATTTTTCCCCACTCATGCCAGATCTAAAATTGTGGGCGGGGAAGGGGATGGACTGGCAGGCCCGTTTCATTCATCATTTTCTATGCCTGGGCGTAGACATAGAAAATGGTCTAAATGTAAAGGTGCTTATACAGCTATTGACCAAATGCTTGTTCAGCCGTTAGCTCTCTCCTTACTCCCCCATACACGTACATGCTCAGCTTGGTGTGTGCGGGGTCGGACTAGCCCACAGAGCACTAGTGTGTGTGTGTATTTCCTGTGCTGGAGCTTCTTCCAAACAGCTGATCAGCAGGTTGCTTTGAGCTGTGATGGACCCACGCTCATCAGATATGGCCTATCCTGAGTATAGTCAATAGAAACAAGGGGGGGAATTTATCATTAGGAAAATATTTGAAGTCAGTTTTGTTTCAGTCTGTGTTGGAGTACTTTGTGCCACATTTATCAAACATCACAGGTTGTTTGATAAATGTGTCTTGTCCTTAAACCTAACACTGTCTAGGGAAGCTACTCCACTTTTCCTACTCCACCCTCCTCCTGGAGTGAGATTGCGACTATTTTGCGACTTTTTTTAAAAAGTCGCAATGATAAATCTGGAGTGAAACTCATTAACATGGCTAACCACACCCACTTTTCCACCCATATTACAAACTGGAGTGAGTGGTGTACACATGCAAAAAGTCGCAAAAAAATGCGCAAAAAAGTCGCAAAAGCCCTATCGTGCGACTTTTTGAAGACAGAATTCTGGAGTGAAGGTGTGATAAATCAGGGCCTCGGTGTAGCAGCACAAATATTCAGCTACAGTCTCTGAATCCAAACAATGGCGTTGCCAACGGAGTTACTGTATATCCTAGCCTGAGGGCCCCAGGTCGACAATATCAAGAGAAGAAAACTGAAGCTTTCCATGTCAGCTTCTAGTACTTTAGGTTTATTCACAGAAAAAAAAAAGTCAGCGTTTCGACTTCCTACAGTCTTTGCTTGGTGAATAAACCTGAAGTACTAGAAGCTGACACGGAGTGCAGCGGTTTTCTTTTCTTGATACTGTCCTGAGGATAGGCCGTCAGTATAAAAAGAGTGGACTAAGGCTACTTTCACACTAGCGGCAGCACGGATCCGGCGGGTGAAGGGTCCCGCCGGATCCGTGCTGCTGCAGGTGCACGTGTGGGGCTGGAACCGCGCTCCGGCCCCACACGTGTCAGACACTGTGTTGAGGAGGAGGGGGGGTTAACTTACCTGTCCCAGCAGCTCCCGACCTGTCCCAGCAGCTCCAGATGACGACGAGGAGGACGGCACGCACAGTGGTAAGATTCCGTACAGCGCCCCCTGCTGGAGGGAGGAGGGAAAAGTGCAAGGTGACGGATCCGGCATGAACTCCATTGAAAGTCAATGGAGGACAGATCCGTTTACTATTGTGTCACACCGAACTGATCCGTCCCCATTGACTTGCATTGGGGGTCATTCCGGATCCGTCTTGGTGCGGATGCCCAGACTGGAGAGCAAACCGCAGCATGTTGTCGAGAGACTGAAGAGAACTGAACGGAATGCATTTAGGAACATTCTGTTGTCTTCAGTTCTGTTTTGTCCCCATTAACAATGAATGGGGGCAAAACGGAAGCATTTTATTCCGGTATTGAGCCCTTATGACGGAGCTCAATACCGGAATATTAAAACGCTCGTGTGAAAGTACCCTTAGGCTGGCCGTACACATCATATAGCTAATGTGTGTTCGGCCAACAGCCATGCCTCCTGAAATCAGCAGGTTTGGCTCCAATTAATATAATGCTCTAATATGGATGGCCAGCTCAAGCTGAATAGGAACGTATAGTAGGTCAACAGTCTGGAATTTTTTGGCACTTCCCACTGACATTTATAAAGAGATAACTCTCTGTAGGTGGCCACCCAGTTTTACATTGTCTCGAAGTTACACCTCTAATTATGTAACATTAAGAACAAAATTCCTTTTCGTTAAGGTGTTATGGGACAGAAATGCTCCGTTTGAGCAGACATGTTAATGTTGTTTGTATTGAAGGAAATTTTCTTTTTATTTTTTATTTTTTTTTTTTTTATTTGGCTGAAAAAACCCTAACAACAGATCAAGACATTACCTTAAAGTCTATAGGTTTTATGAAATGCATGAGAGACAGATTTTCTTTTTGCTGCTGCCATATTTTTTCAATTTGGTGACTTTTGTGTCTCAGCAACAGCATGTTGAAGCAATGTCATTTGCAATATAAATGCCATAAACATGCATGCTATATGCAAAAAGCTAAGCAAATTTTTGTGTAAAGGAAGCTTTAGGGCCATTTACACTGCAACAACTAGTAGACAATTATTGGGAAGGAAGCACATGTCATTGGAGGTGAGAGCTGCATTTACGTTCAGCGATCACCTTCTACGATGATCGCAGCCCTTGCTCATCCTCATACAAATTCATTGTTTCTGCGCAGCAGATCCCTGTTTACAAAGCACATCTGCTGCCCATAGACTATGACTGAGGTATTCGCACCAAAGATCATTTCACCTGAGTGTTTTGCTTGCCTGACAATTGGGCAGTCTCAATGAAGCATTACAGTAGTTGTATTAAAGTGCAATTGTACTTTCAAAACACTATCAGTATGTCACAGTGATACACCAAAGGTTTAAATTGGTGGAGGTCAGAGTGCTAAAAGCCCTGCCAGTCGCTAAGATGAGAGCGCGAAAAGTGTAATTCTACTTTCAAAAAAATGTTGATATGTCATAGTGACATATCAAAGGTTTTGATCGATGGGGGAGGAAAAAATAAAAGAGAACATCAACATTCAGAGAAGACATCACCTGTAATCCATTAGATTTATAGAGGATGCTCCTGACAGTTTTTTTGGGTTTCTTTTTTTTTTATGGCGTTTCACAATGTGAAAAAAAGACATTTTTACTTTATTGGGCGGTTCATTATGATTATGGCAGATCACATGGGGTGCAGATTAGAGAGCAGCCGGAGCGCAGTTCTTCTGTCTAACCACTCTGATGCCACATTTGCTAATGACAGCAGGATCTGAAGGGTTAAACAGCCAGGACTGGAGCTAGATCTGATCCTGGCAGCTGTTGGCGAGTGTCAGCTCCCTCTATACCTTACTTAGCGACCGATGACATACATATGCGTTTCTTGGTCGCTAAGAGATTAAATATCATTCCCAGAATACTGCCTCAATCAAATACTGTAGTTTGATTATAGCAGTGTTTCAGCTCTACAACAGATCAGGTTTGCATTTGTCACACTTATGTCGTAATCATACCTATATCCCTTTTTAACATAATTAGATACACTATCTCCTTATATTATAAAAATGAGTGTCTGTCCGTCTGTCTTTTCTCTATGCACGACCAAACTGCTGGACCGATCTTCACCAAATTCGGCAAACAGGTACATCAGGTGTCCGGGAAGGTTTTAGACCGGGTCTTATCTCTCTAGGATGTACCGTTCCCGAGATATTCCCAAAATATGACCTTCACTAGCCAATATTAGCCTGGAAACCTTTCTCTTCAAATCCCAACTGCCATACTCTCCACAGACACACACAGGATTAGTGCAGGTTTCCATAACAACACAGCCATTTCTCTTCACTGCTTTAAAGGAGCAGAGCGCTGTGGATGACAATGTTAAAGGGGTATTCCGGTTACCATAACTATAACTTATGTTTTAGACTAACTGATCATCAATCATTACCTAATATAATGTAAATTTTACATATTTACCGTTCAGTAGTAATAAAAGATGTTTTCTTCCACTGCTACCCATTGCGTGTCCTCATAAATTACCATGGCATCGACCTGTAATTCAGGCCACCCTCAAAAGAAGGACTTAAACCCCCCGGCCCAGGTCTCCGAAAGCCACGCCCAAGGCTCAGCCAGGCCACGTCCCCTCCCACTCCTCAGCCAATAGTGATTGAAAAATTGAAGGTAAAAATCAACTTCTGTCAGCTGCAGGGGTGGGAGGGAGAATGACTTTCTCTCTGCAATGATACACACAAACATTAAATGAAATAGATTAAATATACCCGTGCAAAGCAATGTTTTTCTTCCACTGCTACCCACTGTGTTTCCTCATAAATTACCATGGCATTGACCTGTAATTCAGGCCACCCTCAAAAAAAGGACTGAAAAGCACCCCTCCAAGGTCCTGCTAACCAAGCCCCCGACCTGATCAGGTCACGCCCTCCCACTCCACAGCCAATGGGGATTGAAAAAATAAAGGTAAAAATCAACTTCTGTCAGCTGCATTGACTTTCTCTCTGCAACGACACACAGAAACATTAAATGAAATAGATGAAATATACCGAGGCGAAGCCGGGTCCTTCTGCTAGTTCTATATATAAATCTGTTTGTTGTATCTATATATAAATCTGTTTGTTGTAACAGTATTATGGCCTGAGGAAGGCGAAGGTTTATAGCCAAAACGTGTAGCCAATAATGACATAGGGGATCATTTATTAAACAGAAATACACCTAAAATTAGGCGTATTTCTGGTGCAGATTTTGGCACAAAAGTCCTTTGGGCCACAATCTGCGACTTCTCCCCACTGTTTTAGGTGTAGAAAATGGTCTAAATGTAAGACAGCTAGGAAGCCAAATTATGTAGAGGCCGGCGCCTCTTCTTAACGCCTGTGGATACACCGCCAGGTCTGAAATAAATGTGCCCCATAATTCATTTTATAACTTCTGGTTGGTCTTGAAGTGCCTTATGCCAGCAATGCCCAATGATTTTGCCTGTTTTCCCTTTGAACCTGTTTCCATATACAAGTGGTGGCTCTCCTGCCAACAGTCCAGGCTAAGGTGCAGCATCTGGATTTTCAAATCTACATGCCCTTATTAGGGTTGTGCTTGGGATATGCACAACCCTTAATGGTGTGGACAGTGACCTCCCATCTACCTACGGGAATATTGGGGTTACTGTGTTAAGCAGCACCATATTTTTCATGTTCTTTCAGTGACTACAATATGCAAGACCTGTATCCACATTTTACCAACAGAACCATCAAATAACAGACGTTTTCTCATTTTCTAAGGTGGTGTACATGGTACTATGTATAAGGTGGTCTAATGGAAGAATCTAATCTAATGGAAGTCTTCTATGAGGAAGACTAAGCAATAACAACAATTTAAAGGGAATATGTTACATTGAACATGGTGTTTGAGCTGAAGACACCATGTTATACAGCAGGAGGAGTGGAGCAGATTGATATCTGGTTTTGTGGGAAAAGATTCAGTAAAACTTGTGTTTCATTCATTTATATTCCTGCTCATTCTGGGCTATGAAGTGAAGGAGGAGGTCCTATCAGTGATTGACAGCTATCTCTGTATGTACAGTCATAGAGGGAAGACTGTCAATCACTGATAGGACCAGCTCCTTGTCTTCAAAGCCCAGACTAGGCAGGAATTTAAATGAACGAAATACAATTTTTACTGAATGTTTTCCCACAAAATCATAGATCAATCCGCTCAGCTCCTCCTGCTCTATAATTCTGTCTATTACTTAGCATGTTCATGGTGATGCGTTCTCTTTAATTACATTTTTAAATTCCATGTCTAAAGTATTAAAACTTTATATATCATTAGATTGTGTATAAAGTATTTTAAAATGTTATTCCTTCTATATTTCTCTGATGATTATACTTATGATTCACCATTTTCTTAAGTTCATTTTAGCTGTTTAGACAATATACGACATAAGGTCAGCAGAATTCCTAGCCTACCAATGCAAATTAATGGAAAGCTTTGAAAAGAATCCCTCAGTAAGGGCCCAGCCAAAGAGGTGTCAGCTTCAGACAGGATCTCTGCTTAGTCAGCAATATTTAGTTACAGCAGTAGTTCACATTCCACTGGGAAATATCCCCTGCTTAAAATGAATATGCAGCACTTGGAAGTGACACTGATGGCGGGACATCACAAGCTTCTACTGTTCATTGTCTTTGAAGCAGACACTGTTTTCCTTGCCTCTTCAATTGAAGATTAAAGGGATGATCCCACTAATTTAAAACAGGTTTTACTCACATATCTTTGCTTGCCCTTCTGTGAGTGGGCAGCAAATCATCAAGCACATGCATCTTCTAGGATGCATTGCAGTTAGGCCTTGTTAACCCCTTTCTCCCCTGCATAGAACATAGTCCCTCACACGTAGCCCCAGAGTTACCTATGGTAACTTTTCCACTGTCTAGAGAGATGTAGCTATATACTTCTATAAGAGAAGGGATGAATGAATGACAGGTGTCTGAACCACTTCACCTGCCAGTGAGAGGAGGAAGGTCAAATACTGACCTTTCTGGTATACTACTATTAAGGGTGCATTCACATGACTGTGCCGTGTTTTGCAGTCGACAAATTGCGTACCGGATTAGATACTGGCTGTGTGCGTTCCGCATTTTGCGGAATGCACAGGGTCATCGCTATATAGAAAATGCTTATTCTTGTCCATGGTTGCAGACAAAAATAAGACATGCGCTATATTTTTTGTGGGTCCGCAGAATGGAACAACGGATGTGCAGGCCGCATATTTTGCAGCCCCATTGAAATGAATGGGTCCACACCCACTCCACAATTTTGCGGAACAGGTGCGGACCCATTCATACGATCGTGTGAATGAGCCCTTACTATGATTCAATCAGAAAATTTTTCATCAGTTATAGCCAGCTTAGTGCCAGAATTCTTGTACTATGTATTAAAGGAAATCTGTCAGCAAATCTAACTCAGTGGAGCAAGGGGAGGTTCCGAGAACATGTGAAGAGGAGGGCCTAGGCTCTGACAGAAGGCGTGCCTATAACAGTTATGCACGCCCCGCTGGGCACCTTGACATTTGCATAGGAATAAAAGTTAATTTTCTGCACTTCAGAAACACACAGAATACTAAGACAGGTATGTTTTGCATTATGTTAGGCAGCACTATGTAGCCCTGGACTGGGTTACATATAGTTAGATTTGCTGACAGATTTCCTTTAACCTGACTCAGATTTAGGATAACCCTAAAAAGGAAGACATTGTTTCCCTGTTAACCCACTCCCACCACCAAACTAATCCCAGAAGTGGGATTACATGTTCTTTGGTGCTGGCATGAGAAAAGAGGGTGTGGAACCAGTGCTGATAGGCAGTGCTGAGGTCTTCTACTAGAGCCTTCTGGGACTATCTCTCCTTGGGCTGCAGTGAGCGGAGGCTTGTGGGCAGAGTAAGTTACAGCTAATTTTGCTGACTGTCCTTTCTCTGCGGATCCTGCCTAGCAATTGATGGAATTTATTCTTATTATTGAATCCAGATCTCTTTAAAGGACTGCAGTCTGCAGTAAGGGTACAGAGGGGTGGTAACCAGTTGGGGTGGTGTAACTGCACAGACTCACTATATCCAATCAGTGCTGGCATTTTCAGATTGTGCAGGTACACCCAGGGCCGTATTACCAACTAAGCACCGGGGGCCTAGTTGGTAATACGGCCCTGGGTGTACCTAATCTATAATGATCTTGTAAAAAAAAAAATTATAAAACCATCCTGGCTTTTTTTTTTCTTTATCTTTCTTATAATGGGAATACTAGCGAGCGCTGTACAGTACTTACCCCTCCTCCTGCTTGCCGGCGCTGCTGTGTCCTGACTGCCTGCAGCGTCAGGACGTACAGAGCGCCCTCTGACCTGATGCTGCAGGAGGTCAGGTGACTTCAGCGTGGGCCCCTGGAAGAGGAGAGAGCGGGGACACAGCCAGGACCAGAGGTAAGTTGTTTTTTTTTTTTTCTTGTCTGATCTGAGGTCTGAAGTGGGGGCCAAAAAGGGATCTGGACAGAATGGGGGAATCTGAAAAGTGGCAACAGAATGGGGGATCTGAAATGGTGGGGACACAATGGGGGGGTCTGAAATGGTGGGACAGAATGGGGGGATCTGAAATGGTGGGACAGAATGGGGGGGGGGGATCTGAAATGGTGGGACACAATGGGGGGGATCTGAAATGGTGGGACAGAATGGGGGGGGGGTCTGAAATGGTGGGACAGAATGGGGGGGGGTCTGAAATGGTGGGACAGAATGGGGGGGTCTGAAATGGTGGGACAGAATGGGGGGGGTCTGAAATGGTGGGACAGAATGGGGGGGGGGTCTGAAATGGTGGGACAGAATGGGGGGGTCTGAAATGGTGGGACAGAATGGGGGATCTGAAATGCTGGGACAGAATGGGGGATCTGAAATGCTGGGACAGAATGGGGGGGATCTGAAATGGTGGGACAGAATGGGGGGGTCTGAAATGGTGGGACAGAATGGGGGGGTCTGAAATGGTGGGACAGAATGGGGGGATCTGAAATGGTGGGACAGAATGGGGGGATCTGAAATGGTGGAACAGAGTGGGGGGGATCTGAAATGGTGGAACAGAATGGGGGGGTCTGAAATAGTGGGACAGAATGGGGGGGATCTGAAATGGTGGGACAGAATCGGGGGGGATCTGAAATGGTGGGACAGAATGGGGGGATCTGAAATGGTGGGACAGAATGGGGGGATCTGAAATGGTGGAACAGAATGGGGGGGTCTGAAATGGTGGGACAGAATGGGGGGGATCTGAAATGGTGGGACAGAATCGGGGGGGATCTGAAATGGTGGGACAGAATGGGGGGATCTGAAATGGTGGGACAGAATGGGGGATCTGAAATGGTGGAACAGAATGGGGGGGATCTGAAATGGTGGAACAGAATGGGGGGATCTGAAATGGTGGGACACAATGGGGGGATCTGAAATGCTGGGACAGAATGGGGGGATCTGAAATGCTGGGACAGAATGGGGGGATCTGAAATGGTGGGACAGAATGGGGGGTCTGAAATTGTGGGACAGAATGGGGGGGTCTGAAATGGTGGGACAGAATGAGGGATCTGAAATGGTGGGACAGAATGGGGGGATCTGAAATGGTGGAACAGAATGGGGGGATCTGAATGGTGGAACAGAATGGGGGGGTCTGAAATGGTGGGACAGAATGGGGGGGATCTGAAATGGTGGGACAGAATCGGGGGGATCTGAAATGGTGAGACAGAATGGGGGATCTGAAATGGTGGAACAGAATGGGGGGATCTGAAATGGTGGAACAAAATGGGGGGGTCTGAAATGGTGGGACAGAATGGGGGGGATCTGAAATGGTGGGACAGAATCGGGGGGGATCTGAAATGGTGGGACAGAATGGGGGATCTGAAATGGTGGGACAGAATGGGGGATCTGAAATGGTGGAACAGAATGGGGGGATCTGAAATGGTGGAACAGAATGGAGGGATCTGAAATGGTGGGACACAATGGGGGGGATCTGAAATGGTGGGACAGAATGGGGGGGTCTGAAATGGTGGGACAGAATGGGGGGGTCTGAAATGGTGGACAGAATGGGGGGTCTGAAATGGTGGGACAGAATGGGGGGTCTGAAATGGTGGGACAGAATGGGGGGGTCTGAAATGGTGGGACAGAATGGGGGGGTCTGAAATGGTGGGACAGAATGGGGGGATCTGAAAGGCTGGGACAGAATGGGGGGATCTGAAATGCTGGGACAGAATGGGGGAGATCTGAAATGGTGGGACAGAATGGGGGGGTATGAAATTGTGGGACAGAATGGGGGGTCTGAAATGGTGGGACAGAATGGGGGGATCTGAAATGGTGGGACAGAATGGGGGGATCTGAAATGGTGGAACAGAATGGGGGGATCTGAAATGGTGGAACAGAATGGGGGGGGTCTGAAATGGTGGGACAGAATGGGGGGGATCTGAAATGGTGGGACAGAATCGGGGGATCTGAAATGGTGGGACAGAATGGGGGGATCTGAAATGGTGGGACAGAATGGGGGGATCTGAAATGGTGGAACAGAATGGGGGGATCTGAAATGGTGGAACAGAATGGGGGGATCTGAAATGGTGGGACAGAATGGGGGGATCTGAAATGGTGGGACAGAATGGGGGGGTCTGAAATGGTAGAACAGAATCGGGGGGATCTGAAATGGTGGGACAGAATGGGGGGATCTGAAATGGTGGGACAGAATGGGGGATCTGAAATGGTGGAACAGAATGGGGGGATCTGAAATGGTGGAACAGAATGGGGGGGGGTCTGAAATGGTGGGACAGAATGGGGGGATCTGAAATGGTGGGACACAATGGGGGGGGGGTCTGAAATGGTAGGACAGAATCGGGGGGGATCTGAAATGGTGGGACAGAATGGGGGGATCTGAAATGGTGGGACAGAATGGGGGGATCTGAAATGGTGGAACAGAAATGGGGACCAGAAAGGGGGGTCTAAAATGGGGGCCAGAAAAGGGGTTCTGACATGGGGCCAGAAGGGGGGGGGGGTCTGACATGGGCCCCAGAAGGAGAGTTCTATATGGGGGCCACAAGAGTATGATATGGGGCCAGAAGGGGGGGTATGATTGGGGATCTAATTAGGGGTCTGAAGGAGGTCTGATTAGGGGCCTGAAGGGTCTGACTAGGGGTCTACAGGGGTCTGATTGGGGGTCTGGAGGCCTAATGAGGGTCTGATAGGGGGTCTGGAGGTCTAATGAGGGTCTGATTGGGGCTTTGGAGGTCTAATGAGGGTCAGATAGGGGGTCTAATGAGGGTCTGATTGGGGGTCTGGAGGCCTAATGAGGGTCTGATAGGGGGTCTGGGGGTCTAATGAGGGTCTGATTGGGGCTTTGGAGGTCTAATGAGGGTCAGATATGGGAGTTTGGAGGTCTAATGGGGGTCTGGAGATGGGGGGGGTCTCATCTGGGGTTTGATATGGGGATCTGATCTGAAAGGTAAGGGGGGTGCTGTTTTTCTGTGTGGTGCCAGTATTTTCAGGGGGGCTGTTTCTGTAGTATAGTATGGGGGCGGGCAGGGTGAGATGTGGAGAAGATGAGAGGATGATGGAAAAGTAGGAAAGTAAAATGTCTGGGGGGAGGAGGCTACTATGGGGTTGGGGGGGACTGAGGAGAGGCTACTATGCTACTGTGGGGTGAGGGGGCTACTATGGGGTGGGGGGCTGAGGAGAGGCTACTATTTGGGGGTGTGGGGGAATGGGTCACGTTGGGGGGGGTGCGTCATCACAGGGAGTGCCTAGGGCAGCATGAACCCTAAATACGGCCCTGGGTACACCCCCAACTTGCTACCACCCCTCTGTGTAGCCCACTGCCAGCAATTCATTCATAACTTCTAGTTCAAATAATAATGGAATGGTACATCATAGAGCCATAAGAATAGATGCTCCAGAATTGTTATTACATGGGAAAAGTAAGAAGTTATTTAAAAAGGCCTGTCAGGAGCGGGGACACATCCTCTTTAATTTAAGTCGTAACCCTTATTGCCTCTCCATCTGTAACAATAACCACAGTTTTATTGCTCTGTCTTATCTTGATGTATCACCCCATGTACAAATGTCTGTAACATCTTATAAGGCTACTTTCACACCTGCGGTGGGTGAACAGCCCGCCGAATCCGTGCTGCCGCAGGTGCAGAAGTAGCCTAAGTGCCTTTCTCACAGTCATTTATTTTTATACTGCATGATGAAGGAGCTGCTGTGCTCTGAAAGCTTCCAAACATAATTTTTTTGGTTAGCCAATAAAGGTATGACTGCTATTAACATCAGTGTGAGGGTTTAGCCATGTATTGTCAAATGTATTCACCGTTGTAGTGCACCATTTTCCATAAATTGTTGTTTTATATAGTTTGTCACATCCGCATATTTAGCTATCCTGTGTAGGATGTCTTTGTAGTACATGTGGTCTGCTGTAGGCATCCTCCATTGTATGTATTTTTGCTGGGTATTGCTGTTAGCAATGGATCACATGTGCAGGATTTGCTCCCCCGGTTAGAAATGTGCAACAGCATATGGGGTTTTGAGCATTTTCTGCCATTTAAGACCACTTTTTTTCTGTGAGTTTATGACTGCTATAATACTTTTGTCTTTTTAACGCAAAACTATTTAACGTCATAAAAGCTTCTTGGCCATGTTATCTTTCTCAATATATACCTTGTGCAAGAATACACACCATATATAAAGGTCACGGGCACTCTTTTAAACCAAAGTCGTTAGACAACAACTTTATTTCTTTCATTCCTTTTTTAGTTTAAAGTCTTCTCATAGATTCAGACTTTCTCGTGTGGGTGTATCCCTCCCACTAAGACATGCTGGGTCTGAGTTCTCTTCATCCAGGATGCTGCTGCCTTCACTAGCACTCATGTATCAGCACAACACTGTTCCTATAGTGATTTCCCCTTTTACTGTCCACAGAGGATTTCTTCTCTCTTGTGATGACAGAGCTGGTTGCTGAGGCGTGTCTGATTGTACCCTCTCTTCCCCTACAGAGTCTACCCTGTGTCATAAACTGCACTGTTATTCACTTCTGCCTCACCTACCCACACCTGATGCCATTTTATCTGGATGGCCTATTTAATTTAATGTTGAAAATGAATTCTAATCTGCAAGCAGTATGTTATAGATCAGGAGTAGTTCAGCTAATTGATATACAGTTTTGTGGGGAAAATAATAAGTAGAAATAGTAATATATATAATATAATATATATAATATATATATATATATATATAATATAATATAATAAATAGAAATAAATTAAATAATATTAATTTAAACCTCTGCTCATTCTGGTCTTAGGAGTCAAGTGGGCGGTCTTATCAGTGATTGAAAAACCTTCCATGTATGAGTGTATACACAGAAATAGCTGGCAGTGAGTAGGATCAAGCACTCCATGACTCCTAAGCATAGAAAGAGTAGAAGCTTGAGTGAATATATTACTAATTGTACTGAATCTTTTCCTACAAAGTTAAACATTTCAATGTGCTCAGCTCTTCCTCTTCTATAACATGCTGCTCACAGATTCGACTGCATTATCAATGTGAAAGATTACCTTTGAAAACCCATCACACTAGTTTACCTCCTCTGCTGGTCCACTACTCACTCCTTCCTCCTTTCCCACTTCAAATTGTAGGCAGTACTCTCCTAATGACATACATGCACATTTTCATGCTAATTATATGAAGTTCACTTAGTAGAATTTGCCACGTTAGCTGTGTGCAGTCTGCAGCTCTTCAGCAAAGCTCCTGGGATATATGCCTTGAAGCTGTTCCATAAAACTCAACATAGCTGCAGAGAGGTGGCTAAGCAGGAAGCTACTGCACATTCTCTTGCATCTGTTCTTTAAGATCCTGGCCATGAGACGAAAAAATAGAAGGCTAAATCACAGTGGTGTCTGTAACCCTTACAAGTTGCAAAGAATGAAAAGACATATGGGTAAATAGGGAAGAATAGCATTAGAATTGCACATTTCTGAAAATGTATGATATTTGGTAGGTTGACCTTAGCTATAATGTTTAACAGGAATGTCCACATGGGAATACCCTTGTAAGGCTGCATTTATTTAAGTTTTTATCCCAAATGCTTTTGTCTCCATTGCTCAGTTCACACCCTGCTGTTCCAGCAAAGCTATGGTTAATCTCTTACTAACTTTAATTCCTGAACTGCTTTACTTGTTAAAAACCTGAGCTACATTCTAGCCTAGGGTTGTAACCAGCATCTGGCTGCCAACTTGTGAAAATTTCTGGGACCTAGGGATCCATCTATTGAAAAACAGGGGATCTCTTGGAGCTCTGTCCACTGTGTAGTGGCCAGGTTTCAGATGGCCCCATAGCTATGCTGGGTCCTCCAGACACCACCAAGGTGTCAACATATGTTGCTGCTATCCGAAAGGAATGGTAAGGCATTGTGCACCCCATTGGGAAATAAGTCTGAAAATCAGAGTCTGCAGTAAACCAGTGTGTTTCTTTACTGGAAGAAATGAAGTGCAAAACAATACAGGAACAGCGAACTTCCCTTTATTATTTTCCGTTATAACATGGTTATAACAGAAAATAATTGTTAAAATGGCCCTTAGAGGTTAAAAATAATTTTAAAAAACTCACCTTTTCCACCTGTTCGCGGCGCAGCCGGTCCGGTGTCTTCTTTCTTCTTTCACCTGCAGGACCTGCAAAGGGACCTTTGGTGACGTCACCGCGCGGTGAGCGCGCTCACCACGTGGTGACCGCGGTGACGTCACCAAAGGTCCTTTGCAGGTCCTGCAGGTGAAAGAAGAAAGAAGACACCGGACCGGCTGCGCCGCGACAAGTGGAAAAGGTGAGTTTGTTTTTATTATTTTTAACCCTAAAGGCCATTTTAAAAGTTAAAATGACTTTGTTGGACTGCCTCAAACAGTTTGAGTCAAACATAAATTATGTTTGACTCAAACAGTTTGAGGCAGTCCAACAAAATCCCGGACGATTTTCCAATTCCCCCCGGACATTTTTTTAATGTCCAAAAGTAGGACATGTCCGGGGAAAAGAGGACGTCTGGTCACCCTAGCTGAGCTGACTTTTCCAGTCTCCTCCCTGGCAGACGGTTTTGTGCTGAGGAAAGGCCATAGCTAGCTTTCTCTCTGTCAGAAAGCTGGTACCCTAGCCAAAGGGCTAGTGACCAAGGGTCCGTGGCTGATTATCCTTATCTCTGTGTCATCTTGTCACTTGTGCAGTCTGGCAGAGTCTCTTCTATTAAACACTGGACTCTATATGCAGACAACTAGAGGCTCCAACTGCTCTCCTTATTTACAGTTTCTAACTGAACTGGAACCTTCTATTGGTGAAGTGGAGAATCACAGCCTAAACAGAAACAACGTGGCAATTTCAATCTATCATAGATTTGAAAACAGTTTTAATACAAGTCTATGGGAAGGACTGGGCAGTTTTTCCAGAATTAAACAAGTCTTCAGATGTAAACAACAGATATAAACCAGACAGCCAAAAGGTCAGTATGTCTGGGTTTTCCCTCCAAAACTTTGCATAGTAACTGTGTAAGTTTTCTAACGTTTCAAGGCATAGATAAAAAGTCCTAAAGTCTCTGAGTATTAACTGGCTGTGTATTAACCATTTCCACAGTGCAGTGCAGATATAGTGCAATAACAGTGAAAAATGAACAGGATATATTACAATAAACATGTAAAATGCAGTTCAACATTATAAACACTTGTGGGAAGATTTATCAAAAAATTAGGCACGTCTCTGCCTTGTACCAGATTCTGAAGTCTACACCAGGCAGAACTACTGCCTGTTTCTGGCGAAAGTTAAAGCCTTGCCCCTCCCACTAAGTCCCGGACCATTTTCATGCCACTCAGCTAGTGATGGCTAATCCTGAAGATAGATTATTACATAGTATAGACTGGGTTACCCTTTTAATTTCAGAAATGAAGTCTGTGCACTTGGAGGGACTTGTTACTTAATATAGTTCCTGGTTTCTGTATTAGTGGGGCTATGAGAAAAGAAGTCAAGAAATCAAGGTCTTTATACATAATATGGACAAGTCACAATATATACGCAAATTAACATATTTTTATCTTTACAGCTCAATATATAGATGCAGCAATATATACACTCTTCAACACTGAAACTGCAACACCAAGAAGGACAAGCAGTAAAGTTATGCAAATCAAGGAAGTAGCAAGTGTCGCTAAGATCTGTAGATGTTCTAATTTTAAAGCACCTAGCTCCAATTTGTGGCACGTGGAAGAGACATAAAAGCCAGAATGAAAGCAAAGTTTTCAGCCAAATGGAACCTCAAAAATTGCATCAAGTCATGTGGGATGATTGTTTCATGCCTCCTGTTTGTCGGCATGCCAGTTATCGCATACTGAGAGGGAGAAAATCCTAACTCACAGACCATTACAGATCTGTACATGCCTATTCCGAGGTGTCAGCACTGTTCAACATTGTGTGTCCCTGTGTTTGGGAGAACAACGATGAACTACAATGACAGCAAGAGGTGTACAGAGGCGAATATCTGCATGAATGGATTGCCTGATTATAAGAATAAGGGACCGTACGGCCGTGGTATTGCGGGTCCGCGGCTTGGCAAGATCGCACGCCGCCCATTGAAGTGAATGGGGCCGCATCTATTCCACAAAATTGCGGAATAGATACAGACACATTCCAGAGGCGTAATGACATCCCAAACCTAGGGCAGCAAACAATGTCTACACAAACCATCAGAAGGCATTTGCACAACACTGGTCGACGAGCCAGACGTGCAGCTACAGGTGTTCCAATGACCACTGACCACCACTCTCAAAAGCTATGATGAGGCACAGCAATAGATGCTGGAATGGAGGTCTATCCTCTGGACCAATGAGTCTTGCTTTTGTCTCAGATACAACGATAGCCAAAGATTGTTCTGGAGTCCATGTGGCAAAGCCATGAAGAGGCCTTCACAAGGGAATGTCACACTGGTCATACTCCTGGGAATATGATGTGGCGTGGCATAATGTACAGTATCTGGTTACCTCTGGTCTTCATTTCAGGTACACTAAAAGTTCGACATTCATTTTTTCTTGGAACCAGTGGCAGTTATCAACAGGATAATTCTAGACCACATGTTGTTTGTGCTACTGTAAGCAGTCTGTGTGACCTAACCATGCTACTATGGCCTGCATCATCTCCGGACATGTTGCCCATGAGCACATCTAAAACATCATTGGACAACCTCAGACAACCATTAGTAACTTCAGTGATAGCATGTCAAGGCATGTGAGTGCATATATTTTTGTGAGTGGCGCTCATGTCCAAATCAAGATGTTTTGAATATTTTTTTTCCATTTTTTGTCATTTCCATATAATTAACATGTCTATTGATCCTGTGATTTCCATAATTCCACAACATTTTCCTCTTGATGTTGCAATTTCAATGTTAAGGAGTTTATAAACTTATTTTCACTCATTCTCATGTAATATCAAAATTGTATGCATTAAAATTGCAATGTTAGAGAACTACAGAGTTAGTTTATTGATATATATTTGAAACATAATGAAGCTGCCCCAAATGTGCAGATTAATCAAACCCTCGCGTCATCTTTACACTTCAGATTGTGCCTTGGACCTCAAACATGTGAGATAAATGTCTATGAAGCTTATTTTAACTTTTGAGCTACTTATCTCATACCTCCCAGGCAAAAAGAGCATATGTATTTCCAGAACAGTTATTAACCCAATAAATATGTCATCATAAGTGTTCAGCTAGTTATAAATTAACTGAGTAAAAAGTGTGTATGTTTGGAAAACCCTTGGCAACAGAATAAATTCATAGATTATAAATTCTGTATTTTCTTTACAGATGCACTGGATTGTGTTGAAAACAATCCGTTTTTTTGTTTTATATTTTACTATATATAAAGTATAAATCCATTTATATCAATGAACTAAATGTAATTTGCTTTTCTGAAGATAATGTTTAAAACAGAGTGAAAAAACTTTCATAGACATGAGCCATAAAATACCAATCTTTTAGGAATTTGTGGCTTCAGTGAATACTTACTTTGCCCACTTTAACATATTTCGGGTTCGTAGAGAAAAACAGATCATTTTACATCTTTTTAAAAACAACCTGAATACATAAATACAATGTACTTACTGAAAGATATCACATTGAACAAACAGCGATTTATGAACTGGAATTAGTATATTATTGGTTTGTATTTCTTGAACTGGAAACAGACTTCTTAGAATTTATTTATCCAATAACAGATATAGTTGATTGCAATGTGTGATGTTTATAGGGCACTCTATACCACCTCAGGAAGCAAGTCTGATGGTCCCATGCAGTGAGTGCCACAGAATGGGTGCAACATGGGAGAAAACATGTAGATGGGAATAAGAGGATAAGGAGTAGAGCTGTAGGTATGGAGATGTCGGTGTAGTATTCTGAAGTACTTTGTAGACTGGTAGAAGAGTTGTAAATTGAATTCTTCAAGAAAATGATAACCAATGTACTGAGTGACAGAAAGCAGAAATAGTAGTATAACAGACAAAAAAATATTACAATATCAACCTGACTGTGGCATTCATGATGGATGGAGGAATGCAAATTCGTAGTTAGTCACATTGATCTAGGCAAGAAATGATCAGGGCCGAAACTAGTGTTTTAGAAGTGTCAATGCTGAGGTAAGGGAGGATAGAAGATGTTGTTAGGTGAAGGTAACAGAATTTGGCACTGGATTTAAAGAGGTTGTCTGGCCTTGGAGTGGACAACCACTGGGGCCCTAACCTGGTCCCCCTTAGCATAAAAATCCTGTCAAGAGTTTACTCAGTCTAAATCCTGTACATAGGTGTGCTGGGAGGGTTGCCATGCCAACCAGTCAATCCCTGGCACAGCATCCAATTCTAGAACTTACATGGTGTATTTGAAGAGTAACTAAACCTTTATGTGAACTTTTAATATGTTGTCCCTAATGCCCTAATAAAACTATTTCTAATATACTTTATTAATCAATTTTGTAATTTTATTATACTTTTACTTCCCTAAAGCGCACCATTCAAAACTCAGTTCTTTGTACATCGCTGACAGCAAAGTGGTGTACGAAGTACAGGCTGTACACATTTTATCAATGGGGCTGCAGCAGTGCTGTGAGTACAGGCAAAGAGCGCATATTGCTGCTCCTGCCCGTGCTCCCTGGACAATTACTAACTGGAGTTAGTAATCCACTGGGGGAGGGGGGGCACGGACAGGAGCAGCAATATGCGCTCCTGCTCCTACGAACTGCTGCTGTGACCCCATTCATAAATTTCACACTTCGTACACTGCTGAGCTGTCAGCGATATACAGAGAACTGAGTTTTAAGCGCACAGTGAATGGTGCGCTTTAGGGAACTAAAGGTATAATAAAAATACACAATTGATTAATAAAGTATATTAGAAATAGATTTATTAGGGACAACATATTAAACGTTCATATAAAGGTTTAGTTACTGTTTAAGTTTGCTATACAGCCATTGCTGGCACTGATTGCTTATTCAGTATTCTAGTTCAGTTATACCTCAGTACTTTGTACCTGAACTCTACATTAGCTTGTTTGCGCCTGTGAACCAACCTTGCCTAGTTTCTGGATTACCCCCATATCTGCTTCAAACAAGCTTGCACCTGTAACCTGCTATCTTACTCCACAGATGTAACCTGGGTCCCTTGCAGCAGGCTCTGGTGCATACCTAAGTGTGTCCTTAACTCCCTACCAACCAGAGTGGTTAAGGAAGACTGGTAGCAGTTTCTGAGTTTGCTGGCTGTGGTTCTTGACGATGACTTTACAAAACTCTACTCCCCTGTCTGTTGTCCCACTGCTTCTTAACCCCTGCAGATCCAGGAAGAAGCTTGGTCCCATGACAGCAGACAGGTGGGTTTATTTTGTTAAGGGGAACGGGTTAGGACCCCAGGGGTTGTCTGTTCCAAGGCTGGACAACCACTTTAATGTGTGTATTACAGGCAATGGTTGTGGAACCAATTTGCCAACCAACCGGTTTGACATAGGGCTAGTCCAACGAGCGTTATCCTGGATTATAGAGCAATTGGGTGATCAGGTTGTTTATGTCAGCATAATAAATATGCTTGTTTGTTGGAAGCGCATTGCCCCATCTAAACAGGGGATATGCTGAGATAATAAGCAAAATATATGAGAATGAATGATTGTGTTGACGATCTTTTAACACTGTACAGTGACATCTAAATATGGGTAATGAGCACCAACATGTACATATATTTCTTTGGTGTTTTCTGAGCAGATTCCATTACCCAAGCTTAGTGTGCCCACCTGCAAAGCTTTAAAGGTGTTTATCTGTAACAATATTTTTTTATCAAGTGTCCACAGCATGCCTCCTGCTTCATGCAGCTCCAGTCCTCTATGCCACCTCCTCTTTCTCCAGTCCCCCGGTCCCCATGCTGTTTACATCTGGCTGACCATGGGCATGGTCACATGCACTGCTCCAGCCAAAGACTGCCTTCAGCAGTTACATGCTGCATGTGGCCACATCACTGCTGAAACCAGTCATTGGCTGGAGCCGTACAAGTGCCCATCGCCAGTTGGATGTAAACAGCTCGGAGGACCGGAAGATGGAAACAGCTTAGGCAGAGTGGAGGACCGGAGCAGTGTGGAGCAGGTAAGTATGAAATTAACCATTAATTTCAGGGAACATACAGTGAGTATTTGATAAAGAAATATTTCATATCAGAAAACCCTTTTCAGCTGTATCATTGTGCGATATGCTTTATACATTCAAGTGAGTAGGTCTCATGTGCACCATAAGTAATTCTTACTGCTTGCCATTTGCCCACTATCAGAGTCCCATAACTTTAAGAGACATAGTAGGCCCTAGTGCAAAAGCTGCTACCAACATGAAGTTAAATACCTCTTCATATTATTGGCTCACAGTGCAGTATTATGTATTGTGGGAAATATTTGGAAAAATACAAATCAGCAACAGAAACTGTTTAATCCATTATGTTCTTGAATGTATAGTGTATTGAGCAATGATCTTCAACCCATGGCTCCAGTCAGTAGTTTTCAACCAGCTGTTGCAAAACCACAGAATGCTGCAGGGTCTTACGGCATCCTGGGTTTTGTAGTTTTGCAACAGCTGGAGAACTACAGTTATATGTCTTTTTTTGTTGCAAGGCTATATTATAATATAATATGTAATGCATATACTGTTCATTAGGTTCTAAAACCTCTGTTCTGCCTGAAACATCCTAAAAAGCAGAGCGAACCTCTAAAAATAGCTAAATGCATTACTATAGTGTATA
Organism: Rhinella marina; assembly: GCA_900303285.1. Classification (NCBI taxonomy): domain Eukaryota; kingdom Metazoa; phylum Chordata; class Amphibia; order Anura; family Bufonidae; genus Rhinella; species Rhinella marina. The sequence continues at coordinate 37,820 of ONZH01017319.1, read as the reverse complement.
TAGTTGCAAAAAAAAAAAACCTATATTTACCTCTAGCAGATTGTACAAGGTTTTAATGGTGGAGGGCAGCTGACCTGATTAATGTTTCCGAGCGGACTGAATCTATTTTAAACTTTGGGTTACATGAGATCAAATGACAAAGCTTATCTCCTTCAAACACAAGATGCTTCTGGTGTTTCATTTCAAACCCACACAACATGAATCAGCATTCTGCTTTCTTTATATTGATTTACCCAAAAAGATAAAGTAGAAATGGTAATGACAATGTGACTTTCAGCACATTGACAGTAAACTATGAATGTCAGAGCTGTAATGTATGTGTGTCAGTGCCTGAAGTAATATGACACACTCAGGATCTGGTTCCAGGAATAATAAAGAAGCCAGCCTTCATAATTAGTAGCAGAAAGCTGATTCATATTGTTGCCAACATTTTTTTCATAGATTCAGCAAGATTAATAATTGTCAGGGATGTTTACTTTTTATTTTAAGCTTAAGGGAAATTTTCCTCTCTAACCACTCCTTAAGTGCAGTTTAAGGAATAGTCTTGTATAATGGAGAATTCAGTCTTAAATGCAATGCTGTATGAAATTCCTCCAGCACATTTGCTATTAAGAATCTTATATCTGTATTGGAGATCACTGGCACTTTCATTCTCTACTAGTGTAATATGACTAGTGTTTTCATGTCCTAATGAGTGTCAATTAGTTTTCATTTTTAATTATTCACAGTTGCTTTTACATTGCCAACATATTCTGCTACACTGTCATCCATTACGGCCTGGATCTCATTTCCCGGCTGTGCTCTTTGACTCTCTCTGACTGAATAGAATAGCGCAAAGGCTGAGGATCATCCCCCGGACTGTCCTCATCTACTCCTCCCAGCTGGTGCGATGATGTCACTGAGCCTGCTGAGGAGAACGGGGTGTGCTCCGTTCATCATGTGAATGGGTCTAGGTGAGTATTACTGGATTTTTTTTGTTTTTTTTTACACCACAGAAGGCCTTCACTTATATAAGGGGTGCAACTACTGTGTGGGGGTATTAAGGGGAGCACTGTGAAGGTGAACTAAGGGGGTGTAACTACTGTGAGGGAACCAACAGGTTATTCTACTGTGTGGGGGCACTATTGGGCATAACTACTTGTGGGGCACTAAGGGGGCATATCTATTGTTTGGGGGCAGTAAGGGAGCATAACTACAAAATGGGTGGGGGGTTCTATAGCAAGCATGGAGCCATGAGACAGGGGTTGCAAGGAAGTTGCTCGAAGGGTGGGGGGAATGGGGGCGGTTTGCAAAAATTTCTATGAGGCCCAGCCATTTCTAGTTATGCTCCTGAAAGAATCCCACAGTGTCTGCTGTAAGGGCAGGAAGTCGGTTCCTCTATTTATTGCTATAAGACTGACATTGGGCTCTTGTAGATATGAAAAGAGAAACTAGCTTCCTGTCCACACAGCAAATGCTGTCGGGTTCAGGGAGTCTCATCGGGGGTCACGTGATCTAACTTGCATAAGTAATGGAGGCTGAAAATACATCAAGAAATTGATATGTACGGTTGTTAAACAAGTATGTATAACAGCTTATTTTAACCCTTTCAGCCCAGGAGGTTTTTTTGTTTTTGCGGTTTCATTTTTCACTCCGCCGCTGGGACCCACACCTATATCGAGAACAGGGCCCTGAAAATGAAGGAGGGCGCAACCGCGCATGCGCAGCCGCCCTCTATTCATTTGTATGGGCCGCCGAAAATAGCCGAGCGCTGGCTCGGCTATTTCCGTCGGCTCTATACAAATCAATGGGAGCTGGGCCGCGCATGCGCAGTGCGCTCCCATTCATTTCTATGGAGCCAACGGAAATAGCCGAGCCGGTGCTCCGGTATTTTCGGCGGCCCCATACAAATGAATGGAGGGTGGCCGCGCAGGCGCGGTGCGCCCTCCTTCACTTTCGGGGCCCCATTCTCGATATAGGTGCGGGTCCCAGCGGTGGGACCCGCACCTATAGGACAATGGGGGCATATCCTAGCGATATGCCCCCATTGTCCAAGATGGGAATAACCCTTTAAGTTCTTTTTAGTACCTTTGCAGAAATAAAACTTTTTATTACTCCTGGCTGTCACTGTGGTTGGTGCATGCTCAGCTCATGAGCCAGTGCACTCACATGTATGGCTCTTTGCCTTAAGGAATTATTGACAGTTAGATTCACCAGGGATGTGGAAGACTGATACAAAATTCTGGAAAGGTTTTGGCAGAAATTCTGCTAAAGGTAAAACTTGTGTTGCTAAATGGTGTGGAACCCTAGGAGACATACTACGACCAAGTTTATTTATACAATCCAATACCCAGAAGCATTGGTTCATTGGCAGTTCATTGGAACTTTTGGTACATGAAGTAAATTTCATCAATTGTGACACAGATCATGTGGTGTATAAAACTGACTGCATATTTTGTAATAAATCATATATTGGTTACACAACAAGGAAACTTAAAAAAAATGATGGCAGAGCACATATCAGACATCAGTAATGAGAGGACACATGCATCAGGGCTAGAAAAACACTTTGTTGAGGTACACAATGTTTTCTAACCCCTTCAGTACCAAACCACTTTTCACCTTACATCCCAGGCTGATTTTTGCAAATCTGACATGTCACTTTTTGTGGTAATAACTTTGGAAAGCTTTTTGTTATCCAAGCCATTCTGAGACTGTTTTCTTGTGACACATTGTGCTTCATGTTAGTGATAAATTTAAGTAAATGTGTTTTACTTTTATGTGTTAAAAAATCCAAAAATTAGAGAGAATTTAAAAAAAATTCACTATTTTCTAAATATGAATTTCTCAGGTTTTATGGCAGATAGTGATACCTCAAAAATTAGTACTTCACATTTTTACATCTACTTTATGTTGGAATCATTTTGTAAATGTCCTTTATTTTTTTAGGACGTTAGAAGGCTTAGAATTTTAGAAACAATTTTTCCAATTGTCAGCAAAATTTCCAAAACCATTTTTTTAAGCAACAATTCAGTCATAAAGTGAATTTAAGGGGCTTATGTAATGGAAACCACCCATAAATTACCCTATTTTAGAAACGACACCCCTCAATTTATTAAAAACTGATGTTACAAACTTTGTTAACCCTTGAGGTGTTCCACAAGAATTAAAGGAAAATGGAGGTGAAATTTCAAAATTTTTTTTTTTGTAGATTACTTTATGTTAATCAATTGTTTCTTGCAACACAGCAAGGGTTAACAGAAAAGTAAACCTTAATATACATTACTCTGATCCTGCAGTTTACATAAATACTCCATATGTGGTGGTAAACTACTGTAGAGGCACATGGCAGTGATCAGAAGGAAAGGAGCGTCATATGGTTTTTAGAGGCAGATTTTGCTACAATGGGTTTTGGGCATAATTTTGTATTTGAAGAGACCTTGACGTACCCCTAGTGGAAACCCTTTAAAAAGAGACCCCATTTTGGAAACTAAGAATATATTAAGGTGTACTGAGCACTTTTACCCCATAAGCGTTTTATGGAATTTGGCTTCCGAATTTGGTTTCACGGAAACACTTGGCTGTGAAAATGAAAAATTTTATTTCTTCTAATAAAATGTCGTTTTAGCCCCAAATATTTCATTTTCACAAGGGGTAACATGAGAAAAAAAAGCACCGCATAATTTTTTACCCATTTTCTTCTAAATACGGCAACACCCCATATGTGGTGGTAAACTGTTGTGGGGGCACATGGCAGGACTCAGAAAGCAAGGAGTGCCACATGGGTTTTGCAGCACCGATTTTGATGGATTGGTTTTTATTTTTTGATTGTCTTATGTGTGGGTTCATTTTTTGCGGGAGAAGGTAACATTTTTATTGGTACCATTTTGGGGTATATATAACTTTTTGAACACTTGGTATTACACCGGCGCATAAAGGAGGGACCCGGCTATCAGTGACTGCCGGACCCCTGCTGCTGATGGAGCTGCTGATGGATGCATGATCAGCCCACCGTAGCTGTACAGCACTGGGAGCACCTCAACGGCACTGGTATCTTATGGGTTAAAGACATTTTGTTTATGTAGAATTGTGAAAGTAAACAAATTGGCAACAGGAGGAAACTGGAAGAAGCATGTTTAACCCTGCCTACTTTTGCAAATCTGATGTATCATTTTATGTGGTAACAATTTTGAAATATTTTCACTTATTCAAGCGATTCTGAGATTTTTGCTCATTATACTTCATGTTAGTGGTAAATTAAAATGGATATGTTTTAACTTTATTTAAAAAATTCTAAATCTACAGAAAATTTGCTGGAATGTTTTTTAGGCACCATGTCACATTTGAAAAGACCCTGAGGTACCCCTACAGTGGAAACCCAAAAAAAATGACACCAATTTGTAAACTACAACCCCCAAGGAATTTTTCATAGTGTGTAGTGAGCACTTTGACCCAACAGGTGTTTCATAGAATTGAGAAACACTTGGTTGTGAAAATGAAAAATAACCCTTTTTACGATAAAATGTGGCTTTAGGCCCAAATTTGTCATTTTCACAAGGGGTAACAGGAGAAAATCACCACACAATGTGTTACCCATTTTTTCCTGAACACAGCAACACCCCATATATGGTGATAAACTATATTGTATAGTAGAATGGATATGCACACTAGTCTGGAATATTCAATTAATGTAATTTATTATAAAAAGAAACTATACACATTAAAACATTATAAATAACATAAAAAGCAAATACTCAATATTGCTATTTAGTGTGCGTTCACACTTTTTTGCAAAACGCATATGGATTTAATATTTGCATAAAAGTTCCATCCAGATCAGGTGTTAGTCTTCTCGTTTGTACGATGCCGCTATAGTGAGGTGCTGTTTTATAATATATGCTATCTTGTATTAAAGTGCCGTTAGTTGATGGTGGTCCCAGTTTGGGGTATAATCTTATAATATGGATAATATGGATAACTCCTAGCAGGCCATAGTTCTTATAGTGATATTTGAATGTAGCTCCAAACAAGCCGTAATCTCAGCATAAGCAGTCCTTGTACAATAAGCCTTATACTAAATACTTTGATTGCGTAATGCCCACCGGGGCTCTTACCGCACCACGGCAATGTTCCTGGTTGTTGCCAATAGAGTCGGACACTCCTTGGTGGTATGGGGGTAATGGGATGGCTATGTCCAGGCTGCAGTCTCTGCAGCGTATCTCCCCGCCGCGGCGTCTGCCCGTGCCGTTCTCCGAGTCTTCCGGTCACGTGTATATCGGATCACGTGATGTCCCGGTCACGTGATCGGGACTCCTCGTTTGCTCCGTACGCAGGTATGGTAGCTCACAGAATCCCCCGTAATTGCTGTGCTGGGTCTTAATTATTTGGTCCGGGCCATATACCCAGATTTGTATCTGTATACGCCAAACGCGTTTCGGGGAACAATCCCCTTCTTCAGTGGCAGGATGAAGAAGGGGATTGTTCCCCGAAACGCGTTTGGCGTATACAGATACAAATCTGGGTATATGGCCCGGACCAAATAATTAAGACCCAGCACAGCAATTACGGGGGATTCTGTGAGCTACCATACCTGCGTACGGAGCAAACGAGGAGTCCCGATCACGTGACCGGGACATCACGTGATCCGATATACACGTGACCGGAAGACTCGGAGAACGGCACGGGCAGACGCCGCGGCGGGGAGATACGCTGCAGAGACTGCAGCCTGGACATAGCCATCCCATTACCCCCATACCACCAAGGAGTGTCCGACTCTATTGGCAACAACCAGGAACATTGCCGTGGTGCGGTAAGAGCCCCGGTGGGCATTACGCAATCAAAGTATTTAGTATAAGGCTTATTGTACAAGGACTGCTTATGCTGAGATTACGGCTTGTTTGGAGCTACATTCAAATATCACTATAAGAACTATGGCCTGCTAGGAGTTATCCATATTATAAGATTATACCCCAAACTGGGACCACCATCAACTAACGGCACTTTAATACAAGATAGCATATATTATAAAACAGCACCTCACTATAGCGGCATCGTACAAACGAGAAGACTAACACCTGATCTGGATGGAACTTTTATGCAAATATTAAATCCATATGCGTTTTGCAAAAAAGTGTGAACGCACACTAAATAGCAATATTGAGTATTTGCTTTTTATGTTATTTATAATGTTTTAATGTGTATAGTTTCTTTTTATAATAAATTACATTAATTGAATATTCCAGACTAGTGTGCATATCCATTCTACTATACAATATACTTTTTTCTGGTCTGGGATTGGATGACCCAGGGGATATTGCACCTATACTTCCATCTCACAGTGTGAGCCTCTCTCCCAGAAACTTTTTTTCAAATATGGTGATAAACTGCTGTATAGGCACACTGCAGGGTTCAGAAGGGAAGGAGCGCCATATGGTTTTTTGGAGGACAGATTTTGCTAAAATGGTTTTTGGGGGCTCTGTTGTGTTTAAAGAGACCCAGGGGTGCACCATCAGTGAGGCAAGGTGAGTCGATAGCCTCAGGGAGCACCAGGTAGGGACAAGAGGGGGGCAGTGGAAGGGCCATGGGCAATGAGCACTTCCATTGTGGAAACCCTCATCTCTTCATATTCAATTGCATCGCTGTACTCAAGACAGCAATACCTTTGAATGTCTCCCTGGCCCACCGTTTCCTCTAATAGGCTTTAGTCCTAGTTCCTGTAGCCTATCAGAGGCCAGTGTCATTATTATCATGCTGCCTGAGCCGGGTTGCATAGAACTCAGGGCACAGACTATAAGAGGTCTGTGTCTTGCACAGCATCGCTGACAGCAGAATGAAAGTAAGTATTTCAGTTTATTATTCTTATTTGACAGCATGATGTTCAGCCACAATGGGGTGGAGTCATTATTTTGTAATTGGAGAAAGCACTATGGGGACATTGCGGCTGTAAGAAGGAGTATTATTGTATTGGCACACATTATAAGGGGGTCATTGTGAGGACATACATTCTACTGGGGGCACTAAAAAGGGGTAGTTTTTTGTACTGATACACATTATAAGGGAGCATTTTTCTTAATGGTCCATAAGGGGGCATCTTTTGTACTTAGCACACATTATAAGGGACCATTTTTGTACTGGCACACATTCTAACGTGGCCACTATGGGGACATTTTTTCTACAGGGGGGGTTATAAGGGAGCATTTTTTGTATCGGCACACATAAAGGGGTATTTTTGTACTGCCTCGCATTATAAGGGAGCAATTTTGTACTGGCACACATTGCAAGGGGAGGAGGGGTTATTTTACTGGCAAACATTATAAGGTGTCATTTTTAGTACTGGCACACATTATAAGGGGGTATTTTTGTACGGGCACACATTATAGGGAGAATTACTACTACTAGGGGCACTATGGGGGAATTATTACTTCTAGGGGCAAAATGAGGGTCATTATTACTATTGGGTGTACTGTTACCACATAGTGCACTCTGGCAGAGAATTATTACTATTGGTGGGACATTTGGGAGGACTGTTACATTCGAAGACACCCTGGCACAGTATCAGCTTAGCACAATTATTTTTGGAGGACACTATTTTTACACACTGTGGGGGGAATTTATCATTAGGCGAAAATTTGAAGTCAGTTTTGCTTCAGTCTGTGTTGGAGTACCTTGTGCCACATGCATCAAATGTCACAGATTGTTTGATAAATGTGGCTTCTTCTTAAACCTAACACTTCTGTCTAGAGAATCTTCTCTACTTTTCCTACTCCACCCTCCTCCTGGAGTGAGATTGCGATTTATTTTCGACTTTTAAAAAAGTCTCAATGATAAATCTGGAGTGAAACTCATTAACATAGCTAATCACACCCACTTTTCCACCCATATTACAAAACTGGAGTGAGTGGTGTACACATGCAAAAAGTTGCAAAATTTTGCACAAGTGAGTGTAAAAAGTTGCAAATTTTTGCGCAATCGCATAAATTTTGCGCATGGGAGTGCAAGAATTCTGGAGTGAAGGTATGATAAATCAGGGCCTATACGTTTCAGGGATACTATTTGCTGGGCACAGTTATTTTTTAGGGCACCGTGTGCCAATAATTATTAAGGGGAACTATCTGTGTGGTAATAGTATTTTCAGTGGGATTATCTGTTTCTGCAGTATAGCATTGGGGAGCACAGTGGGCAGACTATTAGAGGTGGCAGTATGGGGTATGAAGAATGTGGGGAGGAGGATGGAAAAGTAGGAAACTCAGTTTGTTTGTCAAACTCTGTGGAGACAGGTGGCTGAAAGAAATCATCATGGCGGTCAGGTTGGGGAGGGGAGCGCAGCTCCAGTTTTCACCTTAGGCAGCAGAAACACTAGGTGCACACGTGCAGAGACCCTTACAGTGGTACTCTTACAGTGTAAACCCCCAAAAAATTACTCCATTTTGGAAACTACAAACCACAAGGAATTTTTCAAGTGATGTAGCAAGCACTTTGACTCAATTACATTGTTGTAAAAAATATAACATTTTTTTACAATAAAATGTGGCTTTAGGTCCAAGTTTTTCATTTTTACAAGGGGTAACAGGAGAAAATCACCCCACAGTCCGTTACCCATTTTCTCCTGAAATCAGTAACATCTGCCCCATATGTGCTTGCATGAGCACACCACAGGACTCATAGGGTAAGGAGCACTATATGTATTTTGGATGCCAGTTTTCGCTGAAATGGTTTTCAGGTGAAATTTGTAGAGATCCTGCGGTACCCCTACAGTGGAAATCCCCAAAGTAACTCCATTTTGAAATCTACACCCTTGTGTATTGTCTCGAACATACTAAGACATACGGACGTTCCCGCAATAGTGGGTGAGAGGAGATCTGTGAGACTGGCAACACATGCTTTGATTTGACAGGTTTCTTGTAGATAGACTACTGTATTGTTTCTGATACTGGCCACACCTCTTACTGTCAGGTGTTGCTATTTTGCTCACTTAACTTTATTTATTTATAGTTGCTTCACCCACAATCCTGTGCGGTTTATATCTTCAGTTGTGTCTGTGGTCTGTAGTGTTTGGTTCTTGGCTGCAATCCTACTGAAAGTGTTTCCTTTCTCTTTTGCATTTAGTTTTGGTTTGTCTGTGTGTTGTTTTCTCTTGCCCTGGTTGTAGGCCTGAGAGAGACTCCTGTCCGTCCCAACAGGTAGTCTCAGTCCTGTCACTATCGCCAGGGTCTTATAGGGTGTAATAGGACTCTAGGTACTCCTGCGTATGAGCTCACCTAACTTTGGGGTCTGTTCATACTGATAGCCAGTTAGAACTGTGACTAGGGATTTGACTAGGAGGTGTCCTTTTCCTTCCCTAGCTTTCAGGCCTTGTTCCTTGTTCCCTCTCCTTCTTTGTCTGGTGTGGTGTCTCCCTCCCACACATGGGCATGACACGTATTGAGCTTTTTGATCACACAGGTTCCAGAAATTAATATCTAGTGGATGGTAAATATGTAAGCTATACTAGAGTATAATAAGGTGGTAAAATGAAGTACATAAGGAAAAAAATAATCCTTGGTTGAGTGGTACACTTTGAAGCAATCCTTTATGCACAGGCCAGGTTTTTCAGGGCAGGTTTCAGGACACAGGTGATAAATTGTATTCTTCCTATCCCCCTTTTAGAACAAACTTTGCATCTTTTTTGGGTCCTTCCCTTCCTTGCTGTTTGGGAGACTTCACCGTGGAAATGGTGCCCTGGTACAACATAGGCACTATCACTTTTAGATATACTGCCCCTCCCTTCCTGATTTTGAAAACTTGGGGCCTTAATCAACAACTCTTGAAACTGAAGGAATGTTTCCGTCTGGCTTGCATATAAAAAAAACACGTAAGCATTATATAGTACAATATGCACAGCCATCTTTCTGTACCACACCTTTGTTTTCCTCATGTTTCTCACAGTCTGATCCATTAGCTGAATGATCTTTCAGCTTCTTCTACACCAGGGGTAGGGAACCTCCGGCTCTCCAGCTGTTGTGAAACTACAACTCCCAGCAAGCATACTCGCTCTGCTCTTCTAAGAACTCTCATAGAAATGAATGAAGCATGCTGGGAATTGTAGTTTCACAACAGCTGGAGAGCCGGAGGTTCCCTACCCCTGTAAATCTACACTGATAACACAGATCAGTGTTGGACAGGGAGTGAAAGAAGTGTGAAGACTCAGAGCTCTCTCACTGTTTCAGCAAAGCGCTGTATGAGCACTCTGCAGGATAATTAATGAGGCAGTCAGAGGGGTGTGGCACTGCTGGAGACCCCTGACAGCAGAGTTAAAGACAGGCACTTTTCTTATCACTAAAAAGTAAGTCATATATTAAAAAAAAAATACCAATCACCCCATCAGAGTCCACCTGTAGCTCTCTGAACTGGTTTTTACTGTGGGGAAGCTGAGATTGGTCGGTCTGCTTTGGGGAGGTACAACCTTGCTGGGCCCGTAGCTAAAATGGCTGGCTCTTGGGGACAAGGGAATAGGGAAGCATACTGGATACTTTGTTTAGATACTAGGTATCTGGCAGGTTTTAATTATAGTAGTGATTTACTATACATTTTCTTAACAAAATACAGAATTAATTCTTCCACTTTCCTCTGCACGCTATGTGTAAGGGAAATATCATGATAATAATATAGTTTATTGGAATCTGGTTTGGGACCCTGAAGGCAGTCATGGAGATGTGGGGGGTCTGTATAGCAATAGGTCCAATATGTTTTTAAATTTAAGTTCAATTACACATTATGTATGTCATGATCAAGAGCATGGTATGTGCTTGAAACACGTAGATGGATTGGCCTTTACTGTACTATGTTTTATGTAGCATTGGAATAAAGAAATAGTTTGTATCCAACTTCTGGAAAAGTGCTCTTTCATATTATGAATTAAATCTGCTGGCCAACAGCTTCTGTGCAGTGGAAGATTGGAGCTGTTGAAGGAACTCACCACATCTGGCACCACATTAAAGGGGTTTTCCAGGCTTTTATGGATATTGATGACCTATCCTCAAGATAATGTAAAGATAATCCCAGCAGGCATGTTTGCTTTCAACACGTGTATTCTTTATTGTAACATCCACATCCTAGGGTAACAGGATGCGTTTCGGCCCCTCCAGCCTTCCTCAACTAAATAACATAAACTGTCACATGGCAACATTTTATAGGTAATAGGTTTGGATCACATGTTCGTGACATCATGAATTCATTCAGGCCCGCCGATAGGGCAGTACAACTGGTACTGCCGTATGGGGCCCGCCCGGCCCGGACTCTAGGATACATGGGGGGGGGGGGCCCGGCCATTTGCCCGGTGGGCCGCAGGCCCGCACCATTATGTGGGCCGGTGGGCCGCACGATAATGTGTGGGGGCGGGGGCGATAAAAAAGTGCCACAGTGCGCACAGTTCTTTAATACTTACCCTGCCGTGGCCTGGCCGTCCCGTCCCCATGACGTCGTTCTCCGACTCCTGCGCTTCCTCCTGGGCTGGCTGTGTGATCCCGTGAGATCCAGCGCTGGGTCACAGGTCTCGCGGGATCACACTGCTTCAGGAGAAGAAGGCGCGCAGGAGAAGAAGACAGTGTCCGGAGGGAGCAGTTTGTAAGTATTTTTTGTGTCTGTTTGTAGCTGAGGGGGGGGGGGGCACCTGGCTGGCTGGGGGGGGCTGATGTGAGGTCATGGGGGCAGAAATGGCTGACCTGAGGTCTGATGGGGGCAGAAATGGCTGACCTGAGGTCTGATGGGGGCAGAAATGGCTGACCTGAGGTCTGATGGGGGCAGAAATGGCTAACCTGAGGTCTGATGGGGCACAAGAGCTGACCTGAGGTCTGATGGGGGCACAAAACGCTGATCTGAGGTCTGATGGGGGCACAAAACGCTGACCTGAGGTCTGATGGGGGCACAAGACGCTGATCTGAGGTCTGATGGGGGCTCAAGACGCTGATCTGAGGTCTGATGGGGGCACGAAAACAAACAAACAAAACAGAGACCACTTACCTCTTCCTGCACTGGGATAATACACACAGCGATGTCACTGTACAGAGATAATAAACACAGTGATGTCACCATACAGGGATAATAAACACAGTGATGTCACTGTACAGAGATAATACACACAGTGATGTCACTGTACAGGGATAATAAACACAGTGATGTCACTGTACAGAGATAATAAACACAGCGATGTCACTGTACAGGGATAATAAACACAGCGATGTCACCGTACAGAGATAATACACACAGTGATATCACTGTACAGGGATAATAAACACAGCAATGTCACTGTACAGGGATAATAAACACAGTGATGTCACAGTACAGGGATAATAAACACAGTGATGTCACAGTACAGGGATAATAAACACAGCGATGTCACTGTACAGGGATAATAAACACAGTGATGTCACTGTACAGAGATAATAAACACAGTGATGTCACAGTACAGGGATAATAAACACAGTGATGTCACCGTACAGGGATAATACACACAGCGATGTCACAGTACAGGGATAATAAACACAGCGATGTCACTGTACAGAGATAATAAACACAGCGATGTCACAGTACAGGGATAATAAACACAGTGATGTCACAGTACAGGGATAACAAACACAGTGATGTCACAGTACAGGGATAACAAACACAGTGATGTCACAGTACAGGGATAATAAACACAGTGATGTCACAGTACAGAGATAATAAACACAGCGATGTCACTGTACAGGGATAATAAACACAGCAATGTCACTGTACAGAGATAATAAACACAGCGATGTCACTGTACAGGGATAATAAACACAGCGATGTCACTGTACAGAGATAATAACCACAGCAATGTCACTGTACAGGGATAATAAACACAGCGATGTCACTGTACAGAGATAATAAACACAGCGATGTCACAGTACAGGGATAATAAACAGTGATGTCACAGTACAGGGATAACAAACACAGTGATGTCACTGTACAGGGATAATAAACACAATGATGCGACTTGTTAAGAAAAAAAAGTTAGCCTTTTTGCAATCTGTAAAGTTTACCCGAAAGGGGGGGGGGGGGGCGCGAAATTTGCCTGTAGGGGGCCCCGAAATTCCTGATGGCAGCCCTGAATTCATTATACAAACAAGAAGTGATGTATACAGAGATTTAAATAAATCATGAAAAATCAGTGAAACAATCCATATCGTATTGGTCTATATTTCCATAAAGGATACAGTAGTCCTTCAAAATGTTAGTGCTGTGTTGCAGTCTGTAAAGAAAATAATAATATATCGTTTAATCAATTGCCCAGACTCATGACTTCATAACCTCTATTTAGACCCCTGGGTTATAGGATGTCTAGCGTGTGAATCCAAAATCCTTCTATTTTAAAGAACTCCCGCAAAAATTTTTATTCTCTGACCTGTTAGAAAGGTGCATGATATAATCTGTAGTGAATGCAATCTTCTCATCACAGACTGTAATTCTGAGTAATCCCCTCTCTTCTTATTGTAGCTGTGTCATGTGACCAACTCCCTGACCTTCAACTGACCCAGGACAGGAAGCCAGTTACTGCTCTATTCATTCCTATGAGACTTAAAGGGGTTGTCCGAGTTATGAAAAAAAAAATAGTACTTTAAATCTGATGGGCAGCAATATATAACTAAGTTAAGCAAGTTTTAGGCAAAAAAAATCTATTTCCTCATTTCCCTGGTTCTCTTCTGGCCTTTGTTTACATGCAGTAATAACAATCTCTGCCCCTCTCTGTAAAGGGAGTGAATACAAGTGGTGAGTGACATGTCTGCCTGCTGGGATACTCAGCAGCATGTTGTATGTGTAGGACTACAAGTCCCAGTTGTACAATGACACTGCTGATACACACAGGATCTCCCCTCTGCCTGTACTTGTAGTTTGCATCTCCTCCAGATCAGCTTTGTGTCTGTAGGGTGAGGAGGGCAGATTCTGTGTCTCTTTACATTTGCAACTGCTGTTGTAAAGCCTTCAGTGTGTTCTGGCTGAAGGGGTTAATGTTTTATCTGAAGGAATCCAGGGAGAGAGCAGATTGCAGCCCGGCAAAGCAGGCGGGCGTGGCCACCACAGTGAGGTCTTGTGTACAGGCTGTTATCTGATCTCTGAGGCTTGTGCACGAAACATCACACAACAGAGAGATAAGCTGACATCACAGGTCATGTGACCCTGAGTTAAATCTAAGAAACCAGCAGCTTTAGAAGCAGAAAGTGTATGGAAAAGCTGTTGTATTTGACTAGTTAGAAACATACAAAGAAATAACTTGGACAACCCCTTTTAAAGTGAGGCTCCCATAGGAATGCATAGAGAATTAGACTCCCTGTCCACACATAAGTCTCTGTGTGAGTTGGTGGGTCTGATTCCTAGTCACATGACACAGATGAGAAACATCAGGGAAATATAACTAAAAAATGCAGCCACTGGTAAGAAAATGACATTCACTACAGATTACATCATGTACATTTCTAGCAGGACATGGAATAAAATTTTTGTGGGAGTTCTTCTTTAAAGGGGTTGGCCACTTTATTAGCACTTATTAAAACTATAAAGAAAGCAGGCAGACAATAAACTTCCTCATATATCTTCTGCAGCAGATCTGCCTGGTTCCCTTGCTATTGGCAGCCATGCCCCCTCTGTGCTGCTCTCATAGCTCCCTGCCTGGTCCATGCCTGCACCTGCACTAGAGTGTGCTGCTCCTGGGTCCTAAAGGCACCCTGCTTTTGTCAGAAAAGTTTCCTTCTGCTGTGACTGCAGTCCTGACTATACAGGGCTGAAGGGGCTTAGCAGAGAAACTTGTTAGAAGCTGAAATAAAGAAACTTTGCAAGAGGAAGAGAGACTGAGGGAAATCTGTGATGTAACTCACTGACTGCAGTGATGTAGCAGAGCCAGAAAGGTGCTGTGGACAACAAAGTGTGAGCAATCCTAGTGTCTGTCCTGTCTATGACCACTCTGCAATGTGATCTTATCACAGACATGTTTATTCCAGCCAGACCAACAGGTCAGGAGCTTTAACCCCTTCTGAGCTGTCAGTATGGCTGAGGTCAGTAATATCAGCAGCAGTCACTGATGTCATCTGTAAATATGTGCCCTCTCCTTCCTGCACACTGTATATAGTGATATATGATGCCCCCAATACAGTGATATGTGATCAGCACTTTATACTGTATATAGTGATGTGTGACCCCCTGTATACAGTAATAGTTGACACCACCACCACCACCATACACTGTATATACTGATGTGTGACCCCTCACCACTGCATACAGAGATCTGTGAACCCCTGTGCAGTGACCCCCTTTATACTGTATATACAGATGTGTCACCCCCTGTACATTATATATAATGATGTGTGAACTCCTGTACATTATATATAGTGATGTGTGACCCCCTGTACATGATATATAGTGATGTGTGACCGCCTGTACATGATATATAGTGATGTGTGACCCCCTGTACATGATATATAGTGATGTGTGACCCCCTGTACATGATATAGTGATGTGTGACCCCCTGTACATTATATATATGATGTGACCCCTGTTATAGGTGTGACCCCCTGTACGTTATATATAGTGCTGTGTGACCCCCTGTACATTATATATAGTGCTGTGTGACCCCCTGTACATTATATATAGTGATGTGTGACCCCCTGTACATTATATATAGTGCTGTGTGACCCCCTGTACGTTAAATATAGTGACTTGTGACCCCCCTGTACGTTATATATAGTGACTTGTGACCCCCCTGTACGTTATATATAGCTATTTGACCACACTCCATTTTCCCTTTTTTCCCAGATGAAGGGTAGTCATATATTCATAGATGATTGATGGGCTGGGAGCAGGTCGTATGATGATAGACAGGAGGCTCCTCTGTATGTCAGCAGATTGATTTGTGCAGTCCGTGCACCTAAACAAAAATCTATGACAGCTCAGAGCTGCCATAGATTTCTGGCTTCATTTGAGTCAGAAAACTGGTGAAAATGAACATAAATTTGTTGGGGTGACTGGTCACGACCTGTCACACCCTTTAAAAAAAAAAAAAAAGCGCAGTTAAAAATTTGCAAACACATAGAGGGAGATTTATTAAAACTGCTGTAAAGGAAAACTGGCTTAGTTGCCCATAGCAACCAATCAGGTTCCACCTCATTTTCCAAAGGAGCTTTGAAAAATGAAAGGTGGAATCTGATTGGTTGCTATGGGCAACTAAGCCAGTTTTCCTTTACAGCAGTTTTAATAAATCTGTCCCATAGTTTGCACTTTTTAACACCACTTTTTAGGAACAAGGGAAATGATAACTCCCCCCCTCATTCTGTTTTTGGCTTACATCCATTGGCACAACTAGAAATGACTGGGCCCCACAGCAAATTTATGAAAAGGGTAACCCCCCCCTCCTTTACTGTTGGGACTGGGGCGTTCTTTCTATTGCTATGTATGTACAACAGTTATTCACTGATAACTGGGTTATTGATATTATCTAAGGGGCTCTTGTCTCTATGGGAACACAGGTGGGCGGGGAGGTCATGTGACTGCTCCTATAGACATGCTTGCTGCAGTGCAGGCTGGGACTGTTACTTTCACTTTGCAGTTGCTCCTCCCACACAGCCTGTCTGAGGGAGCTCCTCCAGGGAAGTGTGTCATGGTGAATAGGTTAGATAAATGACGTACAACCAATACATGTCACCGTAATGAAATACTTCATAGTGTTGGCTATTGTCTGGGGAATTTTAGATTTTTGATACTTAGGGTGGCCAACCCCTTTAAGTAGCAACTTTATAATGTCTCCCCCTCTCCTCGGTTGGTGGACTTGTTTTATTATTTGGTATTTTAACTGTGAAATAGAATGTTTACAATTGTGAAAATGAAATGGTAATGGCAACAAGTGATTTTTCTTACGTATAGTGGACTTTAGTGATCAGATCCTTAATGGTTTGCATGGTCTCCCCCACATATATCAAGCCACAGGGGCACTTTATTAGATTGAATGCTTTTCCAGTGCGTGGGTGATGAAAAAATTGGCCCTTCAGTACATTTGAGCACTGCGTGGAATGTTCCAGTTTTCTGTATCAAACAGGTCTTCTGTATCAAACCGCTTTTCATACCTCCAATGTCCGCTTGTACTAACTGGTCTTGGAGACTGGGGTTTTGCTTGTTGCAGATAAGAGGTTGATTATTAAATTCCTCAACTGATGGGTATGACTTCCCTAAAATGTCAGTGCCAGTGTTTGCGGATAATGTTGTCAAAGCAGGTATTGAAGGGATGAAATTTGTGTGTAAAAGCTATACAGTTTCCTGTTTGTTTGTTTTTTGAGTAATTGGTGACTTAACGAACGTCGCTTTGAACCTCCATTAGTACCTTTTGTGGTAGCCTTTATCTAAAAATCTAGATGTCATCTCATCAATCCTTTTTTGTTGAATTACTGGATCTGTTGCTATTTTTTTGACCCTTGTATATTGTGACTTTGGTATGGCTTTTTTTTTTTAGAGCCGGTGGGTGGGCACTCTGATAATGTAAGATACTATTCTTATCTGTTGTTTTTCTGTATAAATCAGTGTAGAGATGTTGATTCTCACTCTTAATCACTGTAGTATACAAGAAGTTGACCGAACATTGGTCATATATTAGTGTAAATTTTAGTTCCTCCCAAATATTATTCAAATGATCAAAGAATGAGATGAGGGACTCAAGTAGCCCCGCCCACACACAAAAATGTAATCTATAAACCTTTTCCAAGAAAGTGCATATTTTTTTAGAAACAATTCATGTGTGTAGACATATTCTATTTCAAAGGATGACATTAGCGCATTTGCGTAGGGCAGGGCCACATTTGAGCCCATCGTGGTATCCCATCACTGCGGGTAAAAGGTATCTCCAAATAAAAAATTGTTTTCATGCAGTATTAGCAGTAGAAAATTCCACAAAAAAACTCTTGCTGTCCCACTGAGTAACTGCTTTATCGTAACAGAGCAGACGTTGCTTTTAAACCTTTCTTATGTTCTATTGACATATAGAAACTGACTACATCAATAGTTACTAACCAGCAATCATTAGGGATCAGTTTTAATTCTTGTATAACCTTCAAAAAATGAGAAGTATCCAATAGAAATGAATCAGTATCTTTCACCAGTGGCATCAGTACTTTCTCTAAGACTATATGTAGACAAAACAGAGTCTATAGAGGCCACAATAGGTCGGCCCGGTGGGTTATTTAAGATCTTATGCACTTTTGAAAGTATGTAAAATACAGGCGTCACTGGAGAATGGTTGATCAAAAAATCATGTAACTTCTTATCAATGATCTCCCAGTCTGTATATTGTTTAACTAGATCAGAAACCTTTGATTTTACTTGGAAAACCGAATTATGATTTAATGTCTGATAAGTACTTGTATCAGACAATTGGTGCTCTACTTCCTGTATATATTTGGATTTGTCCATAATGACAATTGAGCCCCCCTTGTTGGCAGTCTTGATTATCACAGTGTCATCCTCCATCAGACTGCTTATCGCTTGTCTCTCCTGTAAAGTGATATTCAGTGATATTCACAGTTCTCCTCTTTTTATGTTATCCATTTCATGTTGCAATTCCTTGGTTACTAAGTGTACAAATGTTTCTACTGTGTTATGGCTCTTGGGGGGTGTAAAAGTACTTTTGAGTCTCAAACCTAGACTTTGCAGCTTAATCATCCCCACTCCTTGGTCATATCTACCAGTGTCGAGTTCTGTTTGAGATGGTTCTTTAGCAGAGAAATGTGCCTTTAATCTTATTTTGCGAATAAACTGTTGTAGGTCTAGATCCATTTGAAAAGTATCAAAATGGCTCAGGATAGGTCATCAATATCAGATTGGTCCAAAGGTAAACAGCAGGAGCTGTGTAGAAGTGGACCATTTCTTTCGGCGCTGCTTGGAGTGATTCAGGTGTTTTTTTAGGTAGGGATCCTGGAGTAGGATGTACCAGTATTTCTGTAATACTTTCAAGATATCATTATTTGAAGTGCTGTATTGAGTGATAAGGTTCATGTTGTTATAACTCTCCGTTTTTTGGTACTTTTTTCTAAGCATTCCGTTTGTGTTAATTGCAAGCTTCTTTGATATGCGTTTTGGATTAGTTTGGGTGGATATTTTTTATCCTTGAATCTCTTTTCCAAGATTTTGGCCTGTTCTTTAAAAACTTCTGTACTCGTACAGTTGCGTTGAGTTGGCTATATGAGATATTGTTCAACCATTTTTTATGGTGGAAACTGGAAAAATGACTGGAAACTGTTTGTATCAACTGTTTTGAAGTATGTCTTGGTGACTAGTTTGGCTTCTATGTTAGTGATTATGATGTCAAGAAATTTGATTGTGGTTTTGTTGTAGTTTGGGGTAAAAGTGATTCCCCAATCTGTCATATTGAGCGTGTGACAGAAATCTCTTGCGGAGTTTTCATTACCATCCCAGATGATGAAGATATCGTCAGTGTACAGTACAGACCAAAAGTTTGGACACACCTTCTCATTCAAAGAGTTTTCTGTATTTTCATGACTGAAAATTGTAGATTCACACTGAAGGCATCAAAACTATGAATTAACACATGTGGAATTATATACTTAACAAAAAAGTGTGAAACAACTGAAAATATGTCTTATATTCTAGGTTCTTCAAAGTAGCCACCTTTTGCTTTGATTACTGCTTTGCACACTCTTGGCATTCTCTTAATGAGCTTCAAGAGGTAGTCACCTGAAATGGTATTCCAACAGTCTTGAAGGAGTTCCCAGAGATGCTTAGCACTTTTGCCTTCACTCTGTGGTCCTGGTGACTGTGCAGGCCAGATCATCTGGCGTAGAACCCCATCACTCTCCTTCTTGGTCAAATAGCCCTTACACAGCCTGGAGGTGTGTTTGGGGTCATTGTCCTGTTGATAAATAAATGATGGTCCAACTAAACGCAAACCGGATGGAATAGCATGCCGCTGCAAGATGCTGTGGTAGCCATGCTGGTTCAGTATGCCTTCAATTTTGAATAAATCCCCAACAGTGTCACCAGCAAAGCACCCCCACACTATCACACTTCCTCCTCCATGCTTCACGGTGGGAACCAGGCATGTAGAGTCCATCCGTTCACCTTTTCTGCGTCGCACAAAGACACGGTGGTTGGAAGCAAAGATCTCAAATTTGGACTCATCAGACCAAAGCACAGATTTCCACTGGTCTAATGTCCATTCCTTGTGTTCTTTAGCCCAAACAAGTCTTTTCTGCTTGTTGCCTGTCCTTAGCAGTGGTTTCCTAGCAGCTATTTTACCATGAAGGCCTGCTGCACACAGTCTCCTCTTAACAGTTGTTGTAGAGATGTGTCTGCTGCTAGAACTCTGTGTGGCATTGACCTGGTCTCTAATCTGAGCTGCTGTTAACCTGCGATTTCTGAGGCTGGGGACTCGGATGAACTTATCCTCCGCAGCAGAGGTGACTCTTGGTCTTCCTTTCCTGGGGCGGTCCTCATGTGAGCCAGTTTCTTTGTAGCGCTTGATGGTTTTTGCGACTGCACTTGGGGACACTTTCAAAGTTTTCCTAATTTTTCAGACTGACTGACCTTCATTTCTTAAAGCAATGATGGCCACTCGTTTTTCTTTACTTAGCTACCTTTTCTTTGCCATAATACAAATTCTAACAGTCTATTCAGTAGGACTATCAGCTGTGTATCCACCTGACTTCTGCCCAACACAACTCATGGTCCCAACCCCATTTATAAGGCAAGAAATCCCACTTATTAAACCTGACAGAGCACACCTGTGAAGTGAAAACCATTTCAGGTGACTACCTCTTAAAGCTCATCAAGACAATGCCAAGAATGTGCAAAGCAGTAATCAAAGCAAAAGCAGTAATCAAAGCATTTTCAGTTGTTTCACACTTTTTTGTTAAGTATATAATTCCACATGTGTTAATTCATAGTTTTGATGCCTTCAGTGTGAATCTACAATTTTCATAGTCATGAAAATACAGAAAACTCTTTGAATGAGAAGGTGTGTCCAAACTTTTGGTCTGTACTGTACCTCCTAAAGTATACTATATGATTTTTATATTTTGCATGGTTCCAAATATGTATGTCCTCGAATTCCCCCCATGAAGATATTTGCAAAACAGGGCGCTACCCGTGTCCCCATGAAGGTCCCTTTTCATCTTTGAGTAGTGTGTTAAGGTTTTTGTTTAGTTCTGGGTATGGATCTTTGTTAGCTTTTTCATAATATGCTGTATCACTGAGTATCCATGTTGCCTCTGCCTCGTATTCTCCAGTGTCTTTTATTACTATACCGCCCTCTTTATCAGCGGGGCGTATAACAATTTGACTGTTGTTTTTTAGGTGGCTGAGGGCTATTTGTTCTTTTTTGTTCAAATTTCCTTTATAGTTTAAACCGGTGGTATTGTTGATAATCTGTTTTATTTCTGTTGACCCTAAATCAAAAAAAGGTAGGTAAAATGTGGCCCTGACTGTGTATGGGAAAAAAATTTGATTTCGGTTTGACGTCTATATGTTTGTATATTGGCTCATTGAGATCTATGTTTGGGAGTGGTACGCCCCACTGATAAAGGGGGCGGTATAGTAATACAAGACACTGGAGAATATGAGGCAGAGGCAACAAGGATACTCAGTGATACAACATATTATGAAAAAGCTAACAAAGATCCATACCCAGAACTAAACAAAAATCTTAACACACTACTCAAAGATGCACTGGACCGGAAACTCATTAACAAAAAAGAAAAACATTTCCTCACTCCAAAAAACCCGTGTACACCATACTTCTACCATCTACCAAAAATACATAAAAATACAAAAAACCCACCGGGACGTCCAATTATCACAACACTAAATGCACAACCAGCAACTTGTCACAATACCTGGATCTGTTTTTACAATCATATGTAAAATCAATCCCCAGTTACCTCCCCGATTCTAGTCAGCTCATCCGAGAACTGAACAACATAAATTGGCAACCAGAATACGCACTACTCACATTGGATGTAACAGCCTTATACTCCAATATTGAACATGAGTTTGGGATCAAGTGTTATTAAAAAATAACTATTTTATATACAACAATACCACTTACCACAAATGCAAAATGACTGCCATGGGGACACGGGTAGCGCCCTCTTTTGTAAATATCTTCGTGGGGGAATTCGAGGACATCCACATTTGGAACCATGCAAAATATAAAAATCATATAGTATACTTTAGGAGGTACATTGACGATCTCTTCATCATCTGGGATGGTAATGAAAACTCTGCAAGAGATTTCTGTCACACGCTCAATATGACAGATTGGGGAATCACTTTTTACCCCAAACTACAACAAAACCACAATCGAATTCCTTGACATCATAATCACTAACATAGAAGCCAAACAAGTCACCAACGCATACTTCAAAACAGTCGATACAAACAGTTACATTCATTTTTCCAGTTTCCACCATAAAAAATGGTTGAACAATATCCCATATAGCCAGTATAAAAGAATTCGACGCAACTGTACGAGTACAGAAGTTTTTAAAGAAGAGGCCAAAATCTTGGAAAAGAGATTCAAGGATAAAAAATATCCACCCAAACTAATCCAAAACGCATATCAAAGAAGCTTGCAATTAACACAAACGGAATGATTAGAAAAAAGTACCAAAAAAACGGAGAGTTATAACAACATGAACCTTATCACTCAATACAGCACTTCAAATAATGATATCTTGAAAGTATTACAGAAATACTGGTACATCCTACTCCAGGATCCCTACCTAAAAAAACACCTGCCCAAAAACCAAAAATCACCTACAGGCGAGCACCAACTGTTAAAAATCTAGTGGCGCCCAGTAAACCCAAAAAACTCCTCAAAAACACACATACACCAACAATGCACATAGACATACCAGGAAGTTATAAATGCAATACTACCCGGTGCTTATGATGTCAAACCATAACACATAAGAAAAAATTGTTCACATCAAACACAAATGGTACCACTTTTCATATCAAGCACCATCTAACATGTCAATCATCATACGTAATCTATCGTAATTATACTCCAAGCATAGTATCTGAAGGCACTGTGCCAACACATCAGATAAAGAAAAACATCCCATAACAATTATGCCTATTGACCATATTCCATACAATCCCTACAATAGGTTTGACCTCCTTCAAAATCGAGAAACATACTGGATTTTCCAGTTAAATACCCTTATGCCTCTAGGCCTCAACGAAATCCAAGAACTTATCGTATAACCTGTATATTTACATATAAATCAGGGACATATACACATGGATATACGTTATGGGCTCGATACCACATAAATATAGGATACAGGCCCCAACGAAATCCAAGGACTCATTTTATAACCTGTATATTTACTCATGAATCAAGGACATACATGCATGGATATAAGTCATGGGCTTTATACTACAAGGATATAAGATACCTTGATACCAAGCTACTGTATATACAAAGAGGAACAAATACGCCATATACCAAGATGTATATATACAAAAAGGACACATATATGCGAAAACCATTACTAGGCACTTGGACGCATAGCTGTGTGTGTGAAGGTGTATATATATATATATATATATATATATATATATATATATGCGTATATACAAGTGCATCTCAATAAATTAGATTATCATCCAAAATTTGTTTTTTTTTCAGTAATTCCATTCAAAAGGTGATATATATTATATAGAGTCATTACAAACAGAGTCAACTTTTTCAAGTGTTTATTTATGTTAAAGTTGATGATTATGGCTTATAGCCAAGGAAAACCCAAAATTCATTATTTGAGAAAGTTAGAATAATGAACCCAAAACACCTGCAAAGGCTTCCTAAGCTTTTAAAAAGGTCCCTTAGTCTGGTTCAGTAAGCGACACAACCATGGGGAAGACTGCTGACTTGACAGGTATCCAGAAGGCTGTCATTGACACACTCCACAAGGAGGGTAAGCCACAAAAGGTCATTGCTAAAGAAGCTGGGTGTCCACAGAGTGCTGTATCAAAGCATGTTAATTGAAAGTTGAGTGGAAGGAAAAAGGGTGGTAGAAAAAGGTGCACAAGCAACAGAGAGAACCACAGTCTTGATAGGATTGTTAAGAAAAGGCCTTTCCTAAATTTGGGGGAGATTCACAAGGAGTGGACTGCTGCTGGAGTCAGTGCTTCAAGAGCAACCACACACAGACATACCCAGGACATAGGCTACATGTGTCGCATTCCATGTGTCAAGCCACTCATGACCAATAGACAACGCCAGAAGAGTCTTACCTGGGCCAAGGAGAAAAAGATCTGGACTGTTGCTCAGTGGTCAATGGTGTTGTTTTCAGATGAAAGTAAATTTAGCATTTCATTTGGAAATTAAGGTCCCAGAGTCTGGAGGAAGAGTGGAGAGGCACTCAATCCAAGCTGCTTGAGGTCTAGTGTGAGGTTTTCACAATCAGTGATGGTTTGGGGAGCCATGTCATCTGCTGGTGTAGGTCTACTGTTATATTTATATTTATCAAGCCCAAAGTCAGTGCAGCCGTCTACCAGGAAATTTTAGAGCACTTCATGCTTCCCTCTGCCGACAAGCTTTTTGGAGATGGAATTTTTATTTTCCAGCAGAACTTGGCACCTGTCCACACTACCAAAAGTACTAATACCTGGTTTAATAACCACAGTATCACTGTGCTTAATTGGCCAGCAAACTCACCTGACCTTAACCCCATAGAGAATCTATGCAGACGAGTTGAAGGCTGCTATTAAAGCAACCTGGGCTTCCATAACACCTCTGCAGTGCCACAGGCTAATTGCCTCCATGACACGCCGCATTGATGCAGTCATTCATGCAAAAAGAGCACCAACCAAGTATTGAGTGCATTTATTGTACATACTTTTCATTTGGCCAACATTTCTGTGTTTAAATTTTTTTTTACAGTTGGTCTAATATAATATTCTAATTTTCTGAGATAATGAATTTTGGGTTTTCCTTAGCTGTAAGCCATAATCATCAACATTAACAGAAATAAACACTTGAAAAAGTTAATTCTGTTTGTAATGACTCTATATAATATATGTGTTTAATTTTTTTAATTGAGTTACTGAAAAAAACAACTTTTTGATGATATTCAAATTTATTGAGATGCACTTGTATATACATACGTATATACCCATGCACACATGAGTAGTGCATAATAATGCACAATGAATACTTTTAAACTTATTGATCACTCCTTCCCTCCCCCCCTTTTTTTCTTCCCTCTCATTTTAACCCATTTTATTTTCCCATCACAACCTCCTACACAAATACAGATTTCCCAGATCGCCCAGTCAAAATCAGTTCCCAAAATCAGTCCCACAAATTCTAGTGCTAAGAGTATAGTATTTATTACTAAAAGGTACACTGATGCAAATCCAGCTCCAGTAGAGATCTGGCTGTGCATATATAAAAAAGCAGAAAGGGGGACGTAGCCACTGTGTTAGATGTGCCCGTGCTCCCCACGATATGCCACACCGCCACACACCAGCGGTGGGGCACATCGCCCGGGCTCCATTAGAGGCACGTTCTTCGCTGCATTCTTCAATCTCCATCATGCAGACTGACCACCGGTGCCTCCAAGGTATGTCTTCTTCCCTCCGCAGCCCCGAACTCACACCTTCCATCCCGCAGATAGGCTGCAAATCCCCCCGCTCATCAGGTCCCCCCGCCGGTCTCCCAGGATTAAATATTAAAAGATACCTTCTCCACTAATTTCAGCCTTCCTCCTCTTCTCATCCCAAGCCGGGTGATTACATTGAGGAGGACAGACACCCGTAAAAGGGATCGCTACTCTGCACACAACTACTAAAATTAAAAATTAAGCAGCCTCGTAACCCCCGCTATCAATGATATTATCGCCTTTATTAATAACACCTTCCTCATAAGAGAACAAAGCACCACGTAAGATGTAACAACATAAGAAGCATTGTGTCCATTAAATACATTCCCTGTTTTTCTACACAATTAAGCCACATAAAGTCTTTCCGACACTGCGCTCTGACTGTCATTCACAGCAAGAACGCCCAAAATCGCTCCCCTAATGGCCTGCACGCCAAATACATATGTTTTTAAAGTGAGTTTGGCAATGCAATATCAGAATATCCTGACGAAGAGGGAGCTTTTGCCCTCGAAACACGTAGACCATATCTGAAATAAAACTACCTATTTTATTGCACGGACAAGATTTTCTCTGAATAACTCCAAGCAGCGCCGAAAGAAACGGTCCTCTTCTACACAGCACCTGCTGTTTACCTTTGGATTTCCTACCCTGTGTACACCTCTCCACAGAGGCACCACAGGTAGACCGTGGCTGCAGCCTGGAAGAATACCGCAAGCTGGTTGGTTATGAAAAATTACCAGCAAGGCCATCTATAGTGGTTGTGACTCCTCACAACCCATTACAATATCACATTGGTCTGACATCCGGCACCCCTGCCGATCAGCTGTATGAAGGGAAGGCCTATGGCAAAGCAGCAGCGAGCGGAAAGAGCACCTTCCCTTCACACAGGTGATCGGCGGGGATGCAGGGTGTCGGACTTCCACCGATCTGAGGATAGGTCATCAATATTAAAACCCGGAGAACCCCTTTTAAAAAATGTTTGAGAATTCTTAGTATCTGTAACAAACACGGGAGAAAATACACTGGACAAGGTGGGAGGTCTTTTGCTTGATTTTAGCCCTTAGGATGTCATCTTGGAAAAACAAGAAAAGTATTTATTTATTAATTATTGATTTTAAGGAATGTTAAAGTTGTAAAAAATTCTGGGGAACTCCAAAATGGTAATTTTTATACTTAACCACTTCCCGTCCGCCCGTTGACTATAAACATCCGGGAAGTGGTTATCTATCTCTGAATGGACGTTTCTGAACGTCCTTTCAGAGATATAAGCTTCATGCTAATCGTGCAGTTTCTGTGCCAGAGGCCCGCTGTCAGTGACAGTAGGGCACCCCAGAAAGAAGGCAAGGACTTTTCCTGAGTATCCCTGCCTTTTAGATCGCTGTATACACAGCGCTCAATGAGCGCTGTGTATACAGCTGAGGAAGCGCTATGCTGCTTCCTGTCCCGGCCCGGTGGTCATGTGAACGCTGGGGCTGGGAGACTGCAGGAGCTGTCGGGTCTTCCACAGACCTTGATCAGCCCTGCAATGAGGCTGTACAGCCCTGTATACGGCTGTACAGCCTCTCTGAGGGATGTATTTTCCCTCTGTAACTGGGGCTACTATGTCAGCGCAAGTTACAGGAGAAATCAATTTTAACATAGTAACATAGTTTATAAGGCCGAAAAAAAGACATCTGTCCATCTAGTTCGGCCTGTTGTCCTGCAAGTTGATCCAGGGCAAAAAAAAAACCCTGTGAGGTAGAAGAAATTTTTCCCACTTTAGGGGAAATAAAAATCCTTCCCGACTCCAATCAGGCAATCAGAATAACTCCCTGGATCAACGACCCCTCTCTAGTAACTATAACCTGTAATATTATTACACTCCAGAAATACATCCAGGCCCCTCTTGAACTCTTTTAGTGAATTCACCATCACCACCTCCTCAGGCAGAGAGTTCCATAGTCATACTGCTCTTACCGTAAAGAATCTAAATCGTTAACCTCATCTGCCAATTCTCTGCCCAATCCTACAATCTATCCAGATCCATCTGTAGCAGTATACTGTCCTCTTCTGTGTTAATTACTTTACACAGTTTAGTGTCATCTGCAAAAATTGATATTTTGCTGTGCAAGCATTCTACAAGATCATAAATATATTGAAGAGAATAGGGCCCAATACTGACCCCTGTGGTACTCCATTAGTGACAGTGACCCAATCTGAGTATGTACTGTTAATAACCATCCTCTGTTTTCTATCTCTGAGCCAGTTACTTACCCACATACAGACATTTTCCCCCACTCCAAGCATTCTCATTTTATATACTATATGTGGTACAGTGTCAAATGCTTTGGAGAAGTCCAGCTATACGACATCCATTGATTCGCCATGGTCAAGTCTAGAGTTTACCTCCTCATAGAAACTGATTAAATTGGTTTGACATGACCGATCCCTCATGAAGCCATGCTGATATGTATGCTGATATATTTGTTTATTTTCAGTTACTCCCACTATGTCATAGTCCTCCTCACACATCAGTAATTCCAGTTCACCAGTTTTATTTAGTTAGGCTTCTGGCATTAGTGTACATACAATTAAGAGGTTGATGTATATTTTTTCCCCTACACCTTTCCTTCTGAACTGTTCTAGTCCATCCTTCCATTCCTCCCCCAGTTCCATTACCTTGCCCCAGGTCTCAATCTGCACTATCTTCCCCTCCTATTATGTAGTTACCCTCCACCCCAGTCCCTAGTTTAAGCACTCCTCCAGCCTTCTAGCCATCTTCTCTCCCAGAACAGCTGCCCTTTCCCCATTGAGGTGCAGCCCATCCCTATGGTAGAGCCTGTAGCCGACAGAGAAGTCGGCCCAGTTCTCCAGGAACCCAAACCCCTCCTTCCTACACCAGTTCTTGAGCCACTTGTTTACCTCCCTAATCTCTCGCTGCCTTTTTTGTGTGGCTCGTGGTACAGGCAGTATTTCGGAAAACACTACCATTGAGGTCCTTGCCCTAAGCTTATGACCTAAATCCCTAAAATCATTTTTAAGGACGCTCCACCTACCTCTAACTTTGTCATTGGTTCCGATATGGACCATGACTGCTGGATCTTCTCCAGCCCCTTCCAGTAATCTGTCAACCCGATCCGCGATGTGTCGAACTCGAGCGCCATGAAGACAACACACCGTTCGACGATCCCAGTCTTTGTGACAGATTGCCCTCTCTGTACCCCTAATAATTGAGTCTCCCCATTGACAATGAATGGGGGCAAAACTGAATCCGTGCTAATGCTAGACCACTGTGCCGCCGGAAGTCCGCTCTGGGCCTATTCACTATAATGAGGGCACGCCAGAGGTCCGGACGCAGCATGGCAAACATGCGGCAAACATGCTATTCACCTGCCGGATGCCCGTGCGGCTAGTGTGAAAGTAGCCGAAGTCAATGGGCGCCTGATCAGGCACCATTGACTTACTGTACATTGATTTTCATGCCTGATCAGGTTTGTTCAGTTTTGAAAACTGGAAAAAAAAACACTGCTTGTAGCAGCTTTGTGTCCGACCCCTTTGACAATGAGTGGGGGCAAAACTGGATTCATGCTACCGCAAGTCCATCGTGTCACCGGAAGTTCGCTCTGGCCCTATTCACTATAATGAGGGCGCGCCAGAGGTCCGGCCTCAGCATGGCAAACATGCGGCAAACATGCTGTTCACCTGCCGGATGCCCGTGCGGCTAGTGTGAAAGTAGCCGAAGTCAATGGGCGCCTGATCAGGCACCATTGACTTACTGTACATTGATTTTCATGCCTGATCAGGTTTGTTCAGTTTTGAAAACTGGACAAAAAAACTCTGCTTGTAGCAGCTTTGTGTCCGACCCCATTGACAATGAATGGGGGCAAAACTGAATCCGTGCTAATGCTAGACCACTGTGCCGCCGGAAGTCCGCTCTGGCCCCTTTCACTATAATGGGGGGGGGTTGGCAGAGGTCCGGCCACAGCACGCCAACAAGCCAAGAGGCAGCCAGACAACAAATGCAGCATGTTTTAGTTTTTGTACAGCCGCCTCTTGGCATGTTTGCTGTGCTGTGGCTGGACCTCCCGCACACCCCCATTATAGTGAATAGGGCCAGAGCGGACTTCCAGTGGTACAGTGGGCTAGTATTAGCATGGACCTTGCAGGCTGTTCCCCCTGCTGGAACAGCGTGCCAGACCGTGTTGCCCCCAGCGTGAAAGTAGCCTTAGCTGGTATATTTTTTTATCAAAAGGTATCTGGGCTAATCCACCAGCAGCAAGGTGATACGGATAGGTACCTAACTCGAAACCCATTTCTATGCTTTATGTGGGCTTCTACTTTCAAGGAGTGCTCAACCCATAAAAACACTGACTACTGCCATTATTACCTCTCAGGCTGAACAGGCAATGACCTGTTGAGTCACTCTGTGCCAGCAAACCTTCTATAAGACGCATAGTCAGCTATACATGAAGGGGATGGGTTAGTGATATCAACCAACATGGAGGCCACACCTTCTGATATATGCTGCAAAAAAATAAAAAACAGAAACAGAATTATTCAGTGCATCTCATGTTTTTCCCACACAGAATGTTCCTACCATGACAGTTTTTTTCACAATTGATAAGACAAGCTTAGCATCCAGAGGATCCTCCAGTACGCCCAAGCTCTGACATTAAAGGACTCCTAATAAAACAGGGTCCTTAAGGTCCTATAGACACAGAGGGTGGACCCTCAGAATCATTTCCTCTGGTGGGCCCAAGGGACTTCAGTGAAACACTGTATGCAGGACACTGAGTATCTTATGGTTGTATAAGAGAGTCCAACCAGGAGCACACACCCGACCCCAGCTACAATTGGTTGCATCCATGGTAGAAACTTATTTTAACATAACTTTGGAAGAGAGTGAAAAATTGGAACAACTAGCATCTCAGGAAATAAAAAAAAAATCATATTCTTTTTTATTGATGATGCCAAGTGCCAAACCCTCTGGTGTGGAATTTTCAGTTTTCAGTGGAAAGTCAATGTAGGATCTTTTCTCAATTTCTGATAGTATTATCATTCAGTAATGATTTATTTAATTGCAAATACAAGCCTGCATTAATGAGGACAATAGTACATTCTTTATCAGAAAGTAAAAAAATACATAAAAGATGTCCATAGTATGATACACAATAATCGGGGAGCTATTATCAACAATAGTTTTTTTTTCTACTGGACGTCTTCTTAAAGGGGTTGTCTCAAGAAGACATCCTATGTTTGTGTGGAATTTATCTGGTAGACCTAGTCCATCCAAGCATTCCATAGATGGCCATGTATTTGTATTGACAGACATGGCTTCTCTTATCAATATCAGCTGAGTACTGAAGTTTAGCAAAATCATTTTGGCAAAATCTTGAAACCTTTCTCTGTTCCTCTACAGCAGGGGAGGCAACCTGTGGCACTCCAGATGTTGTGAAACTTCAACTCCTAACATGCACACTTACTCTGCTATTCTCAGAACTCTCACAGAAATTAATGGAGCATGCTGGGAATTGTAGTTTCACAACAGCTGGAGTGCTGAGGTTGCTGAAGCCTGCTCTACAGAAATGATTTTAAAATTATGTTATGTGTCTATTTAAGCTACATTTCTCTGATATTACTTTTGGACTGAGGATCAGAAACCACTAAGTGTGACAAATATGCATTGATATCTGCAATTCGTTTTTTAACATTACTTTTTTTAAATGAAAATTCATTTCAAACACTCTAACAATAATGCTTTGCACATTACCAGTGTGTCCTTTCAGCACTTGCTTTGAGTTGCTGGAGCCATTAAAGGGGTTGTGCAGGTGTTTTATATCTGATCAGCGGGGGTCTGACACCCGGCATCCCTGCTGATCAGTTTGAAGAGGAGGTGGTGCTTCATATGAGCACTGCTTCCTCTTCATTACACTCCCTGTGCTCTCCTAAGTGCAGTATAATTACAAGTACTCACTGGACTTGTAATTAGACTACGCGGCTGCAAGGTAGGCGACGTGCAATGTAAGGAAGAGGAGGCAGCACCATCTCCTCTCCAAATAGCTGATTAGCGGGGGTGCTAGGTGTTGGACCCCCACCAATCAGACATTGAAGACCTGTTCTGAGGATAGGTCATCAATATATACTGCCTGCATCAACACCACTCGGGAGGAGCATGGGGAGGAGCTGAGGCTCGTTCCTGCCGGCTAGCTCGTGATCTACCTGGACACCCAGTTATGTCCCTGTTATGTCCCTGCTTACCCCACGCTTGGTCTGGATGTGAGGGGATCCTGTCGGTGGATGGGTGGTCCGGATTTCTCCCTGGGAGCTGTTGTGCGGTGTGCGTGCGGCCCCGGGTGGAGGCGAGAGGCGGAGAGGCTTGGTCCGTTCTCTCGTGAGACTTCGGAGCAGGCGTCCCACGTGACCGGAGCCTGTCCGGTGAAGTGCCGGGGAGCCTGAGAGGGGGAAGCGCTCCTGCCCGGGACGAGGATTGGCGGCTTCGGTGGGCTGATATTGGAAGGAAGGGGGCTCCGTTCTTTTTCACCCTGACCCCCCCTGTAAGACCTGCGGTTGCTGTCCCCCGGTGGAATAGGGAGAAGAGGAGTTATTGACCGGCATTGGTTGAGTTCCGTGGTCTCCTTGGACGTGGGTGAGATCTGCCAGTGGCAGAAAACGTTATTGTGGCCCTCCAATCCTCCGCTGGACTATGATTTATAAAATTTACTCGTTCACGGCAGTAGAAGGCTGGTATGGCCCCTAGGTTGCAATATTAAGCGTATAAGATGACATAAGCCGGGGCAGTGAACTCATTGTGGCCCCTGCAGCCGTGCGGGACGTTAAGTTATAATACTAACTCGGCTGGTCCATAAGCCTGCCGTAGTGAACCTATTGTGGCCCCGGTAGCCGTGCTGGACTATACCTTATAATACTAACCAATCGGGCTGGCAGCAAAAGCTCGTGGCAGTGAATTCAACGTGGCCCCTATAGCCGTGTTGAACTATAAGTCATAATTTTAATTAATCGCGCTGCCCGCATAAGTCTGGGGTAGGGAACTTAATGTGGCTCTTGTAGCCGTGCTGGACTATAAGGTATAATATTAACTAACTGTGTTGGACGCATAAGCCTGTGGCAGTGATCTCATTGTGTCCTTTGTAGCCGTCCTGGACTATAAGTTATAATACTATCTGGCCGCATAAGCCTGTGGCAGTGAACTTATTGTGGCCCTTGTAGCTATCCTGGTCTATAAGTTATAATTTCTATCCGCGCTGGTCGTTTAAGTGTGTGGCAGTGAATTCACGGTGGCCTCAGTAGTCGTGCTGGACTAAAAGTTACATTATTAACCGCGCTGGCCCCATAACTCTGTGGCAGTGAAGTCATTGTGGCCTTTGTAGCCTTCCCGGGCTCTAAGTTATAATACTAGCCGCGTTGGTCGTATAAGTCTGTCGCAGTGAAAATATTCTGGCCCCTGTAGCCGTGCTGGACTTTAAGTTACAATACTAACCCCGTTGGTCGTACAATCCGGCGGCAGTGAACTCAGTGCGGCCCCTGGAGTTGCTCTGGACTATAAGTTATAATACTAACGGTGCCGGCCGCACAAGCCTGTGGCAGTGAATTCCTGTGTCTCCGGTAGCCGTGCTGGTCTTTAATGCTACAATATTATCTGTGCTGGTTACATAGCCTGTGGCAGTGAAATTATTGTGGCACCTGTTTTCCGTGGTGGACTTTAAGTTATAATACTAACACTGCTGGTTGCATTGCCTGTGGCAGTGAATCTATTTGTGGCCCCTGTATCCGTGTTGGACTTTAAGCTATAATACTAATCCTGCTCTTACTGGGGGCATAGGGGTGCTCGTAATGAGTACTAAGGTCAAGAAAGCAGAAGCCATGGCTAAGGAAAGGGAAAAAAAGGATAGGCGGGTGTCGGGGAAAGTTGATCAGTACTTTGGGTCCCCCGCTGGCAAAGATAAGGAGTTAGCAAAACCTAGGGGTTTGCAAGTGGACAGTAATGATGACTCTGTTCATCTGGGCATAGATAAGCCGCTGAACCCCATTGAACATCCAGACTGGCTGGGGGACTTGATGCAGGCCATAAAGAAGTGTAACAACTCCATAGGGGGCTTATCTTTAAAGGTGGACTCTATTGGTATGGACATTTCTATTATTAAAAATGAAATGAATAAAGTCCGGGAGAGAATGGGGGAGGCGGAACAAAGGGTTAGTGATCTGGAAGACTTTATGGTAGAAATGAAAAAAAAAATGGAGTTGATCGGAAAAGATAATGAGGCTTTGAAGCAAAAAGTAACTGATTTAGAGAATAGGTCCCGCCGCTCTAATCTGCGAATTGTAGGTCTCCCGGAGGGAGTCGAAGGAAAGGACTCAGTATTATTTATCCAGAATTGGCTTAAAGACACCATGGGCCAAGAATACCTGTCTAAGAACTTCTGTATTGAAAGGGCACATAGGATCCCGGCCAAGCCCCAGGCTCCGGGAGGATTTCCCCGACCAATGATCATCAAATTGTTAAGTTATGTAGACCGGGACATGATACTGCGTAGGAAGAGAACTTTAGGGGAGGTCTGTTACAATAAGAGCGTAATCTCCATATATCCTGACTATGCTCTGGACACTCAAAAGAAACGAGTCTCCTTTTTACAAGTCAAAAAGCGCCTCCAATTAAATAATATTAAATATTTTCTCCTCTTCCCGGCGAAATTGAGGATGGTATATAATGAAAAAACATTGTTTTTCTTAAGTCCAGAAGAAGCCACAATATGATTGGACAATAAGGGTTTGAAGTAACAGTTAATTTTTTCTTTAAGTTAGAGCTATGAGCCGGTATAAGCTCAGTTGAGAGGGTCGTGCATGGCTCTTGCGGGATCCATGTGCGTTCCACAAGGTGGGGGTGGGGGTGGGTTTTTTATGTGTTTTTTTTTTTTCTGGTTTTCCACTGTGCAGAGGGTTTATACTTTTTTTTTTTTTTTTTTCATCTTAGGGTAAGATTAACACATTAAGGACACATGGGGGAAGTGAGTATTTGTGCATGGAATGTTAGAGGGATAAGGGAACGAAACAAGAGGCAAGCAATTTTTGACTATGTTAAGAAATATTCTCCAGGTATTTTTTGTTTTATAGAAACACATTTGACTAAGGAAGATAAAGGTATTTTGTATAAGATATGGTGGGGTTCTCAGTATAATTCATACCACACAAGATACTCACGTGGGGTGTCGGTGGTGTTTCACAGGAAACTTGATTGGGTGGAATATGATAGTATAATAGATTTTGAAGGGAGGTATATCTTTTTTATTTGGGAAAATTAATGCACTGTGTTGTATATTGATTTTTATGTATAATCCGCCACCGTTTAACTTATCAATATTACAAGAAGCTTTCAAATTTATCCAGGGGAAAAAGGAGTGTCCTGTTTTAATCCTGGGTGATTTGAATTGCGTGATGGACGAGGAGCTTGATAGATGTAGAGTGGTAGCCAAAAAAAAGATTCCCTCAACTTCAGCTTTGAACAAAATGTTAAAGGAGATGGGGCTGTTAGATTTGTGGCGCATGAGGTACCCGGAGGTGAGGGCTTACTCATGCTGGAATAAAACCTGCAACACCTTGTCCAGAATAGATCTTGCTCTTGGGGACGAAAGGTTTCTTGCATGCGTAAAAGATGTAAAATATCTCTCAAGAACTATATCTGACCACTCTCCCCTATTGGTGTCGATAAATACGGGCGATAACAGCGTCAAGGGGACATGTAAATTAAATGCCCACTGGCTGAATTTAATTCAGGACAAAATCCTTATAGAGAAAGATCTCTCAGAAATTTTCAAGTTGAATTGGGGGTCTGCACCAGACTATATTGTCTGGGATGCAATGAAAGTGGTTATCAGAGGTAGATACATAGGGGTGATAAATAGTCTTAGGAAAAGATTCCGGGTTAAGGAGCAGCAATTGAACGATAAGGTAGTGGAGTTTGAGAAACGTTATTGCACAGATAAAACAAGTGAAAACCTAAGTAATTTATCGGAGGCCCAAGATGAGTTAAAACAATTTCTTATTCAAAAAGCGGATAATCAATTAAAATTTTTGGGTAAGAAAATTTTTTTAGAAGCAGGCACCCCTAATAGGAGATTAATATCTATTATAACCAATCAAAAAGGCCCCAAGAGAATTAGTGCTATTAAAACTGAGGATGGAGTAGTGGTTAACTCCCCGAGGGAAATTCTGGGGGAGTTCGTTAAGTTCTACAGACGTTTGTATAGAACAGAGGTGAATTACACTGGAGAGCAACTCAATCATTACTTAGATAATATCGACTTTCCCAGGATCTCAGTACAGCAAAGGCTAAAACTTGATCAGTCCATAACTCAGTCCGAGATTGATGATGCGGTGATTCGTTCCAGGGGTAAGGCTACCCCAGGTAGGGATGGGATTCCCTTAGAGCTGTATAGGGAACATAAGATGATATTGACTCCCGCCTTATTAAGAGTCTTGGAGTCATCAATTAAGAGAGGGGAGCTCCCGGATTCTATGAGAATGGCGGAAATTGTTATGATCCTGAAAGAGGGTAAAGATCCTAGTAGAGTCGAGTCCTATTGGCCCATTTCGCTATTGAATAGTGATGTGAAAATATTCGCCAAAGTACTTACGAATAGATTATCTAGGGTTATTACGGGGCTGGTGGATGAAGATCAATGCGGCTTCGTCCCTGGTAGAGAGGCGAGGACTAATATTCATAGACTCTATAGTAATATGCAGTTTGCGGAGGAGGGTGGCCCCCACTCCATCCTGTCATTGGACGCAGTTAAAGCCTTTGACAGGGTGGAGTGGGGGTATCTTTGGGAGGTTCTGAATAGATTTGGTTTTGGGAAAGAATTTATCCATATGATTAGGGTCCTTTATAATAGGGCCAAGGCGGTCATTGGCATTGCAGGGGGTGAGTCAGAAGCTTTCACTTTAGAAAGGGGTACAAGGCAGGGGTGCCCTCTCTCCCCGCTCCTATTTGCCCTGAGCATCGAGCCCTTGGCTATTAAGATTAGAAGTTGTGAGACTATCGGGGGGTTCGGGGCGCGGGGAGAGAGGGACAAAATTTCTTTATATGCTGATGACTTGTTGTTGTACCTAAAAGAGCCTGCTGAGGCTCTCCCCTGGGTTATGAGGCTGATCCAGGAAAATGGTTTTTTTTCTGGATTAGCCATTAACTGGCAAAAGTCAGTAATGTTACCCCTCGGGAGACAGTTAGAGCTCGACCATACTGATTTGAAGATTTTAGGTAAGGGGGAGGACTTTAAGTATCTGGGAGTCCGGGTATCAAGGGAGATCACGGATTTCAATAAATTGAATACGATGGAGGTCATCAGGGGGATAAAAGGGAAAGAAGAAACTTGAAATAGGCTATTTTTAACGAAGGTGGATAAAATAGTGTTGATTAAGTCGATCCTTCTCCCAAAACTCCTGTTCCTTTTTGGTTCCGCCCCCATTTGGATTGAGGATATATATATGAGAAAAATTGTAAGCATGTTTAATGCATTAATTTGGGGGAGGAAAAGGGTCCGCATGAAATTAGATTATCTCTATGTGGGAAAAGACGCGGGTGGTCTTGCCGTCCTGGCTATTAGGTCCTACTTCTTGTCCTCACAGCTGTATAAACTGGTCAAATGGAGAAGTGACAACTTGGTAACCTTTCTTATCAAGGAGGTTGGCATAGGAGTTAGGGATGTCTTTCAGTTGTTGGAATCACGATTCCTCACGGATAGAAGGTGGACGCAGTTCCTAGTTGTGAGGAATCTAGTAAGGACATGGGATGAAATTAAAAGGGTGACAGATCAGGTCGGGACTTTTGGATTTGCTCCTCTAATAAACAAGCTTTTCTTCAAGGGATCAGATGAACCTATATGGAAAATTAGGGTCAGTGGGGCTGAACGAAATTTATTCCCAGGGTAAATGCTTAAGATGGGAAGATGCAAAAGCAAAATTTGGATTAAATCAAAGCGACTGGTTTGACTACACCAGGTTGAAAATTACAGTGGAAAAGAAATTAAGGGAACCAGGTTGGAATATGATCAATCCCAAGGCTTATTAAAGCATCTGGTTCAAAATGAGATCCGTAAGAAAGAAATAGCATGCTTAATATAACATGATAAGAGGAGGCATATCGACCTGTTTTACTAGTAAAGGAAAGCGGGAGAAAGACTTAGAAGGGGT
>ONZH01017318.1:0-34187 GCA_900303285.1 Rhinella marina | reverse complement strand
GATCGCATTCCAAATTTTCCTAGGAGGGGGCAGACTGGGGGGAAGGAGGTTGAGGTGGAGGAGCCAGAGGAGTGCTCCCTTGGGTAACGTGGGTGGACTGCGAGGAAGACTGACTGGTGGACAAATTACTTGAAGCATTGTCCGCAATCCACAACATCAGCTGTTCGCACTGTTGTGGTTTCAACAGTGCTCTACCACGTGTCCCTGTAAGTTGAGACATGAAGCTAGGGAGTGTAGCTCTGCGGCGTTCCCCTGCTCCCTCATCAGCAGGTACTGTCTCACCCTGCCCAGGACCACGGCCTCTGCCCCCTGCAGTAATTGAATGCCCACGCCCACGCCCTCGGCCCTTAGCCCTGGGGTTCAACATTTTCTGTATATAAGTGTATTATATAAAAAATAAAATAAAATAAATGGGCCTGCTGTACTGAAACCCACAAACTTGTTCAATCTGAACAAGTGAATATAAAGGTGGATAAGTTAGAGCTAAATTACGTATGTTATTACGTACCGTGCAGTATGGAGCAATTACACGTAAACTATTAGATTAGGCAGACTTGGTCTGCTTAATTGCAACCCAGACAAATGTCGCACAGAGATTTTTGTAATGTAGCTGTATAAGTGAGAGCAAAAGACCTTTTTTACTGACGTGACGTACAGAATGGGTCACCTGGACAGAAAATACGGATTGTGGTGACTGAACAGCTGATCTGTGACACACAGAATGGTTACACACAGCTGTGTGAAATGCATTTGTATCACTGATATAAAACAACAAAAAAACTATTTTTTTATATATTGTCCTGTCCCCGGACATGTTTCTATTCATTGACATGTATATGTGTTATTCTGCTTTGCCTTTTGTTTCTTGTCCCTCCTGTCTTCCTGTTCTCTAGCTGCAGTGTCATTAACTCCTCCCCTCTCTCTCATGTTAGCAGCCATTTTCTCATGTTAGAAGAGCATGTATCTGTATGTTCCTGCTACCCTGGTTCATTATATCCTTTTCACACCGTTGTAACCAGCATTTTCACAAGATTTCTGCACCAAATAAACCTGAAATCTTCCTACAGTGCCTCTACAATGGAGTTGACGCTATCTGACAATATGTGACTTGGTGTGAGTATTGGTTGAAGCACAGATACCGACTATCTATAAACCCCCATGCTTACAGCCAGGTTGTTGAGTCAGAATAGTGAAAAGGATTACAAGACTGCCAGATACAGCTGTAGGGACAGTGATTAAGCTACTTCACAGATACAGCCAGCCATAGCAGCTACCTGCAGCGTCCCAAGGGATCATCAGTGTGTGTAACTGAGCCTCAGTGCAGAATCTCCCACCATACTACCAGCTAGCAGCCTGCTATCTCCCTTCAGTGTACTCCAACATCCTGCGTGTATTGCATCATCATGGCAGAGAGACACTCAGTGCAGGGAAGCATCGATCTCAGTCTGCAGTCCAGTGATAAGAACAAACGCTCTGTTAAGCCTACATGGAAGGTCAGAGAGAATCTTGAAAGCCTGCAGCATGAACTTTCATCAGACATTATGAATCTGTGGCAAAAATTACAGACTCTTATCTCCACCATTTCCTTGCCTGAATATAAGGTATTACCACTAGAGGGAGCCCTGGAGCAGCTGTTCACTATGCATGAGCAATACAAACTGAAGTGTGAAGGATATGAAAGCATTCTGAAAAGAATCAGTACACAGGACAGTCTAGAAGAATTGCAAAACTTCCAACATCTTAATGCTGATCGAGATGGCTTAATATATGAAACGAAGTCTAAAATAAAGGCAAGAATTGCGCAACTTCAGGAAACAACATCTTGTATTTCTGAGTCCACAAGACGTTCAAAACACACGTCTAGGTCGCGATCTTCAAAATATTCCATGCTCAGTGAGCAGCTTATAAAGGCGCGTGCTGAAGCAGAAGCTACTAAGATTCAGGCCACCTTTGCGCTAAAGAAAGCGGAAATGGAAGTGGCTGCAGCGCAGAAGGAAGCGCAAATGGAAGCAGATGCCGTAAAAAGAAAGGCAGAAATAGAAGCTCTGCAGAAACAGTGTGAGCATGCTACAGCCATGGCAAGGTTGAAGGTCCTAGAACAAGCAGCCAGTGAGAGTGAAAGAGACAGTGTCGCCTTGAGTGGAATGGATGCAGAGGATCCTCTCAAACGTACTAGAGACTATGTGCTAAGCCAAAACAGTGAAACCCAGATTGCTACTAATGTTCTTGACCATACAGATATTTCTTCGGAGCGACAACACATGGTTCCTTCTGCAACACCCCAAAATCAAGGTCAGTACAACACTCTGCCTGTTCATCATCCTGATACTTCATGCTACATAAATCACCATGGCCCTACACCTCAGCAAGCTCATCACAGAAGCACTCAGGTGCAAGCCAAAATGCTAAACCCTGACATCATAACATCATACCCACTCACAGCTAAGCCTATGGACAGTAAACCACCTCCTGGGCTAAATGCCTATGCAACCTCATTTACGCCTGTGTTTCTTAGCCAGAACACCGGAAACAATGTGACCAACATTACTCGGCCAGCAATTCCTTGTCCAAGCTCAGAGCGAACAGACATGTCAGAGTTTGCAAGATACATGTTACGCCGTGAACTTACTAAAACCGGACTTACAAGGTTTGATGACCAGCCTGAGAACTACCGAGGTTGGAAATGTGCCTTCAGAACCGCAATTAGTGACCTCGGCATCACCGCTGCTGAAGAGCTAGATCTGTTGATCCGATGGATGGGCCCACAGTCCACAGAACGTATTAAGAGACTCAGATCTGTCCACATTGGTAATCCAGCAGCAGGCCTCACAGCTGCCTGGGAAAGACTAGAGCGAACCTATGGCAGTCCTGAAGCGATTGAGAATGCTCTTTTCAAACG
This sequence comes from Rhinella marina, assembly GCA_900303285.1. NCBI lineage: Eukaryota > Metazoa > Chordata > Amphibia > Anura > Bufonidae > Rhinella > Rhinella marina. The sequence continues at coordinate 31,288 of ONZH01017318.1, read as the reverse complement.
GTTGCAAGGTTTTCCAAGGATATCTGGCAAGGACAACCAGAAATTCCAAGAGCTTAGTGACCTACTTTCAGAGCTCCGACTGGCCAAGACAGACACTCATCTACCTGGTCTTAGCTACTTAGATACCGCTCGTGGGGTAAACCAAATAGTTTCCAAGCTGCCATATGGCATTCAAGAAAAATGGACTACAGTTGGGTCAAGATATAAAAGAGAAAATCAAGTTTCCTTTCCCCCATTTGACTACTTCTGTGAGTTTATCAGTAACATTGCAGAATCCAAGAATGATCCAAGCTTTTCCTATGGTGAGTCCAGCGGCCCTGGTTCACCTCCTACTAAATATGACAGCTCACGCTCCGAGTACAGAAAACACAGAGGTCCAGTGTCAGTAAAAAAGACTGATGTTCTTCCCACTTCCACATCAGCTTCTGAGGAGCCCAGCCGTAAGAACAAGCAAGGTGAAAAGGTTGAAAACCCCAATCGCCTATGTCCTATTCATAAGAAGCCGCACCCTCTGAAGAAGTGTATTGGCTTCAGAAGAAAACCACTCCAAGAGCGCAAGGAGCTGCTAAAGAAGTTTGGAGTGTGTTACAGATGTTGTGCTTCCACTGAACATGTTGCTAAAGACTGTAAAACTGCTATAAAATGCATAGAATGCGACAGTGAGAACCACATACAAGCTCTTCACCCATCTCAGTCCAGCCCTACATCACCTACAAATCTCCTTCCTCCAACAAAGCATGGCGGGGAGAACACAGATCAAGCATCAAGTCCTACCTCAGTATCTTCTTCATGTACAGAAGTCTGCGGAGAAGACCTTGCTGACAAGTCCTGCGCAAGGATCTGCCTAGTCAATGTGTACCCCAAGGGTCAGCCAGAAAAGACGTTAAAGGTGTACACCATCCTGGACGACCAGAGCAACCGTTCACTTGCAAGGTCAGAACTCTTTGATCTGTTTAATTTAAAAGGAGATGTCTACCCATATACCTTGGGCACTTGTAGTGGCATTACAGAGGTTTCGGGAAGAAGAGCCAGTGGACTTATAGTAGCTTCCCTAAAGGGAAATTTAGAGGTACCCTTGCCCACACTTGTTGAATGCAACCAGATACCATCTAACAGAGAGGAGATCCCTACACCAGAAGCTGCTCTCCATCACCCTCATCTAAGAGCCATAGCCAGTGAAATACCAGCCCTAGATAAGGATGCAGAGATCCTACTTCTACTGGGAAGGGACATTCTCAGGGTGCACAAAATACGTCAGCAAATTAATGGACCACATGATGCACCATTTGCCCAGCACCTCGATTTAGGCTGGGTTATTATAGGCAATGTCTGTGTTGACCGAATGAAAAGGCCTACCAAGATATCCTCATTTAAGACACATATATTGCCAAATGGTCGCAGCACTTATTTTCAGCCATGCCCACATCATTACCAGGTGAAAGAAAAGATGAGTAACTGTAAGGGGCAGCATGACCAGCAAGATGACATGAACATTTGCCTTCCATGGGATGACAGCCTTGGATCTACAGTGTTCAATACTACAAGTGATGACAACAAGTTGGGACCTACTAGAGAAGATAAAGAATTTCTCAAGGTGATGGATAAGGAATTCACTCAAGACGATTCCAACAGCTGGGTAGCACCTTTACCTTTCCGTACTCCAAGAACAAAACTACCAAACAATCTGCAGCAAGCAATCTCAAGATTTTCCTCTTTAAAGCGCACCTTAAAGAGAAAACCAGAGATGGAAAAACACTTTGTAGACTTCATGCAGAAAGTGTTTGACAAAGATCATGCAGAACCTGCGCCACCACCAAGAGAAGGAGAAGAATGCTGGTACCTGCCATCCTTCGGTGTGTATCACCCTCGGAAACCTGACCAAATCAGAGTGGTGTTTGATTCTAGTGCACAGTGTGAAGGTGTGTCTCTCAACAATATGCTCCTCACTGGCCCTAACCTAAACAACAGTCTTTTGGGGGTCCTAGTCCGCTTCAGACAAGAATCCGTTGCAGTAATGGCCGACATCCAACAGATGTTTCATTGCTTCATTGTTAAAAAGGACAACAGAAACTATCTTAGGTTTCTATGGCACAAGGACAACGATGTCCACAAGGAAGTCATAGATTACCGGATGAAGGTGCATGTCTTCGGCAACAGCCCGTCTCCTGCTGTAGCAATCTATGGACTGAGAAGGACAGCCAAACAAGGTGAGAAGGAGTATGGTTCTGATGCTCGTCAGTTTGTTGAGAGAAATTTCTATGTTGATGATGGACTTAAATCTTTTCCCACAAGTAAAGAGGCAGTTGATCTTCTTACCAGAACACAAGAGATGCTGTCTACTGCGAATCTCAGACTTCACAAGATCATTTCCAATAGCCATGAGGTAATGAAAGCCTTTCCCTCAGATGATCATGCTGTCAACTTGAAGGACCTTGATCTCAGTTCTGATGCTCCTCCAGTACGCAGCCTAGGGTTGCTGTGGAACATTGAACAAGATTCTTTTACGTTCCAAGTGTCCGCTTGTGACAAACCTTTCACCAAGCGAGGAGTGTTGTCTGTTGTGAACAGTATTTATGATCCTGTTGGGTTCATAGCGCCCATCACCATCCAAGGCAAGATACTGCTAAGACAGCTTACCACTGAAAATACGGACTGGGACACTCCGCTACCTATTGAGAGACAACAAAGGTGGGAAAAATGGAAAAGGTCTCTGAAAGTATTAGAACAACTCCAAGTCCCACGTTGTTATGCCCCCAGTTCCATTTCAGCTGCCATCAGAAAGGAAGTCCACATCTTCTCTGATGCCTCAGTGGAAGCCATAGCTGCAGTGCAGCTGCAGATCTCAGGATCACAGGAGCAAGCAATGAGACACATTGTGGATTTGTCCTAGGTAAGGCCAAACTAACCCCTAAACCTGCACACTCTATACCGAGACTTGAGCTTTGTGCAGCCGTATTAGCAGTTGAAATCGCTGAAGTAATACGAGATGAAATGGACATTGTAATTGATTCGTTTACATTTTACACTGATAGCAAAGTCGTGCTCGGTTATATACATAACCAGACTAAACAATTCTACATGTATGTCAGCAACCGAGTAGAACGCATCAGAAGTTTCTCTACTCCTGAACAGTGGCAGTATATCTCCACGGAACTTAACCCTGCTGATCGCGGAACAAGACCTGCACCAATTGCACATCTTTTAGATCACATGTGGTTGTCTCCCCCAAGGTACCTGTGTGAGGAACCTTGTCCGACTCCTTCCAATGATGTTTTTGAGCTAGTTGATCCTGACACTGATAGGGAAATCAGACCCACAGGCTCCACGCTGTACACTTCTGTAACTTCAAGGGTTAAGCTGAACTCACATCGCTTTGAGCGTTTCTCGACTTGGTCATCTATTGTGCGAGCTATCGCCAGATTAATTCACATCTCTTACTGCTTTGCCAAGGACACACCATCCCAGTGTCATGGGTGGCATATATGTAAGGAATACTCTACAGCTACAGACCTTGAACATGCTGAACAAGTCATCATCCGTTGTGTTCAACAAGAAGTGTATCGTCAGGAGATAGACATTATCTCGAAAAACAACAGTTTGTCCAAGAGTAGTGCACTCTACAAACTCAATCCAGTGTTTGACCACCATCAATTACTGAGAGTGGGCGGTCGGATACAGAAATCTGACCTGTGTACCAAGGAACAAAATCCTATCATCATACCAGGTGCACATTATATTGCTACGCTGCTGATCAGACACCATCATGAGCGAGTACAGCACCAAGGCAGACAGTTTACTGAGGGCGCCATTAGGTCAGCCGGTTTTTGGATTGTGGGCATGAAGAGATGTATTCCTTCCGTACTCCACAAATGTGTTAAGTGTCACAAGTTAAGAGGAAGACAGCAACAGCAGCAAATGGCAAACCTACCAGCAGACCGCCTAAGTACGGATCCGCCTTTTACTTATGTCGGGGTCGATGTCTTTGGCCCATGGTCAGTAGCTACTCGTAGAACCCGTGGCGGAGCTGCAAATAGCAAACGATGGGCAGTCCTGTTTACCTGTCTCAGCATTCGAGCAGTGCACATTGAAGTGATTGAATCTATGGATGCTTCTTGCTTCATCAATGCCCTTCGAAGATTCTTCTCCATTCGTGGACCTGTCAAACAGTTGAGGTCCGACTGCGGTACCAACTTTGTGGGAGCCTGCAAAGAACTACAACTAGACAACTTCTTATCTAACAATGGGTGTACTTGGGTGTTTAACCCTCCACATTCATCTCATATGGGAGGATCCTGGGAACGCATGATTGGAATTGCACGCAGAATACTTGACTCAATGCTAATGGACAACAAGTCTTCCTTGCTTACTCATGAGACATTGGTCACTTTCCTTGCCGAAGTATCTGCCATAATCAACGCAAGGCCTTTAGTTCCAGTTTCCTCAGACCCTGATTCTCCAATCATCCTTACTCCAGCGACACTTCTTACCCAGAAGATTGGAACCGCTGATATTCCTCCAGGCACCTTCGACCACAGTGACATCTACAGACGCCAGTGGAAACAGGTTCAACATCTGTCTAATGTGTTTTGGCATCGGTGGAAGAGAGAGTATCTCCACATGCTTCAAAGCCGTCATAAATGGCAGACTTCAAAACCTAACCTCCAGGAGGGCGATCTTGTTCTCTTAAAGGATAAAGAAGCCCATCGTAATGAATGGCCTATGGGTCTCATCACTAAGATCATCCCTAGTGACGATGGGAAGACTCGTAAAGTGGAAGTCAAGGTGACAAAGGGAGGTTCAGCAAAGGTTTTCTTCCGTCCTATCCACGAACTAGTGCTTCTTCTTCCAAGAGAGGAAGTTACCTGAATGACTTGGATACCCTACACAGCTTATGGCGGGGAGCACATCACTATGGACTATGGCTGTGTCATCATTGAATCATTTCACCTGTGGATTACAGCGTGGGTTGGTGGAAGTGTTTGCCGTTGCGGCTTCCCCAATCCGAAGATGGGTTTGTTGAACTTCTTTCAGTTTTCCTTTGGACTTTCTAGACATTGTTCCAATTTCGGAATATATTGAAATCTAGATTTCAGACGGGGAGTGTCCTGTCCCCGGACATGTTTCTATTCATTGACATGTATATGTGTTATTCTGCTTTGCCTTTTGTTTCTTGTCCCTCCTGTCTTCCTGTTCTCTAGCTGCAGTGTCATTAACTCCTCCCCTCTCTCTCATGTTAGCAGCCATTTTCTCATGTTAGAAGAGCATGTAATCTGTATGTTCCTGCTACCCTGGTTCATTATATCCTTTTCACACCGTTGTAACCAGCATTTTCACAAGATTTCTGCACCAAATAAACCTGAAATCTTCCTACAGTGCCTCTACAATGGAGTTGACGCTATCTGACAATATGTGACTTGGTGTGAGTATTGGTTGAAGCACAGATACCGACTATCTATAAACCCCCATGCTTACAGCCAGGTTGTTGAGTCAGAATATATATTGTTTTTTTTAATTTTTTTTTATATATATATAGATATATATATATTTTTAACGTGACGTGCAGAAACTATCAGAGAGTAAACTCAGCCCCTGCTGACTGTGGCTATTTTGACTGCAACCCAGACAAATGTCGCACAGAGATTTTTCTAATGTAGCTGTATCAGTGAAAGCAAAAGACCGTATTTGATTACGTGACGTACAGTATGGGTCCCCTTGGCAGAAAATACGGATTGTGGTTTGTGGTGAGTGGACAGCTGAACTGTGACACACAGAATGGTTCCACACTGCTGTATGAAATGGATTTGTATCACTGAGATATAACAATAAACAAAAGGGTTATATATAGCGATAGCTGCACTACTAGTGCCAGCCAGCCAGCCCAGCCAGGAGACAAAAAAAAATGTCTTGTAGCCCTTAGAAGGGCTGTTGGGTTCTTTTAAGATCACTCCTGCCTAACAGAGAACTAAATCCAGGTCCTAACACTCTCCCTGAAACGCAGCAGCTCTATCCCTAACGACGTCCAGACAGCATCGGAGCCGAGCACCGCGGGCAGTCACTAGTATATTCCAGGGTCACGTGTTCAGGCCAGCCAACCCCTGCTATCGATATGTAAGGGCCCCACGTGATGCTGGGTGTGCCGCAGAGTCTCCTGGCTTGTGATTGGCTGAGTTTATAGGCTCCAAAAAATGCACAATGCGGAAGATGCCATTTTCTCGAGCATGGCGAGATACTCGTCCGAGCAGCGAACACTTACGAGTACCGTAATACTCAGATGAGCATGCTAGCTCATCTCTATTAACCTTCTTAGGCTTTTTAAAAGTTGGGTAGTATGTGTGTGTAGTGTATATGTGGTATATGTGTATTTTTGTGTGTGTACCATGTATATGGTGTATGTATGTTGCATATATATGATGTATATGTAAACGTGTCGTGACGCCGCATGTCCGCCATTGAGTAGGGAACTTGTTGTTAAAAATTTGAATCCCACCTCTGTCCGTAGCCCCGTAGTCATATATTTCGCTGCCGTATTATGAGTACTAAATGTGGCTTGATAATAACGAGCTTAAAACTGGAGACCTTTTGATTCAGATCAAATTTATACAGACCCGAATTGAATCAGCTGACCAATAAGGCTTGAATTTGAATTTGAAAAAAACTTGCTCATCACTAGTGATAATATTTGTTTCTGGAACTGTGAATCCATCTTATCGCCTGTAATAGAAAATAATTTTTTTTTTCTTCTTTCATGTAAAAGGTGAATTTATTAGATACAGATGACATTGCACACTGCAAAACAATACAAGAACAAATAATTGGAGAAATAAAAGCTAGCATAACATTAGACTCTGAGCTTTATAATGTTTGTCATAAAGCACAGTTTATGTTCTGAGCTAAAGGACAGAGCATAAAAAGTTAAGCCCAAATTGGCTTCACAGCTACATGAAAGGATTTAGAAAAAAAAGAAAGAAGAATATTTCAGAAAGTAAGTAATGATAGAATAGGTATCAAAAGGTCATTCTATTGTGATGGAGGTGGTAGTTCTCCTTTATAATAGGTATTGGATTCATCTGCTCCTAAGGTTAAAACAATGAGAACATTCACATATTTTGATGCCTACTGCATCAAACTGCCTATTGTGTGCATTAAGTTTTTCTTTGAAAGAATGAGAGTGAAGACCAGAACTGCAAATAAAGCCTGGGGACACACCCCATGATTTATCACAATTTTCATAGAAATCTGTAACAAAACAGTATTGTACACTGAGGGGGTGATTTACTATTCTGAAATGCGCCTAAATTAGATTTATTTCTGGCGCAGATGGCAGCACAACAGTTAGTTGTGCCGCTATCTGCGACTTTGCCCTACTCACGCCAGGTCTAAAATTCTGGGCATGGCGTGAGTGGGGAAGGGGACAGGTCGGCAGGCCAGTCTCATTTTCCATTTTCTACGCCTGTTTTAGGCATAGAAAATGGTCTAAATGTAAGACAGCTTGGAAGCTGTCTTATATTTAGACTGGGGCTGGATGCGCCAAAGTTATGGAGAGGCCGGTGCCTCTTCATAACTTTGACGGAACCACCGCCAGCTATGGGTCTTTATTAGGATTGGCGTCTAAAACGCTGGTCTTAATAAATGTGACCCTTAATGTTTTTCAAAAATGTATATTGATGGCCTGTGGTTAGGTTATAGTAAGTGATTGGAAGAGGTTAAATCCTAAGATTACAAACTGAAGCACCAAGAAGAAAATTCGGCTTTGCAGCGAACTCCCTGAAATTCAAATTGAATTTGCGGAGTTTGGTTCACTCAACACTAGTACCTGCAATGCTGAGCCATCAAAAATTTGATTTGATGAAATTCTAATTTTCTAGGAAATTTGTGACAAATTCATTTTGTGTAGATTCATTCCCTTAATCCCTGGCATTTATCCTTATAGACTGCACATTTCCTTTCAGTCCCATTTTCTTCTACACATATTCAGTTTACAATGCTGGTCCGGGAGCCCACTCTACCATATATCTGCAGTCTAGCTCTAACCAGCTAATACGTAAATTTTGTCTCCAACCTACAATGGCGTTCTATGTTATTTTGTACTCCACCTACCACTCCTTCCAGTGATACCTATAAAAACAGTCCAAGTGTCTATAAAGGAAGGTATAAAACATTTGTAAAGTTTTATGTTTGCATTTTTCACAAAATCTTTCATTTAAGAACTGTACTTGCCATCTCTTCAAGTGTACATCACTCTTGACTGTAAGATTTGAAGCATATAAAAATAGTCCTATTGTGAGATTTTACCAACTAATCCTGTTTTAATAATATGTACTGGAGTGTAATAATCCTCTCAGGACATGGGAGTTAAAGGACATGGCTGGCAGCAGGGTAGGAGGCAGTGGAGCGTGGCTCAGCATGACAAATCATGGAAGTAGGTACCTCCTTGATGAACTGTAGCTCGTGCCTCGGAGATGGACAACATAACATTACTCTAGTACACACATCTTTAACCGCAAGTATTTTTTTCCTGATAATTTAACTTAAAATACCTTATTAAATTACTGACTCATTTTACAAGCATATTTCATAAGTACATCCTCTCCCTTTCTTATATGGAATAGTTTTTTTATTATATAAAAATGCCCTTTTTTTTAAAACCTAAAACAATTTCCATCTTCAATGTGGCCTTTATCTCTCGCAAGTCGAGCTCAAGTAATCAGCGGATCTTCTTGACAAGCAAATTGAGATTCTGGCTAGCTTGACAAGAAAATTAGAGTTAATTAGCAATTACTTTATGCAATGCTATGCTCATATCTTTAAATCACTTACATTTTTATCTTTATCACATTATTGTTCTAACTAGAGTACACTACCATTGGAAAAGCGTTTCTATCACCACAGCAACTTTTTAACTTCATTAAACGTTGCCATCAAGTGAACTGCATCTTCATCTGATTGAAGAGTATTTTCTGTTATCTATTAAGAAGCTTTAAATACTTATATGTTAAAATTCCTCAGCCAGTGGAAATGTACAGCAAATAACAGTTGAGAAGTGAGAAACAGGGTAATTCAAAATCAAGTAACACAATTGAAAGAAAATATGAATAGTTTATATACAGAATACAGCACTAGCAATTGGTTATCAGAACCCAATTTTGACATGGTCAAGATGCCAAGACTGGTAATTGTGCCAGTTAAAGGGAATCTGTCACCAAGAAATCATTATTAAATCAGGCACAACACCTTGTAGGGCTAACTGGATGTATTAAAACTTTTCATTTAGCAATCCCTTGCTTTGTTCCGTAGAGACAATAATCATTTTAATCCGTATTGAAATAAGCAGGGTTGGCCCAAGCCACTCTATTCACTCTTGCTCCTCTTTCTTCCTCTGCCAACCCCCCCTGACCTTCTTAAAGGGGTTGTCCCATGAAAAATATTCTACAGTTATGAAACCTGGCTCTGAATACTTTTGTAATTGTATGTCATTAACAATTTAGCATAGCTAATCAGTTATTCAATAAAATGTATCTGTATGGCACCACCTTCTGTTTGTTTTTTCTTATTTCTTTGACCTGCCCACTGAGATGGCTGCACATGCTCAGTTTCATCCTAATCCTCCCTATCCTCCTGAGTTGTGATAGGGAGAGCATGGAGACGTGCCCTTAGCTGCAGTAGAAAAGGCACACCCCATGAGTTGTTGGCTTGATATAAATCTTGCAGAACAATGAATGGTGAGATCTGTTGACCCATGTGAAGTACAGGGATGGTTCTAGCATGTACTGTATGATGTCTGATTTTCATTTTTTAAATTAATCATGGCATAATCCCAATAATTGACAGGGTCACGCAGAATGACTATACAGATACATAGCCCTGTCAATCAAGAGGAAAAGAGAGGGTCAAGCAGAGGAAGCAGGAAGAGCAAGGGTGCAAGATTTAACATTTTCTATTTGACTTCAGTTCCTTTATTCATCCTCTCCTCACTCCCTCCTTACATTTTCTTATCTACCATCTATCTATCTATCATTAATCTGTTTTGCGGATATCTTAAAGGCTAAAGCTGACCATACACACTGGATGTCTGTCAGTCAAACCTACCTACTGATTTCAGGTCATCTGGTTGACCATCTAACGTGTATGAGGACTTCCTGACTCCCTCCTCCCATCACTCCAACTGTAAATACACACTTGTTCGGCCTTATCTGAGAAGCCAGGGAGTTATAGCTGTCTGCTATTTATATGTATGGACTGCCTTAGACTGGGTTTATATTTGGTTAGGGACAATTCTCCTGAGGAGTGGAAATGAACACGACAGTAAGGGTAATTCAACTAAGGAGTTAGCTTCTACAATATATTTGCTGCATGTCTTGTTGGGACACTAAAGAGCATACAGGAACCAAATTTATCAATAGCATTGTAAAAATGCATAAGCTTCCAAGAGTGCAAAAATTAAGCAAATTCCAACACAGTTATTAAAGGGACTGTTCATCTTTTTTCTAAAATGTTTTTCTGATTGTAGATTTTTGTTTATTTTTTATTACATGATTATGGGGGCAACCATCTTGTCTAAGCTGTTCTTAACAACACTAAGGGTCCATTCACACGTCCGTATTTTGTAATCCGCATCCGTTCCCTAAAATTTGCATTTCAATGGCCCCGCAAAAAATGCGGACAGCCATCCGTAGTTCCGTTCCGTTATGTGGATCCGCAAAAAAAATAGATTTTGTCCTACTATTGTCCGCAAAAAGCAGTCCGTGGTCCCATTGCAGTCAATGGGTCAGCAAAAACGCGGATGACATGTGGAATGCATCAATATGTCAGCCGTATGTCATCTGCAATTGCGGATGTGTGTCCAGAAAATAGAAAGAAATTTTATTTTAGTACCCTAGCAACATACATTTCTCCTTCCGTTTTCTTTACGGAAAAACGTAATGGATGCGAATGTACAATTGGTAATAACGGAAGGTTTTTGCGGAAATACGGATCCGCAAAAAATGGAATGGAAACAAAAAATACTGACGTGTGAATGGACCCTTAGAGATATGCTCTCCAGCAGCCACCATGGGCCACAGACACAGTAGTCTGGAAAGGACTCATTGGGGGTCATTTATCAAACTGGTATAAAGAAGAACTGGCTAGTTGCCCATTGCAACTAATCAGAATTCCTCCTTTCATTTTCCAAAGGAGCTGTCCAACATGAAAGGTGGAATCTGATTGGTTGCTATGGTAGCTAAGCCAGTTCTACTTTACACCAGTTTGATAAATGACCTCCATTGACTTTTATTGGAGAGTTTTCTAGGTATGCTCTGCAGCAGCATGGAGGACAGAAGCGGTAGTTGTGGCTTTGAGTGACTGGAGGTGCACCCTTTCTTCCCTTGGGTTACCCCCTGGTTTTGGGGCTCTTGCCAGGTGCCGATTGGGCTGTTCTTGATGTTGGTTGATTTGCTGGGTCCAAGGCAGGATCGGTGAATGATGGATACAATGATCAGGCCCGTTGTTTGCAATAAATAAAGTCTCTCTTTACTAAGTTGATGATAGGGATTGTAGTACAAATAGCAGTAAAAGTCACAGTTCCATGTAACAGTGCAATATTCTCTAGCAGTGTATGGACAGCAACAATGATGGTGGTTATAGTACTCCTCTCTAAAAACAATTTACAGTTTCTCAGCAGAAACCACAGGCATGCAATAAGGTTTTTGTTAACGCTTTCTGAAATTCCAGGAATTAATTGTGCAGAACTAAAATACGGGTGGCCAATCCGTCTAAAAGGCTGGTAGGATGGTTTAGCGATATTCCCTTCCACAAGAACAAAACCTTGGGCCATAAACAAGCACAATACTTTGCTGTCTGAATCCAATACATGGCCTTGTGAGTTCTAGACCTTCTCTTCTTTTTTCTCTTTCTCTCAGGAGTAATTTCGTAGTATGGCCACTTTTAGGGCAGTTGTATGGCCAGGTTCTCTGAACATGGGCATAGTTGTCCAGGAGGTTGAACATACACATGTTCCCTCTAGGCTGCTTCAGGCTAGACTCCCTCAACATTGACTATCCAGGGGGAGAACCTACTCCATCTTCTGACAACCTAACAAATTTGGCAAGTTGTTAACCATATGTTGTCCTTACAATGCCATTAAGTGCATGTTCATAACAAATCGTAACATTTAACTCAATATTGCATTAAACATTAGAGGACAGGGTGATTTTCCATTTTTGCTTTTTCGTTTTTACTTCTTGCCTTCAAGGAGCCAATGCATTTTTATTTTTTAGTTCACATAGCCGTTTGAGAGCTTGTTTTTTTTGCAGGACAAGTTGTACTTTCTAATGGCACCATTTTAAGGGCTTATACTAAAAAAGCTAATGATGACTTATCCTCAGCATAGTATCATTATTACATCCACAGGGCTCCAACTCCTGTCATGTCAGCCAATCAGTTGTTTCAGGGATCCGCTGTGCTCACCAGAGCTCTGGTGAGCGAAGCAGGCAGCTTTCCAAGGTGTGCACCGTACATCGAATAGTGGAAGTGCACTTATTTGAGGTGTCCCCCACATGGCTTGTGGCAAACTGAAAATCTTCTTATGACTTGCTTTCAAAAATGTCTTTCTTCTTGCCACTCTTCCATAAAGGCCCGATTTGTGAAGTACACAAACAGATTCTCCCACCTGAGCTGTGGATCTCTGCAGCTCCTTCAGAGTGACTATGGGCCTCTTTCCTGGACTGTCAGTTTAGGTGGACGCCCAAGTCTTGGTAGGTTTGCAGTTGTGTCATACTCCTTCCATCTTAAAGGGATTGAACATTGTTCTGTGAGATGTTCAGAGCTTGGGATATTTTTTTTTTATAACCTAACCCTGCTTTATAGTTCTTCACAACTTTATCCCTGACATGTTCTCTAACAAACCTCTGAGGCCTTCACAGAACAGCTGTATGTTATTATAAATTAATAATAAAGAATAAATTACACACAGGTGGACTTTTTTTTTACTATTGGGTGATTTTGTTAAGGAGTATCAGAGTACAGGGGGCTGAGCAGTGTTGGACTGGGGTGCCTAGAGCCCACCAGTTAAATTTATTTTGGGGGCCCACTGTATGGATACATTCAAATAATACCTCCTCACACAGCAGCAAGATGCTACCAGATGATTGAAGATAGGGGTCCCTGCAGCAACTTTGAGAAGGTAGGTCCTGGGGAAAAGAGGATACTGGTAGCTTTCCTCTATACCTAGAAGTCATATCAACTCTGATCGTGTCTATAATAATAAACTGGGGAGTTTCTTAAATAATCTACCAAGTGTTTTATATGAACATAGGCTGGTTGAGGTGCTGTACATTGAATATATGTATGTAGTGCAGTAAGTCTACTGTGTTACATGCCACCTGTGCAGGTGGTGGGAGACCAAGGGCCCTCCTTGCTCAGGGGCCTACGGGGGGATTCCGAGCCAGTCCGAGCCGGGGGCTGAATACAAATACACATGATACATTCCAGATTTTGATTTATTAAAAATTTGAAAACCATGTATCATTTTCTTTTCACTTCACACATACTTGCAACTTTCTGTTGGTCTATCACATAAAATCCCACAAATGGATGAGGTGAGTATGTTTTTTTTTTTTCAGGAAAAATAGATTTGTTACCACGAACCGCGAAGAAATTCGACTTTGCGGGAAATCAAATTTTTCCTGACATTCTGATTAAAGTCAATTTGTTTGTCTTTGATTCGCTCAACATTAATTTTAATCTTCAATTTAATTGAGTAAAAAAATATCAAACAGGCCACATAAAGAGATTCAAGTTGCTTTGTAAGTTGCTGTGATCCTGCTCTTCCAGCTGCAGTTCAGTTTAATTGATATTTTTATTGTGGAAATATACAACTTCTGGCAGTCATCTTCTACTGAATACTGTAGCACACCCACTGCTGACCTTTCCTTTCACATAGATGTGTGGTCTTCTGGCAATTATCCCAGTATGTGTGACAAGTAGAAGTCATATACATGTGCAGGTCCTGCCCTGTTAAGCTGTAGAACAAGTAATCTTGCACACCTGGAGACATGAAAGAGGCATATCATCATTTTCCATCAAGTGTCATCTTGTACTGCGTAATACACTAAATATACATTTTTATGCAAAGATGTTGTTTAGCCACTTTCTGACATTTGACGCACTATTACATAACAATGGTAAGTGACTTCCCACAAGGCATGCTGATCAGTGCAGGGGCCAGCTGTGATTGACAACCGGGATCCTGCTGTATCTGCTGCTCTATCTGCCTATCTACACCCTCCTAAACTTCCCTCCTAAAGAAGTCAATGAGTCCTCTCTAGTCTATTGTGTATGGCCCATGTGGCAACTCTCAAAGAACAGGAGTGCTTCAATCTCCCTGAAAAGCTGTGAATGACATTCTGCCCCCCCCCCTTTCTCTTAAAATTCTCTCAAATTTTGATTCTATAGAATCGATTTGCTCATGTCTAATCTTGACATGTTTTAGGCCTAGTCGCCAGGGTCAAAACTGCATTATTTTAGGATTTTTTTTTAAATATATAGACTGGGACATACATTTAAAAACAAAAGTCACAAAAAATTCTTAAATATTACATGACTTAAAACATTGTCATTTTGTGAAGACACATTCTCTTTAATAGTATTTTCTTTTTATTTGATTTGATGGTTTTGCAATGTGTTTAAAAGTAAACATCAATACTAACTTCCTGTCCCTTTATTTACTTAAAATAAAGTCAAATTTCCATATAAGATATTAGATGTTTGTATATATGTCAGGGAAAATGAATAATACTTCTGCTTCTGACAACTTTTTTTTATGAATAGTATAGCATGGTCATCTATCAGCATGGTACGGTTTCTTTTGTCAGAAAGATATGCAAATGCAAAATTTCAAAATCACAGTGTGCCAGCAATATAATTCAAATATTGTGCTTCCCAGAGAATACATATTCTTCTTTTTACTATGTACCTTAAAAATGTAAGCAGCTTCGCATGAAAGAGTAATTATTAACAGTCACAAGCATATTTATGTGTGGTTGTCTCTTTTATTTATCTAAGGATCATCTAACATACAGACAGTACAGAGACGTTACAAAATTATGTAGAACTTATCGAGCAATGTATTATATCATGGGTTTTTTATCCAGAAGTGAAAGATTTTTTTTTTAAAGTCAGAGTCTTAATCTAATTACTTCGGGTTAACACATAGGGAGAGATTTATAATTACTGTTTTAAACAATATAAACGTAAAGGAGTTAAGCAGAAGATGAGCCAAATTCATTGCAGGAACACATACTGTGTGATAGAATTGGCACCTCTTGACATACAGTATTAGAACCTTTTCTTTTTTATGATGCCACCCATTGGTTGGTGCACTTTACCAGTATTTTGCACCACAATTGTGGCACGTAACATTAATAAAACTGGGCTTCCTTTACCATGTCCCTCTCTCTCTTGACACTTTTGTAAGATGTGAAATGTGTCTAACACACATAATAAATAAGGTATACAGCATGTACCATGTACACCAGTCTTTTGGCACTTGGCATTTGAGCTAGAATTCTGGCAAATTATGTTTTGGACATCCCCTATCCCTAGGGTTTTTGTGAAAACATTACTTTTTCATGGTATTATGAATAGTTTTTCCTCTGTCCAAACATGCTGCAGCTTAAAGGCTGTAAATAGAGATGAGCGAGCACTAAAATGCTCGGGTGCTCGTTATTCGAGTCGAACTTTTCCCGATGCTCGGGTGCTCGTTTCGAATAACGAACCCCATTGAAGTCAATGGAAGACTCGAGCATTTTTGCAGGGGACCAAGGCTCTGCCTAGGGAAGGCTGGGTGAAAACCTGGAAACCTCAGAAAATGGTGGAAACACCACGGAAATGGACAGGAAACAGCAGGGGCAGCATAATAACTACGAATAACGACGAATAACGACGCAGGACCCCAACTTAAAAATTTTGCATCAACCGGTACAGTTGTAAATTATGAGCTCGATCAAGTGTGGCATGTGTTCTATGTATTCTTCTCAGTTTAATACCGTATATGGCAGCTATCCGGAAAAATAGTTTGGAGAGAGAGAAAGATAGAAAAAAGACGTAAATTGTTTGGAGAGAGGGCCTGTAGGTGGACCTCCGGAAAAATTGTTTGGAGAGAGGGCTTGTAGGTCGACCTCCGGAAAAATTGTTTGGAGATAGGGCCTGTAGGTGGACCTCTGGAAAAATTGTTTGGAGAGAGGGACTGTTGGTGGACCTCCGGAAAAATTGTTTGGAGAGAGGGCCTGTAGGTGGACCTCTGAAAAAATTGTTTGGAGAGAGGGCCTGTAGGTGGACCTCCGAAAAAATTGTTTGGCGAGAGGGCCTGTAGGTGAACCTCCGGAAAAATTGTTTGGAGAGAGGGCCTGTAGGTGGACCTCCGGAAAAATTGTTTGGAGAGGGGCCTGTAGGTGGACCTCTGGAAAAATTGTTTACAGAGATGGCCTGTAGGGGGCCCTCCTGAAAAATTGTGGTAAAAGAGTGCCAGTTGGAACTCTAAAAAATGGCGTTTTTTTGGTCAGCGTTAGGCAAAGACGACATGGAGGAGGAGGAGGAGTAGGAGGAGTAGAGAAGAGGAATCGGATACATAAGTAATGTTAATCTTTAGCTGCTTTCCCCAGGAGGAGATTTGAATTCCGGTGAAATCCAGGCTTTGTTTATTTTAATAAGCGTCAGCCTGTCAGCGCTGTTAGTTGACAGGCGTGTACGCTTATCGGTGATGACGCCACCAGCTGCACTGAATACCCGCTCTGACAGCACGCTAGCGGCAGGGCAGGCCAGCACCTCCAAGGCGTTAAGGCCACGTGTCCAGCTTTGAAACCCAGTAGTTGTATGGAGCAGAGTGATCGCTACGGACATTGGTATGGTCAGCTAGGTACTCCCTCACCATCTTTCTGTACAGCTCCCCCCTACTCTGCCTAGACTGGGGACAGGTGACAGTGTCTTGTTGGGGTGAGATAAAACTGGCAAAGGCCTTGGAGAGCGTTCCCCTGCCAGTGCTGGACAAGCTGCCTGCTCGCCTCCTCTCCCCCGCTACTTGGCCCACAGAACCATGCCCTCTGCCGCTAGCGGCGTCAGATGGGAAGGATTGTTTCAGCTTGTAAACCAGGGCCTGTTGATATCTATTCACTCTCATACTCCTTTCCTCTGCAGGGATGAGAGTGGAAAGGGTCTGCTTGTACCGTGGGTCCAGGAGAGTGAACACCCAGTAATCGGTGTTTGAAAAAATGCTTCTAACGCGAGGGTCACGGGATAGGCAGCCTAACATGAAGTCTGCCATGTGTGCCAGAGTCCCAACACGTAAGAATTCCCTCTCCTCACTGGCCTGACTCTCCATTTCCTCCTCCTCCTCTAAGTCCTCCTCTTCAGCCCATACACGCTCAAGAGTTAAGGACTGAGCACTGGTACCCTCTTCTGTCTCGCCGACATTCTCCTCTTCTTCCTCATCCTCATCCCCCTCCTCCGATACGCGCTGAGAAACAGACCGGAGGGTGCTCTGGCTATCAAGCGACTTATCTTCCTCCACCGTCTCTTGTGACAAGCGCAAAGCATCCGACTTCATGCTGAGCAGTGAGTTTTTCAACAGGCAAAGCAGCGGGATGGTGAGGCTGATAATGGCGGCATCGCCGCTGACCATCTGTGTTGACTCCTCAAAGTTGGTCAACACCTGGCAGATATCAGACATCCACGTCCACTCCTCATTGTAGACTTGAGGAATCTGAGTGACCTGACTACCAGTTCTGGTGGAAGTTGACATCTGGCAGTCTACAATCGCTCTGCACTGCTGGTAAACTCTGGATAACATGTTTAATGTCGAATTCCATCTCGTGGGCACATCGCACAACAGTCGTTGAGCGGGCAGTTGTAGGCGGTGCTGCGCTGCCCTGAGAGTGGCAGCATCTGTGGTCAACTTGCGGAAATGCGCACAGATGCGGCGCACCTTGGTGAGCAAATCAGACAGATTGGGGTATGTCTTGAGGAACCGCTGAACTATTAGATTGAACACGTGGGCCAGGCATGGCACATGTGTCAGTCTGCCGAGTTGCAGAGCCGCCACCAGGTTACGCCCGTTGTCACACACAACCATGCCTGGCTTGAGGTTCAGCGGTGCCAGCCACACATCGGTCTGCGCCGTGATGCCCTGTAACAGCTCTTGTGCGGTGTGCCTTTTGTCACCTAAGCTCAGCAGTTTGAGAACCGCCTGCTGGCGCTTACCCACGGCACTGCTGCTGCGCCTAGAGCTACCGACTGAAGGCGCCGTGCCCCACAGATGGTAATTCGGTGGAGGAGGCATAGTACGTCTGAGAGACCGTGACCGAGGTAGGCCCCGCATTCCTCGGTGTGGGCAGTACATGAGCAGCCCCAGGGTCAGTCTCGGTCCCAGCCTCCACCAAGTTAACCCAATGTGCCGTCAGTGAGATATAGTGTCCCTGCCCGGCAGCACTTGTCCACGTGTCCATGGTTGGGTGGACCTTCTCAGAAACTTTGTTGGTCAGGGCACGGATGATGTTCTGTGACACGTGCTGGTGTAGGGATGGGATGGCACATTGGGAAAAATAGTGGCGGCTGGGGACGAATACCAAGGGGCAGCCACTGCCATGAGATTGAGAAAGGCCTCGGTCTCTACCAGCCTAAAGGGCAGCATCTCCAGGCTCAGCAATTTGGAGATGTGGACGTTGAGGGCTTGGGCATGTGGGTGGGTGGAACTGTATTTCCTCTTGCACTCCAGTGTCTGCTGTAAAGACAGCTGAACGCTGCGCTGGGACACATTGGTGGACACTGTGGAGGATCGTGGAGGCGAAGGTGTGGTTTTCTGGGGGGAGGCGCTCGTGCCGGGGTCCTGGGCAGGGGGTTGACTAGCAGAGGCAGCGGGTGACACAGGGAAAGGAGCAGTGGTGTGACCCGCAGGAGGTGGTGAACGGCCTTGGTTCCATTGAGTGGGGTGTTTAGCACTCATATGCCTGCGCATGATGGTGGTGGTTAGGCTAGTAGTGGTGGCACCCCTGCTGATCCTGGTGTGGCACAGGTTGCACACCACAGTCCGTCGGTCATCCTAACTTTCTTTAAAGAACCTCCAGACTTGCGAACATCTAGGCCTCGCCACGGGAGCTTCACTACGTGAAACAGTTGCTGCTGATGCACCAGCTCTGGCCCTGCTTCTCCCTATGGCCACACCACTGCCTCTTCCAACCTGTTCTGGTGCAGCACTCGCCTGCGCCTCAGAAGCACTGTCTTCACTCGGCTTATCAACCCACCTTTGGTCAGTCACCTCATCATCCTCCGATTCCTCAGTCTGCTCCCCCTCAGTCTGCTTCCCTCTCAGACTTCCTGCCCTGACAACAACTTCACCACTGTCTGACAACCGTGTCTCCTCATCGTCCGACACCTCTTTACAAACTTTTTCCACTAACTCAACATTGTCGTCATCATCATCATCATCACCCACAGACTGCGACAGTTGGAAAACTTGGGCATCGGGAACGAGGTTAGCAGCAACCTGAGAAGTGGTTTGTGACTCTGGGAATGGTCCAGAAAACAGTTCCTGAGAGTATGCCGGATCGCATTCCAAATTTTCCTGGGAGGGGGCAGACTGGGGGTAAGGAGGTTGAGGTGGAGGAGCCAGAGGAGTGCTCCCTTGGGTAACGTGGGTGGACTGCGTGGAAGACTGACTGGTGGACAAATTACTTGAAGCATTGTCCGCAATCCACGACATCAGCTGTTCGCACTGTTGTGGTTTCAACAGTCCTCTACCACGTGTCCCTGTAAGTTGAGACATGAAGCTAGGGAGTGTAGCTCTGCGGCGTTCCCCTGCTCCCTCATCAGCAGGTACTGTTTCACCCTGCCCAGGACCACGGCCTCTGCCCCCTGCAGTAATTGAATGCCCACGCCCACACCCTCGTCCTCGACCCTTAGCCCTGGGGTTCAACATTTTCTGTATATAAGTGTATTATATAAAAAAAAAAAAAAAAAAAAAGGGCCTGCTGTACTGAAACCCACAAACTTGTTCAGTCTGGTTTAATTAAGTGACGTACAGAATGTGTCAACTGGACAGAAAATACGGATTGTAGTGAGTGGACAGCTGAACTGTGACACACAGAATGGTTCCAAGCAGCTGTGTGAAATGGATTCGTATCACTGAGCTAAAACAACAAAAAACTATTTTTTTATATATATTTTTTTTTATATTTTTTTTTTTTAGTTTTGTTTTTTTTGGAACGTGACGTGCAGAAACTATCTTAGACCTAACTCAAACCCTGCTGACGGTGGCTATTTTGACTGCAACCCAGACAAACGTCGCACAGAGATTTTTGTGATCAAGCTATATACGTGAGAGCAAAAGACCTTGTTAGATTAAGTGACGTACAGAAAGTGTCACCTGGACAGAAAATACCGATTGTAGTGAGTGGACAGCTGAACTGTGACACACAGAATGGTTCCACGCAGCTGTGTGAAATGGATTCGTATCACTGAGCTAAAACAACAAAAAAACTATTTTTTTTATATATATATATATTTTTTTTATATTTTTTTTAGTTTAGTTTTTTTTTTGGAACGTGACGTGCAGAAACTATCGTAGACCTAACTCACACCCTGCTGACGGTGGCTAATTTGACTGCGACCCAGACAAATGTCGCACAGAGATTTTTGTGATCAAGCTATATACGTGAGAGCAAAAGACCTTGTTGGATTAAGTGACATACAGAAAGTGTCACCTAGTGAGTGGACAGCTGAACTGTGACACACAGAATGGTTCCACGCAGCTGTGTGAAATGGATTTGTATCACTGAGATATAACAATAAAAAAAAAAAAATGTTATATATGGCGATAGCTGCACCACTAGTGCCAGCCAGCCAGCCAGCCAAGCCAGGAGACAAAAAAAATGTCTTGTAGCCCTTAGAAGGGCTGTTTGGTTCTTGGGAGATCACTTCTGCCTAACAAAGAACTAAATGCAGGCCCTAACACTCTCCCTGAAACGCAGCAGCTCTATCTTTAACGACATCCAGACAGCATCTGAGCCGAGCACCGCGGGCAGTCACTAGTATATTCCAGGGTCACCTGATCAGGCCAGCCAACCCCTGCTATCGACATGTAAGGGCCCCACGTGATGCTGGGTGTACCGCAGAGTCTCCTGGCTTGTGATTGGCTGAAGTTGCCATTTCCTCGAGCATGGCGAGATACTCGTCCGAGCAGCAAGCACTTACGAGTACCGTAATACTCGAACGAGCACCAAGCTCAGACGAGTATGCTCGCTCATCTCTAGCTATAAACATGTTCAGGGGCAATTATTTTTATGGATGCATTTCACTGAATAATTTTTTTAGCTGATCTTTATTAAATCAAAAGCACTATCACAGACAGAGCTATAATTTTATTCATGTCAGACAGCATTGCCATCGGTTACATCCAGTAAAAATAGGTGACAGATTCAATTTAAAGAGGACCTGTCGCCTCGCCTGACGTGTCTGTTTTAATAGCTTCATGCGTTCACCATGTAATAATAATTCTGGAGTATCTATTCTTATGGCTCTATGTTGTGTCATTCCTTTATTATTTCTACTAGAAGTTATGAATGAATTGCTAGCAGTCTGCAGTAAGGGTACAGAAGGAAGGTAACCAGTTGGGGTGGTGTACCTGCACAGACTCACTCTATCCTATCAGTGCTGCCGTTGTCAGACTGCGACACACACTCAACTTGTTACCACTCCTCTGTACTAAGGGAAGCCAAAATGCAAGACCCCAGGAAGCAAAAAAGTGCAGAAATTGGATGAGCAGTGGAAAATCATCAACTGGTCAGGTAAATCCAGATTTCCTTTGTACTGTACCATGCCGATAGGAGGGTAATAATTTGGTGCAAGCAGCATGAATCAATAAACCCTTCCTGTCAGGTGTCAACAGTTCTTGTTGGTGAAGGTAATGATGTAAGGAATGTTTTCTTGGCACAACTCGGGTCCTCTGATATCTATGGTTTGAAGCTTTGGCAGTACAGATTACAGCATCTAATCATTGTGATCAACCAAATTCATTATTTCATGGCAGAAGAACACTTTCAGCAGGACAATACACCATGCCGCAAAGGTTGTATAGTCATGGATTGATAGATTGGTTTCAGAAATAGGACAGCGAGTGTTCTTAGCTTTCCTGGCCTTCAGAATCCCTAGATCTTAATCTCATATAACATCTCTAGGGCAAGGTAGAATGGTCTGTTCAGAGTATATCAGAGTTAGAGATGAGCGAATCTATTCACCGCTTTGTAGATTCGTATCGAATCTTACAAATTTTCTACTCCTAAGCAAATCCTGATTTTTTTCGGATTCGCTTCGTATTATTTGTAAATTTTCGTAAAATTTTGAACGCTAAAGCAATGCATTCTTCGTGAAGCGGAAAAATAAAGATTCGCCGCCTGAAGAGTGGGAAAAACCAGCCCGGCCCACCGGGAACTAACTATTGGCACGTATAGGGAGTGAAGACTCCTCCTTCATTACTCCTCCCTCCTCTGAACCAGTTTAGACCAGCGCTGAACACTGAACAGTACAGTAAGCATGGCTAAAGAACTGCATCCAAAGTGGAGTGAAATGGTCTTTGGGGACGAATTCCCCGAACTACCGCCTGCTCCAGACATCAGGTTGTCACAACTGTGCAAGAGAGACTCACTGGCTTCAGTCTCCATATTCTCCTTCAAATAAAGACAGATTCCTGTGTTGCATAAGTTGCTTTAAATCATAGATGTTGTTTATTAATGCGCTTAAAGTTACAGCTTCAGTTCATTGAACGTTTTCGGCCTATGGCCTTTATCAATATGCTGTAAAGTTACACAAAGTGAGATAAACTTAAATATAATACGATAGAGCATCCACTAGAATATCAGATGTCTATATGGTTGCACATAGTGAGAACAGATCTCCAAGTGGTACTCTCTGGTAACTGCTAACATAGTAGCGTGCGTAACATGGCATTTACCACAAATAATATGTACCGAAATAACAGACACCAGTAAGTATAAGATCCAAGAGCAGGTAGAACCTATGATGATATAGACTTATCAATGCAGTGACAAAATTATAGTTATACATAGTACAGAGTGTACTCAGTATCCACGTTTACATGGGCTTAATGTCAAAAGAGAGCTATGTAAGATAACACTTATCACAATGCCTGTATACTAACATGGTGGGTTAAGTGATCCCTATATCATACCTGTGTGGAGCGCAGTAGGTGAAAGAATAAGGCGATGTTTGGGCTGGTATACAGCTGGTGCGCAGTCAGGAAGGAGACTGACAAGTCTCTCAGAATGGCGCTAACCTGACTGCGGGACGCGCGGACTTGAAATAGCCCGGGCCGGCAGTTGTGGGAGGCGGGGAAACCCGGAAGTGCCCGATCTATGTGGCGTGTAGGAGACTCAAAGATGGCTGCCGTGTCTTCACAGTATGACTGCGCATGCGCAGACGCGGGAGAGGCGCATCCTGTGTGTTAATAGGAGGTTATGTATATGGAAGTAACGGTCACGTCATAGGGTTTAACTGCGCATGTCCTATGGGTATGGGAGAAGTCCCATGTGTTTAAACAGTGGAGAGTGTGGGGAAGATATAAGAGGAAGAGGATAGCCTTGTTTAAGCTGATGAGTGATCAACCCTTATATTCATTTGTGGCTAGACCACCTAATTAGAGTCACCATGTAATAACGAGAATCCTAATAAAATGTTACACAGTATGGGCATGTTGTACAGTACGTATGTCCTGGGGTGGATGGTTGCAGAGTGGTGTGTGATAATGCAAGGAAAAAGAGTGTACCTGAGCATAATGTAGCACAGAAGGTGAACAAGGCATTATAACAATCGTGATGTTACATATGTGCACAAAGGACATTTGACATAAAGGGCACCATGGTACTGATGACGGGATATTGGACGTGATTTCCAGTGATCTCTAGTGTAGGGTCTGAAAAGAGATAAATGGTACATTAATCATACATATCGACACAGTTCATAGTACACTATTACATGTAGCTCGCCAGGGGTTGTGATATGACCGGAGATGTAGTGGAAATTATGTGGCAATTTTATAGAAAGCTGCCTAAATCGAAATCTCTGTTTAAGCCCCTAGGTTCCAGGCTCTGTAGTTGGTGAATCCAATAGGCTTCCCTCTGTTGTAACAGGCGGGTGATATCACCTCCTCGTCTGGGTTGTGTGACCTGTTCTATGACCTGGAACCGAAGTTGCGAGATGTTGTGGCCCTTCTGGACAAAATGTGCCGGGATTGGGAACAGGGTATTAAGGCAGCGTACTGTGGATTTATGCTTGCTGATCCTGTCTCTAATGGCCTGTGTGGTTTCCCCTACGTAGATGAGCCCGCAGGGACATTTAATAAAGTATATTACATTAGTGGAGTCGCATGTAAAGAAGCCATTAATATGATATGATTTACCGCTGTGTGGATGGTGGAATTCCTTACCCTTAATTACATGAGAGCACTGCATACAGTGCAAGCAAGGGAATGTCCCCTTCTTTTGTGTTTTTAGAAAAGTCTGTATGGGAACCTTTTTATCAGAGCCCACGTCTGCCCTGACTAGTTTGTCTTTTAAATTTTTGGGTCGTCTATTGCAGGGTAGTATCGGGTTGGAGAATTCCTGAATTTTCGGATATGCTCTATGCAGTAAAGACCAATGCCGTTGTAGGATGTGTTGTATCTCTTTAGCAAAGGGATGGTACGTATGTACAAATGGTATCCTCGGGCCCTGAATCCTATTTGGGTTAGGCTCTCTGTGAAGTCCCTGTTGTATAATTAAGTTGGGGTACCCTCTATTCCTAAACCGTGTTAACATCTCAAGGAATCTATTTTCCTTAGTGGAGTCATTGTCCACTATCCGTGAGATTCTGTCAAATTGGGAACGGGGTAAGGACTTCTTAACGCTCGGGGGATGGAAACTGGAAAAATTAAGAAGACTATTGCGGTCTGTTGGTTTGGTGTACAGGTCGGTGGATAGTTTTCCTGCTTCATCTTTTAGTACCATGGTGTCCAAAAAGCTTATGGAACATGTACTGCTATGCAATGTGAACTGTAACTCTGGCCTTATAGAGTTGATATGTGCTGTAAATGTGTCTAGGGACTCCTTGTTTCCTGCCCAGATACAAAAAATGTCGTCTATATACCTCTTCCATAGTTTGGCGTACTGTTGGAAGAGAGAGCATGTGTAGACGTGCTCTCGTTCAAAAATGGACATGTACCCATTTGCGTAAGGGGGCGCCATGTGGGCCCCCATTGCGGTGCCCTGTTTCTGCACGTAGAAATTATCCTGGAACATGAAATGATTCTCTGTCAGAACTAGATGTAGAAGGTCCATATAGAGATCTATTACTTCAGTACAGATATTAGCCTCCCTTAACAATTTGTTAGTTGCGGCTAGGCCCTTTTCATGTGTGATTGAAGTGTACAGACTTACCACGTCAAAAGTAACCAGGGTTGAGGTGGGCGGGACCTGTCTGATACTTCTGATAATGTTTAGGAAGGACATGGTATCCAGGAGAAAGGAGTCAGTGGTTTTTATAATTGGTGTAAGGATTTTTTCCAAAAAGATGGAAATGGGAGAGAGTATGGAATCAGATGAAGATACAATGGGGCGCCCTGGTGGTTTTTCTAAACATTTATGTACCTTTGGAAGAATGTAAAGTACTGATATTGTTGGATGTTCTTTTTTTTAAAAGTTATAAGTCTCTTTATCTATGGTACCCTTATCTAGGTGCAGTTTCAAAATGTTAGTAATCTTATTACCAATACCAGTTGTCGGGTCTCCGGATAGGAGTCCATAGACTTTGGTGTCACTCAATTGTCTATGCACTTCCTCTAAATAATCCTTTTTGTCCATTACCACCAAGGCCCCGCCTTTGTCGGCCGGTTTGATGGTTATGTCTCTTTTGGCTATTAAGCTTTTCAGGGCCTCTTGTTCCTCTGACGTCATGTTGGATTCACAGCCGAATTTCTTCCTTTCAATGTCCCTCCTGAGGACCTCTATATCCCTGGTAACCAGGGAGATATAGGTCTCAACCGGGTGTTGATTTTTTGGGGGCATAAATGTACTCCTAAGTTTGAGTCCCAGTCCCCTGGTAGTAATTAAAGCATGGGATCCGGTGTCCATCTTGGTAGGTGGAGAAGCGGATTCCATTGATCCGAAATGTGCTTTTAAGCGTAAATTCCGGAAAAATCTTTGCAGGTCTAGTTCAGTCTCAAATGTGTTGAATTTGTAGGAAGGACAGAAAGAGAGTCCCCTCTGTAGCACTTGAATCTGTTTTGGATCAAGGGTTGTGGAGGAGATATTGATAACTAGCGAGTCTTGTGAAGGATCTCTTACCTGAGATCTTGTCGTCCGGATTTGGGAGTTGTCTCGTGGAGGTCTGCTCTGTCGTTCCCTGGTCCTCACGACCCTGTTTCTGCATTGTCCCTGGGAAAAGGAACCACTAGTGTTTTGTTGCCTGCGAAATCCTTCTCCTTCGTGGCTTGAATATGATGAGTCAGAGGAGGAGGCATATTCCCTCTGAAATTCCTGTTGGTGATATTGGGTGTATTGCCATTTGTAAATTCTATTTGTACGGTAGTCCTCCACGTCTCTCTGGAATTTTCTCCTTTTCTGACTTTCCACTTCTCTCCTGTGTGCCGTTAAGGTATTGGTCAGTTTTTCTTTGAAGGAACTGTATTCCGATGCTTGCAAAGTTGCTTGTAGTTGTATCTCAGCAGTCGTAATCTGTTCTTGGATCTTAGTGATGCTTTTCTCGAGAAAGGATATGGTCAAAGTCATCAGATCTAAGGAGCACTTGTTGAGGATCTGTGTGAATTGAGAGCAGTATTCCGAATCATCCCTAAAAAGGGTTGGCCGCGTTGTCATCCGTAGTCCCCGTGGTATACGGTGCTCCTTGACGTATTCGGCCAGTGTCGCACTGTGTAATTGGTAATTGATCAAACGTCGGGATTCTTTCTCCAAATCCCTACCTCTAATTTCCGAATTAGGGATCTGTAGGAAATCTCGAGGAGTTGTCACTTGGGACAGGATCTGTTCTCTTTCTTGGTCATTAAATGCGAAAGTTGACATCACTGGAGAGTGTGTCCAGAACAGGAGGGTTCAATGTGTAGCAAGTCGGGTCACACCTCCAAGTGTGGTGGGATAACACAGGAAATGGCTCCCACGCCGGATAAATCAAATAAAGACAGATTCCTGTGTTGCATAAGTTGTTTTAAATCATAGATGTTGTTTATTCATGCGCTTAACCCCTTCAGCCCCGGGCCTGTTTTCACCTTCCTGCCCAGGCCATTTTTTGCAAATCTGACATGTGTCACTTTATGTGGTAATAACTTTGGAACGCTTTTACTTATCCAGGCCATTCTGAGATTGTTTTCTCGTGACATATTGTACTTCATGACAGTCATAAATTTGAGTCAATATATTTCACCCTTATTTATGAAAAAATACCAAATTTACCAAAAATTTGGAAAAATTTGCAAATTTCCAAATTTCAATTTCTCAACTTTCAAAATACACAGTAATACCTCCAAAAATAGTTATTATTTTACATTCCCCATATGTCTACTTTATGTTGGCATCATTTTGTAAATGTCATTTTACTTTTTTAGGACGTTATAAGGCTTCAAAGATTTGAATCAAATCTTAAATTTTTTATAAGATTTCCAAAACCCATTTTTTTTAATGACCAGTTCAGATATAAGGTTACTTTGTGGGGCTTATATAGTGGAAACTCCCCATAAATCACCCCATTTTAGAAACTACACCCCTTAAGCTATTCAAAACTGATTTTACTAACTTTGTTAACCCTTTATGTGTTCCATGAGAATTGACGGAATATTGGAATGAAATTTCAAAATTCCATTTTTTTTTAGCAGATTTTAAGTTTTAATCCAATTTCCATGAAACACATCAAGGGTTAACAACAAAAAAAAACACAAACTCTATTACCCCAATTCTGTAGTTTACAGAAACACCCCATATGTGCTCGTAGCCCAATGTACTGGCGCACAGCAGGCTTCACAGTGGAAGGAGCACCATATGGCTTTTGGAGAGCAAAATTAGCTGGAATAATAATTGGGAGCTATGTCGCACATGAAGACCCCCTGAGCTGGCCCTACAGTGGAAACCCCCCAAAAGTGACCCCATTTTGGAAAGAGCACCCCCGTACAAACATTTTAAGTGGTAGAAAGGGTACTTTTTAGCAAGCTGGAGTCTCACAGAAGGCAGAAATGCAAGTAACAGCATTTCAAAGCACAGATTTGTGAAAATGAAAAATTACAAGCAGACCCCAATTTTTCACATTCACAAGGGGTTAAAGGAGAAAATGCACCCCAATACATGTTCCCCATTTTTCTCCCATTAAAACAACACCCCATTTGTGCTGGTAACCCACTGTATGGGCGCACAGCAGGCCCCTAGAGGCAAACAGCAAAATATATATTTTGCAGATCAGAATTAACAGACATGGTTTTTTTAGGGCCATGTCTCATTTAAAAATTTCCTGAGGTCCCCAGAAATTAAAAACCCCAAGAAATGACCCCATTTTGGAAAGAGAACCCCCGTACGAACATTTTAAGTGGTAGAAAGGGTACTTTTTAGCAAACTGGAGTCTCACAGAAGGCAGAAATGCAAGTAACAGCATTTCAAAGCACAGATTTGTGAAAATGAAAAATTACAAGCAGACCCCAATTTTTCACATTCACAAGGTGTTAAAGGATAAAATGCACCCCAATACATGTTCCCAATTTTTCCCCCATTAAAACAACACCCCATTTGTGCTGGTAACCCGCTGTATGGGCGCACAGCAGGCCCCTAGAGGCAAACAGCAAAATATGTATTTTGCAGATCAGAATTAACAGACATGGTTTTTTTAGGGCCATGTCTCATTTAAAAATTTCCTGAGGTCCCCAGAAATTAAAAACCCCAAGAAATGACCCCATTTTGGAAAGAGCACCCCCGTACGACA
Organism: Rhinella marina; assembly: GCA_900303285.1. Lineage (NCBI taxonomy): Eukaryota > Metazoa > Chordata > Amphibia > Anura > Bufonidae > Rhinella > Rhinella marina. The sequence continues at coordinate 2,296 of ONZH01017318.1, read as the reverse complement.
TTTTAAGTGGTAGAAAGGGTACTTTTTAGCAAACTGGAAGTCTCACAGAAGGCAGAAATGCAAGTAACAGCATTTCAAAGCACAGATTTGTGAAAATGAAAAAATTACAAGCAGACCCCAATTTTTCACATTCACAAGGGGTTAAAGGAGAAAATGCACCCCAATACATGTTCCCCATTTTCCCCCCATTAAAACAACACCCCATTTGTGGCTGGTAACCCGCTGTATGGGCGCACAGCAGGCCCCTAGAGGCAAACAGCAAAATATGTATTTTGCAGATCAGAATTAACAGACATGTTTTTTTAGGGCCATGTCTCATTTAAAAATTTCCTGAGGTCCCCAGAAATTAAAAACCCCAAGAAATGACCCCATTTTGGAAAGAGCACCCCCGTACGAACATTTTATGTGGTAGAAAGGGTACTTTTTAGCAAGCTGGAGTCTCACAGAAGGCAGAAATGCAAGTAACAGCATTTCAAAGCACAGATTTGTGAAAATGAAAAATTACAAGCAGACCCCAATTTTTCACATTCACAAGGGGTTAAAGGAGAAAATGAGCCCCAATACATGTTCCCCATTTTTCCCCCATTAAAACAACACCCCATTTGTGCTGGTAACCCGCTGTATGGGCGCACAGCAGGCCCCTAGAGGCAAACAGCAAAATATGTATTTTGCAGATCAGAATTAACAGACATGGTTTTTTTAGGGCCATGTCTCATTTAAAAATTTCCTGAGGTCCCCAGAAATTAAAAACCCCAAGAAATGACCCCATTTTGGAAAGAGCACCCCCGTACGAACATTTTAAGTGGTAGAAAGGGTACTTTTTAGCAAGCTGGAGTCTCACAGAAGGCAGAAATGCAAGTAACAGCATTTCAAAGCACAGATTTGTGAAATGAAAAATTACAAGCAGACCCCAATTTTTCACATTCACAAGGGGTTAAAGGAGAAAATGCACCCCAATACATGTTCCCCTTTTTTTCCCATTAAAACAACACCCCATTTGTGCTGGTAGCCGCTGTATGGGCGCACAGCAGGCCATCAGAGGCAAACAGCAATATATGGTTTTTTTAGGCCAGAATTAACAGACATGTCTCATTTAAATCACTCCTGAGGTCCCAGAAATTTAAAAAACCACAAGTGACCCCATTTAGGAAGAGCACCCCCGTATGAACATTTTAAGTGGTAGAAAGGGTACTTTTTACTAAACAGGTGTCTCAAAGAAGGCAGAAACACTTGTAAGAGCATTTCAAAGCACAGATTTGTGAAAATGAAAAATTACAAGCAGACCCCAATTTTTCACATTCACAAGGGGTTAAAGGAGAAAATACACCCATTTGCATGTCCCCAATTTCCCCCATTAAAACAACACCCCATTTGTGCTGGTAGCCCGCTGTATTGGCACACAGCAGGCCACAGAGGCAAACTGCAAAATGTGGTTTTTGCAGGCTGAATTTAACAGACATGGTTTTTTTAGGGCCATGTCTCATTTAAAAATTTCCTGAGGTCCCCACAACCAAAACCCCAAGAAGTGACGCCCATTTTGGGAAACAGGCACCCCTGTACGGACATTTTAAGTGGTAGAAAGGCTACTTTTTCACAAACTGGAGTCTCACAGAAGGCAGAAATGCAAGTAACAGCATTTCAAAGCACAGATTTGTGAAAATGAAAATTACAAAGCAGACCCCAATTTTTCACATTCACAAGGGGGTTTAAAGAGAAAATACACCTCATTGCATGTTCCCCAATTTTCCCCCATTAAAACAACACCCCATTTGTGCTGGGTAGCCCGCTGTATTGGCACACAGCAGGCCACCAGAGGCAAACTGCAAAATGTGGTTTTTGCAGGCTGAATTTAACAGACATGGTTTTTTTAAGGGCCATGTCTCATTTAAAAATTTCCTGAGGTCCCCAACAACCAAAACCCCAAGAAGTGACCCCATTTGGAAACAGCACCCCTGTACGGACTTTTAAGTGGTAGAAAGGGTACTTTTTCACAACTGGGGTCTAATAGAAAAGAATATGTAGGGATGGTGAAAAGTGGATATGCAAGATACAGAGACTAAATGTGAGGTGTAAAGTGAAAAAATTTTAGGGTGCATCAGGGATGAAACTAATCCATGGATTTGGTGGTAGATTCTGAAACAATCCTTGATGCAGAGACCAGGTTTCTCTGGCAGGTTTCGCAGTGGTGTATAGTGTCCTTTCTAATCCCCTTTTTAGAACACACCCTGCATCGCTTTTGGTTCTTCCTTTTCTCGCTGTCTGGGACTTCACAGGGAATGTTGTCCTGGTACAACTC
>ONZH01017316.1:0-42896 GCA_900303285.1 Rhinella marina | reverse complement strand
GCGAATCTCCCGTTCCACCACATCCCAAAGATGCTCTATTGGATTGAGATCTGGTGACTGTGGAGGCCATTTGAGTACAGTGAACTCATTGTCATGTCAAGAAACCAGTCTGAGATGATTCCAGCTTTATGACATGGCGCATTATCCTGCTGAAAGTAGCCATCAGATGTTGGGTACATTGTGGTCATAAAGGGATGGACATGGTCAGCAACAATACTCAGGTAGGCTGTGGCGTTTGCAACGATGCTCAATTGCTACCAAGGGGCCCAAAGAGTGCCAAGAAAATATTCCCCACACCATGACACCACCACCACCAGCTTGAACCGTTGATACAAGGCAGGATGGATCCATGCTTTCATGTTGTTGACGCCAAATTCTGACCCTACCATCCGAATGTCGCAGCAGAAATCGAGACTCATCAGACCAGGCAACGTTTTTTCCAATCTTCTACTGTCCAATTTCGATGAGCTTGTGCAAATTGTAGCCTCAGTTTCCTGTTCTTAGCTGAAAGGAGTGGCACCCCGGTGTGGTCTTCTGCTGCTGTAGCCCATCTGCCTCAAAGTTCGACGTACTGTGCGTTCAGAGATGCTCTTCTGCCTACCTTGGTTGTAACGGGTGGCAATTTGAGTCACTGTTGCCTTTCTATCAGCTCGAACCAGTCTGCCCATTCTCCTCTGACCTCTGGCATCAACAAGGCATTTCCGCCCACAGAACTGCCGCTCACTGGATGTTTTTTCTTTTTCGGACCATTCTCTGTAAACCCTAGAGATGGTTGTGCGTGAAAATCCCAGTAGATCAGCAATTTCTGAAATACTCAGACCAGCCCTTCTGGCACCAACAACCATGCCACGTTCAAAGGCACTCAAATCACCTTTCTTCCCCATACTGATGCTCGGTTTGAACTGCAGGAGATTGTCTTGACCATGTCTACATGCCTAAATGCACTGAGTTGCCGCCATGTGATTGGCTGATTAGAAATTAAGTGTTAACGAGCAGTTGGACAGGTGTACCTAATAAAGTGGCCGGTGAGTGTATATACACAACAGTCCAGTGAACAGTTCTGTAGTGTGCTGTACAGCAGCATCAGTCTATAAAATACACTTTTTCTCACTTATGTATACTGCAGTCCAGTGAAAAATGTAGTGGTTTGCAGTAAAATAGCCTCCATTTAAAGACTACGTTTTTTTCTAATTTCTATACACTACAGTTCAGTGAACAAATATGTAGTGTACTGTACAATAGCGTCAGTCTAGGAAATACGTTTTTCTGTCATTTCTATACACTACAGTGAACAATTATGTAGTGTACTGTACAGCAGAGTGAGTTTAGGGAATACGTTTTTCTCTCATTTCTATACACTACAGTCCAGTGAAAAATTTTGTAGTGTACTGTACAGTAAAATCAGTCTAGGGAATACGTTTTTTTCTGTCATTTCTATACACTACAGTCCAGTGAACAATTATGTAGTGTACTGTACAGTAGCGTCAGTCTATAAAATACGTATTTTCTTTCAGTTATATGTACTACAGTCCAGAGAAAAATATAGTGGTTTGCGGTAAATAGCCTCCATTTAAAGACTACGTTTTTTTCTCATTTCTATACACTACATTTCAGTGAACAATTATGTAGTGTACTGTACAGTAGCGTCAGTCTAGGGAATGCGTTTTTCTGTAATTTCTATACACTACAGTCCAGTGAACAATTATGTAGTTAACTGTACAGTAGCGTCAGTCTAGGGAATACGTTTTTCTGTCATTTCTGTAAACTACAGTCCAGTGAACAATTATGTAGTGTGCTGTACAGTTACATCAGTCTATAAAATACGTATTTTATTTCAGTTATATGTACTACAGTCCTGGGAAAAATGTAGTGGTTTGCGGTAAAAGACTACATTTTTTTCTCATTTCTATACACTACATTTCAGTGAACAATTATGTAGTGTACTGTACAGTAGCGTCAGTCTAGGGAATGCGTTTTTCTGTCATTTCTATACACTACAGTCCAGTGAACAATTATGTAGTGTACTGTACAGTAGCGTCAGTCTAGGGAATACGTTTTTCTCTCATTTCTATACACTACAGTCCAGTGAACAATTATGTAGTGTGCTGTACAGTAACGTCAGTCTATAAAATATGTATTTTATTTCAGTTATATGTACTACAGTTCTGTGAAAAATGTAGTGGTTTGCGGTAAAATAGCCGCCATTTAAAGACTATGTTTTTTTCTAATTTCTATACACTACAGTCCAGTGAACAATTATGTAGTGTACTGTACAGTAGCGTCAGTCTAGAGAATACGTTTTTCTATCATTTCTATACACTACAGTCCAGTGAACAATTATGTAGTGTACTGTACAGTAGCGTCAGTCTAGGGAATATGTTTTTTTCTCATTACTATACACTACAGTCCAGTGAACAATTATGTAGTGTACTGTACAATAGCGTCGGTCTAGGGAATACGTTTTTCCGTCATTTCTATACATTACAGTCCAGTGAACAATTATATAGTGTACTATACAGTAGCGTCAGTCTAGGGAATTCGTTTTTCTGTCATTTCTATACACTACAGTCCAGTGAACAATTTTGTAGTGTGCTGTACAGGAGAGTCAGTGTATAAATTACGTATTTTCTTTCAGTTATATATACTACAGTCCAGTGAAAAATGTAGTGGTTTGCGGTAAAATAGCCGCCATTTAAAGACTACGTTTTTTCTCATTTATATATACTACATTCCAGTGAAAAATGTAGTGGTTTGCGATAAAATAGCCGCCATTTAAAGACTACATTTTTTTCTCATTTCTATACACTACAGTCCAGTGAACAATAAAGTAGTGTACTGTACAGTAGCGTCAGTCTAGGGAATACGTTTTTCTGTAATTTCTATACACTACAGTCCAGTGAACAATTATGTAGTGTATTGTACAGTAGCGTCAGTCTAGGGAATACGTTTTTCTTTCATTTCTATAAACTACAGTCCAGTGAACAATTATATAGTGTACTGTACAGTAGCGTTAGTCTAGGGAATACGTTTTTCTGTCATTTCTATACACTACAGTCCAGTGAACAATTATGTAGTGTGCTTTACAGTAGCGTCAGTCTATAAAATACGTATTTTCTTTCAGTTATATGTACTACAGTCCAGTGAAAAATGTTGTGGTTTGCGGTTAAATAGCCGCCATTTAAAGACTATGTTTTTTTCTCATTTATACATACAACAGTCCAGTGAATAATTCTGTAGTGTGCTGTACAGCAGCGTCAGTCTATAAAATACGCTTTTTCTCACTTATATATACTACAGTCCAGTGAAAAATGTAGTTGTTTGCGGTAAAATAGCCGCCATTTAAAGACTACGTTTTTTCTCATTTATGTATACTACAGTCCTTTGAAAAATGTAGTGGTTTGCGATAAAATAGCCGCCATTTAAAGACTACATTTTTTTATCATTTCTATACACTACAGGCCAGTGAACAATTATGTAGTATACTGTACTGTAGCGTCAGTCTAGGGAATACGTTTTTCTCTCATTTCTATACACTACAGTTCACTGAACAATTATGTAGTGTACCGTACAGTAGCGTCAGTATAGGGAATACGTTTTTCTCTCATTTCTATACACTACAGTCCAGTGAACTATTATGTAGTGTACTGTACAGAAGCGTCGGTCTAGGGAATACGTTTTTTTTTTTAATTTCTAGACACTACAGTCCAGTGCACAATTATGTAGTGTATTGTACAGTAGCATCAGTCTAGGGAATACGTTTTTCTCTCATTTCTATACACTACAGTCCAGTGAACAATATGTAGTTTACTATACAGTAGTGTCAGTCTAGGGAATAAGTTTTTCTGTCATTTCCATACACTACAGTTCAGTGAACAATTATGTAGTGTGCTGTACAGTAGCGTCAGTCTATAAAATACTTATTTTCTATCAGTTATATGTACTACATTCCAGTGAAAAATGTAGTCGTTTGCGGTAAAATAGCCACCCTTTAAAGACTACTTTTTTCTCATTTATATATAAAACAGTCCAGTGAACAGTTCTGTAGTGTGCTGTACGGCAGCATCAGTCTATAAAATACGCTTTTTCTCACTTATTTACACTGCAGTCCTGGGAAAAATGTAGTGGTTTGCGGTAAAATAACCGCCATTTAAAGACTACGTTTTTTTTAATTTCTATACACTACAGTTCAGTGAACAAATATGTAGTGTACTGTACAGTAGCGTAAGTCTAGGGAATATGTTTTTCTGTCATTTCTATACACTACAGTCCAGTGAACAATTATGTAGTGTACTCTACAGTAGCGTCAGTCTAGGAAATATGTTTTTCTTTCATTTCTTTACACTACAGTCCAGTGAAAAATGCAGTGGTTTGCAATATAATAGCCGCAATTTACAGACTACGTTTTTCTATCATTTCTATCCACTACAGTCCAGTGAACAATTATGTAGTATACTGTACAGTAGCGTCAGTCTAGGGAATACGTTTTTCTGTCATTTCAATACACTACAGTCCAGTGAACAAGTATGTAGTGTACTGTACAGTAGCGTCAGTCTAGGGAATACATATTTCTGTCATTTCTATACACTACATTTCAGTGAACAGTTATGTAGTGTGCTGTACAGTAACATCAGTCTATAAAATACGTATTTTATTTCACTTATATGTACTACAGTCCAGTGAAAAATGTAGTGGTTTGCTGTAAAATAGCCGCCAATTGAAGACTACGTTTTTCTGACATTTCTATACACTACAGTCCAGTGAACAATTATGTAGTGTACTGTACATTAGCGTCAGTTTAGGGAATATGTTTTTTTCTCATTTCGATACACTACAGTCCAGTGAACAATTATGTAGTGTACTGTACAGTAGCGTCGGTCTAGGGAATACGTTTTTCTGTCATTTCTATACATTACAGTCCAGTGAACAATTATATAGTATACTGTACAGTAGCGTCAGTCTAGGGAATATGTTTTTCTGTCATTTCTATACAATACAGTCCAGCGAACAATTATGTAGTGTGCTGTATAGTAGCGTCAGTCTATAAAATACGTATTTTCTTTCAGTTATATATACTACAGTCCAGTGGAAAATTTAGTGGTTTGCGGTAAAATAGCCGCCATTTAAAGACTACATTTTTTTCTCATTTATATATACAACAGTCCAGTGAATAATTTTGTAGTATGCAGTTCAGCAGAGTCAGTCTATAAAATTCGCTTTTTCTCACTTATATATACTACTGTCCAGTGAAAAATGTAGTGGTTTGCTGTAAAATAGCCGCCATTTAAAGACTACGTTTTTTCTCATTTATATATACTACAGTCAAGTGAAAAATGTAGTGGTTTGCGATAAAATAGCCGCCATTTAAAGACTACATTTTTTTCTCATTTCTATACACTACACTCCAGTGAACAATTATGTAGTGTACTGTACATTATCGTCAGTCTAGGGTATACGTTTTTCTCTCATTTCTATATACAACAGTGCAGTGAAAAATTATGTAGTGTACTTTACAGTAGCGTCAGTCTAGGGAATACGTTTTTCTGTCATTTCTATACACTACAGTCCAGTGAACAATTATGTAGTGTGCTGTACAGTAGCGTCAGTCTATAAAATACGTATTTTCTGTCAGTTATATGTACTACAGTCCAATGAAAAATGTAGTGTTTTGCGGTAAAATAGCTGCAATTTAAAGACTACGTTTTTTCTCATTTATATATACTACAGTCCAGTGAAAAATGAAGTGGTTTGCGATAAAATAGCCGCCATTTAAAGACTACATTTTTTTCTCATTTCCATACACTACAAACCAGTAAACAATTATGTAGTGTACTGTACATTAGCGTCAGTCTAGGGGATATGTTTTTCTCATTTCTATATACTACAGTCCAGTGAACAATTATGTAGTGTATTGTACAGTAGCATCAGTCTAGGGAATACGTTTTTCTCTCATTTCTATACACTACAGTCCAGTGAACAATTACGTAGTTTACTATACAGTAGTGTCAGTCTAGGGAATACGTTTTTCTGTCATTTCTATACACTACAGTCCAGTGAACAATTATGTAGTGTGCTGTACAGTAGCGTCAGTCTATAAAATACTTATTTTCTATAAGTTATATGTACTACATTCCAGTGAAAAAAGTAATCGTTTGCGGTAAAATAGCCACCATTTAAAGACTACTTTTTTTCTCATTTATATATACAGCAGTCCAGTGAACAATTCTGTAGTGTGCTGTACAGTAGCATCAGTCTATAAAATACGGTTTTTCTCACTTATATATACTGCAGTCCAGTGAAAAATGTAGTGGTTTACGGTAAAATAGCCGCCATTTAAAGACTACGTTTTTTCTCATTTCTATACACTACAGTCCAGTGAACAATTATGTAGCGTACTGTACAGTAGCGTCAGTCTAGGGGATACGTTTGTCTCTCATTTCTATATACTACAGTCCAGTGAACAATTATATAGTGTACTGTACAGTAGCGACAGTGTAGGGAATACGTTTTTCTGTCATTTCTATACACTACAGTCCAGTGAACAATTATGTAGTGCACTGTACAAAAGCATCAGTCTAGATAATACGTTTTTCTGTAATTTCTATACACTACAGTCCAGTGAACAATTATGTAGTGTATTGTACAGTAGCGTCAGTCTAGGGAATACGTTTTTCTCTCATTTCTATACACTACAGTCCAGTGAACAATTATGTAGTTTGCTGTACAGTAGCGTCAGTCTATAAAATACGTATTTTCTTTCAGTTATATGTACTACAGTCCAGTGAAAAATGTAGAGGTTTGCGGTAAAATAGCCGCAATTTAAAGACTACGTTTTTTCTCATTTATATATACTTCAGTCCAGTGAAAAATGTAGTGGTTTGCGATAAAATATCCGCCATTTAAAGACTGCATTTTTTTCTCATTTCTATACACTACAAACCAGTGAACAATTATGTAGTGTACTGTACAGTAGCGTCAGTCTAGGGGATACGTTTTTCTCTCATTTCTATATACTACAGTCCAATGAACAATTATGTAGTGTACTGTACAGTAGCGTCAGTCTAGGGAATATGTTCTTTTCTCATTTCTATACACTTCAGTCCAGTGAACAATTATGTAGTGTACTGTACAGTAGCGTCAGTCTAGGGAATACGTTTTTCTGTAATTTCTATACACTACAGTCCAGTGAACAATTATGTAGTGTTTTGTACAGTAGCATCAGTCTAGGGAATACGTTTTTCTCTTATTTCTATACACTACAGTCCAGTGAACAATATGTAGTTTACTATACAGTAATGTCAGTCTAGGGAATACGTTTTTCTGTCATTTCTATACACTACAGTCCAGTGAACAATTATGTAGTGTGCTGTACAGTAGCGTCAGTCTATAAAATACTTATTTTCTATCAGTTATATGTACTACATTCCAGTGAAAAAAGTAGTCGTTTGCGGTAAAATAGTCGCCATTTAAAAACTACTATTTTTCTCATTTATATATACAACAGTCCAGTGAACAATTCTGTAGTGTGCTGTACAGCAGCATCAGTCTATAAAATACGCTTTTTCTCACATATATACTGCAGTCCAGTGAAAAATGTAGTGGTTTGCGGTAAAATAGCCGCCATTTAAAGACCATGTTTTTTCTCATTTATGTATACTACAGTCCAGTGAAAAATGTAGTGGTTTGCAATAAAATAGCCGCCATTTAAAGACTACATTTTTTTCTCATTTCTATACACTACAGTCCAGTGAACAATTATGTAGTGCACTGTACAGTAGCGTCATTCTAGGGAATATATTTTTCTCTCATTTCTATATACTACATACCAGTGAACAATTATGTAGTGTACTGTACAGTAGCGTCAGTCTAGGGAATACGTTCTTTTCTCATTTCTATACACTTCAGTCCAGTGAACAATTATGTAGTGTGCTGTACAGTAGCGTCAGTCTATAAAATATGTATGTTCTTTGAGTTATATGTACTACATTCCAGTAATAAATGTAGTCGTTTGCGGTAAAATAGCTGCCATTTAAAGACTACGTTTTTTCTCATTTATGTATACTACAGTCCAGTGAAAAAAGTAGTGGTTTGCGATAAAATAGCCTCCATTTAAAGACTACATTTTTTTCTCATTTCTATACACTACAGTCCAGTGAACAATTATGTAGTGTATTGTACAGTAGCATCAGTCTAGGGAATACATTTATCTCTCATTTCTATATACTACAGTCCAGTGAACAATTATGTAGTTAACTATACAGTAGTGTCAGTCTAGGGAATATGTTTTTCTGTAATTTCTATACACTACAGTCCAGTGAACAATTATGTAGTGTATTGTACAGTAGCATCAGTCTAGGGAATACATTTATCTCTCATTTCTATATACTACAGTCCAGTGAACAATTATGTAGTTAACTATACAGTAGTGTCAGTCTAGGGAATATGTTTTTCTGTCATTTCTATACACTACAGTCCAGTGAACAATTATGTAGTGTGCTGTACAGTAGCGTCAGTCTATAAAATACGTATTTTCTTTCAGTTATATGTACTACATTAAAGTGAAAAATGTAGTCGTTTGCGGTAAAATAGCCGCCATTTAAAGACTATGTTTTTTCTCATTTATGTATACTACAGTCCAGTGAAAAATGCAGTGGTTTGCGATAAAATAGCCGCCATTTAAAGACTACATTTTTTCTCATTTCTATACACTACAGTCCAGTGAACAATTATGTAGTGCACTGTACAGTAGCGTCATTCTAGGGAATATATTTTTCTCTCATTTCTATATACTACATTCCAGTGAACAATTATGTAGTGTACTGTACAGTAGCGTCAGTCTAGGGAATACGTTCTTTTCTCATTTCTATACACTTCAGTCCAGTGAACAATTATGTAGTGTGCTGTACAGTAGCGTCAGTCTATAAAATATGTATGTTCTTTCAGTTATATGTACTACATTCCAGTAATAAATGTAGTCGTTTGCGGTAAAATAGCCGCCATTTAAAGACTACTTTTTTTCTCATTTATATATACAACAGTCCAGTGAACAATTCTGTAGTGTGCTGTACAGCAGCGTCAGTCTAAAAAATACGCTTTTTCTCAGTTATATGTACTACAGTCCAGTGAAAAATGTAGTGGTTTGCGGTAAAATAGCCGCCATTTAAAGACTACATTTTTTTCTCATTTCTATACACTACAGTCCAGTGAACAGTTATGTAGTGTACTGTACAGTAGCGTCAGTCTAGGGAATACGTTTTTCTGTCATTTCTATACAATACAGTCCAATAAACAATTATGTAATGTACTGTACAGTAGCGTCAGTCTAGGGAATATGTTTTTCTGTCATTTCTATACACTACAGTCCAGTGAAAAATTATGTAGTGTACTGTACAGTAGCGTCAGTCTAGGGAATACATTTTTCTCTCATTTCTATACACTGCAGTCCAGTTAACAATTATGTAGTGTACTGTACAGTACTGTCAGTCTAGGGAATACATTTTTCTCTCATTTCTATACACTACAGTCCAGTGAACAATTATGTAGTGTACTGTACAGTACCGTCCGTCTGGGGAATATGTTTTTCTCTCATTTCTATACACTACAGTCCAGTGAACAATTATGTAGTGTACTGTACAGTAGCGTCAGTCTAGGGAATACATTTTTCTCTCATTTCTATAAACTACAGTCCAGTGAACAATTATGTAGTGTACTGTACAGTATTGTCAGTCTAGGGAATACGTTTTTCTCTCATTTCAATACATTACAGTCCAGTGAACAATTATGTAGTGTACTGTACAGTACCGTCAGTCTAGGGAATACATTTTTCTCTCATTTCTATACACTACAGTCCAGTGAACAATTATGTAGTGTACTGTACAGTAGCGTCCGTCTGGGGAATATGTTTTTCTCTCATTTCTATACACTACAGTCCAGTGAACAATTATGTAGTGTACTGTACAGTATCGTCAGTCTAGGGAATACATTTTTCTCTGATTTCTATACACTACAGTCCAGTGAACAATTATGTAGTGTTCTGTACAGTAGCATCAGTCTATAAAATACGTATTTTCTTTCAGTTTTATGTACTACAGTCCAGTGAAAAATGGAGTGGTTTGCGGTAAAATAGCTGCCATTTAAAGACTACGTTTTTTCTCATTTCTATGCACTACAGTCCAGTGAACAATTATGTAGTGTTCTGTACAGTAGCATCAGTCTATAAAATATGCTTTCTCTCACTTATATATATACTACAGTCCAGTGTAAAATGTAGTGGTTTCAGGTAAAATAGCCGCCATTTAAAGACTACGTTTTTTCTCATTTCTATGCACTACAGTCCAGTGAACAATTGTGTAGTGTACTGCACAGTAGTGTCAGTCTAGGGAATACGTTTTTTTGTCATTTCTATACACTACAGTCCAGTGAACAATTATGTAGTGTACTGTACAGTAGCGTCAGTCTAGGGAATACGTTTTTCTCTCATTTCTATACACTACAGTCCAGTGAACAATTATGTAGTGTTCTGTACAGTAGCATCAGTCTATAAAATACGTATTTTCTTTCAGTTTTATGTACTACAGTCCAGTGAAAAATGGAGTGGTTTGCGGTAAAATAGCCACCATTTAAAGACTACGTTTTTTTCTCATTTATATATACTACAGTCCAGTGAACAATTCTGTAGTGTGCTGTACAGCAGTGTCAGTCTATAAAATACGTATTTTCTCAGTTATATGTACTACAATCCATTGAAAAATGGAGTGGTTTGCGGTAAATTAGCCGCAGTCTAAAAATTCCCTTTTTTTCTCTCAGTTATATATACTACAGTGCAGTGAGCAATTCTGTCGTGTGTGGTATAGTAGCCGCACTCTAGTGTTGACACCAACAAGTGACCAAGTTAGTTGAGGTAGCAGGTGAAGCACATAAAATTTTACACTGATACAGCATGGCGGTGAACCCAGAGTGACCAAGTTATACTCAGTTAGCAGGTGAAGCACATAAAATTTTACACTGACACAGCATGGCGGTGAACCCAGAGTGACCAAGTTACACTCAGGTAGCAGGTGAAGCACATAAAATTTTACACTGAAATCCAGGCTTTATTCACTTCAATAATCGTCAGCCTGTCAGCGCTATCAGTTGACAGGCGTGTACGCTTATCAGTGATGATGCCACCATCTGCACTGAAGACCCGCTCTGACAACACGCTAGCGGCAGGGCAGGCCAGCACCCCCAAGGCGTACAGCGCCGGTTGTCTTGTCTAACTTTGCAACCCAGTAGTTGTATGGAGCAGAGTGCTCACGCAGGACGTTGGTATGGTCAGCTAGGTACTCCCTCACCAACTTTCTGAACAGCTCCCCCCCTACTGGGGGACGGGTGACATAGTCTTGCTGGGGTGCCATAAAACTGGCAATGGCCTTGAAGAGTGTTCCCCTGCCAGTGTTTGACAAGCTGCCTGCTCCCCTCCTCTTCCCCGCTAGTTGGCCCACAGATCTACGTCCTCTGCCGCTAGCAGTGTCAGATGGGAAGGATAGTTTCAGCTTGGGCACCAGGGACTGTTGATATTGATTCACTCTCATACTCCTCTCCTCTACAGGAATGAGAGTGGAAAAGTTCTGCTTGTACCGTGGGCCCAGAAGGGTGAACATCCAGTAATCGGTGTTGGCAAAAATGCGAGGGTCACGGGAAAGGCAGCCTAACATAAAATCAGCCATGTGCGCAAGAGTCCCAACACGCAAGAATTCCCTTTCCTCAATAGGCTGACTCTCCATTTCCTCCTCCTCCAACTCCTCCTCTTCAGCCCATACACGCTCAACAGATAAGAAGGAATGAGCATAGGTACCCTCTTCAGTCTCGCCAACAGTCTCCTTCTCTTCCTCCTCTTCCTCCTCATCCTCCCCCAATACGCGCTAAGAAACAGACCTGAGGGTGGTCTGGCTATCAAGCAACATATCTTCTTCCCCCATTTCCTGTGACAAGCGCAAAGCCTCTGACTTCATACTGAGCAGTGAGTTTTTCAGCAGACAAAGCAGCGGGATGGTGCCGCTGACCATCTGTGTTGACTCCTCAAAGTGGCTTAACACCTGACAGATATCAGACATCCACGTCCACTCCTCATTGTAGACTTGAAGAAGCTGACTAACCTGACTACCAGTTCTAGTGGAAGTTGTCATCTGGCAGTCTACAATCGCTCTGCGCTGCTGGTAAACCCTGACTAACATGTGTAAAGTGGAATTCCATTGTGTGGGCATGTCGCACAAGAGTCGGTGAGCTGTCAGTTGTAAGCGCCGTTGCACTACCCTGAGAGTGGCAGCATCTGTGGTTGACTTGCGGAAATGCGCACAGATGCGTCGCACCTTGGTGAGCAAACCAGACATATTGGGGTAGGTCTTGAGGAACCGCTGAACCACAAGATTGAACACGTGGGGCAGGCAGGTTTTATATGCAGTGTTTATATGGATTGTTGTTACTTTGGGAAATAGTATTGGTGTATAATGGCACATGTGTTAGTCTGCCGAGTTGCAGAGCCGCCACCAGGTTACCCCCGTTGTCACACACAACCATGCCTGGTTTGAGTTTCAGCGGCGCCAGCCAAAGATCGGTCTGCGCCGTGATGCCCTGTAACAGCTCTTGGGCGGTGTGCCTCTTGTCACCTAAGCTCAGCAGTTTCAGCACCGCCTGTTGGCGCTTATCCACGGTAGTGCTGCTGCGCCTAGAGCTACTGCTTCAAGGCGCCATGCTCACAGATTGTATTTGAGAGTAGGAGAAGGAGGGGTTGGAGGAAGAGGCATTATAAGTCTGAGAAACCGTGACCCAGGTAGGCCCCGCAATCCTCGGTGTGGGCATTACATGAGCGGCCCCAGGGTCAGACTCAGTCCCAGCCTCCACCAAGTTAACCCAATGTGCCATCAAGGAGATATAGTGTCCCTGCCCGCCAGCACTTGTCCACGTGTCCGTGGTTAGGTGGACCTTCTCAGTAACCGCGTTGGTCAGGGCACGGATGATGTTCTCTGACACGTGCTGGTGTAGGGCTGGGATGGCACATCGGGAAAAATAGTGGCGGCTAGGGACCAAGTACCGAGGGACAGCCACCGCCATCATGTTGCATAAAGCCTCAATCTATACCAGTCTATAGCGCAGCATCTTCAGGCTCAGCAGTTTGAAAATGTGGACGTTTAGGGCTTGTGCATGTGGGTGGGTGGAATTGTATTTGCGTTTGCGCTCCAAAGTCTGATGCAAAGACAGCTGAACGATGCGTTGGGACACATTGGTGGAGGGTGTGGAGGATAATGGAGGTGAAGGGGTGGTTGTAGGGTGGGAGGCACTCGTTTAGGGGTCCTGGGCGGAAGGTTGACTCGCAAAGCTAGCATGTGACACAGGGGAAGGAGCAGTGGTGTGATCCGCAGGAGGTGAACGGCCTTGGTTCCATTGAGTCGTGTGCCTGCGCATGCTGGTAGTGGTTAGGCTGGTAGTGGTGCCTCCCCTGCTGATCCTGGTGTGGCACAAGTTGCACACCACGGTCCGTCGGTCATCCTCACTTTCTTTAAAGAACCTCCAGACTTGCGAACATCTAGGCCTCGGCACGGAAGCTTCACTCCGTGAAACAGTTGCTGATATACTTTCTCTGGCCCTGCTTCTCCCTCTGGCCACCCCACTGCCTCTTCCAACCTGTTCTGGTGCTGCACTTGCCTCCCCCTCAAAAGCACTGTCTTGACTAGGCTTACCAACCCAGCTCGGGTCAGTCACCTTATCATCCACCTGCTCTTCCTCCGATTCCTGACTCTCCCCCCCGGCACTTACTGCCCTGACAACAACGTCAATGTCTGACAACCGTGTCTCATCATCAACCGACACCTCTTGACGCACTACTTGCACTAAGTCCACACTCTCATCACCCACAGACTGCGAAAGTTTTAAATTTTGGCCATCGGGACAGAGCAACTGCTCAGGTTGCTGTTGAGCAGTGGTTTGTGTCTCTGGATAGGGTCCTGAAAAGACTTCCTGTGAGTATGCCGGATCTGAATCCATATTTTCCATGGGGGGGGCAGGCTGGGGGGAAGGTAGGTTGAGCTGGAGGAGCCAGAGGTCTACTCCCTTGGCTAAAGTGGGTGGACTGTGTGGAAGACTGGGCGGTGGATAAATTACTGGACACATTATCCGCTATCCACGTCATCACCTGTTCGCACTCTTGTGGTTTCAATAGTGGTGTACCACGTTACCTTGTAAGTTGCGAGATGAAGCTAGGGAGCGAAACTCTGCGGCGTTCCACTGCTCCCTCATCAGCAGGTACTGTGTTACCCTGCCCAGGACCACGGCCTCTGCCCCCCTACATCACTTGGACGCCCACGTCCTCGACCCTTAGCCCTTGGGTTCAACATTTTGTGTAATCACTAAACTGTCGAATTAATATCTGAGGACAAAAACGTATTCTCTAGACTGAGGATAGTGTACCACACACCACAGAATTTTTCACTGGACTGTATTAAATGTATCTGAGTAAAAACTTATTCTCTAGACTGCCGCTTTTGTAACGCACACCACACAATTTTTCACTGCACTGTAGGATATATGAATGAGAGAAAAAAATGTATATTTTCTAGACTCCGGCTAGTGTGCAGCACATGACAGAATTTGTACTGCACTGTGGGATATATAACTGAGAGAAAAAACGTATACCCTAGACTGACGCTACAGTATAGCACACGACATAATTGTTCACTGGACTGTAATATATATAACTGAGAGAAAAAACATATTCCCTAGACTGCACTACAGATCTCAGCAAGCCAAGGTACAGCAAAAATGAGTACTGAGAGATCTTTGGGCAATTTCTTTTGGGTTTGTGCGGACCACGTGCTGTCCCTTCTGCCACCAGTCGCTGTGCACAGCGTGCAGCCAAGATGGCGGTAGCTGCACTACAAGTCCCAGCCAGCAGCCAGAAGGAGACCAAAAAAAAAAGGTGCTTGTAGCCCTTAGAAGGGCTGTTGGGTTCTTTGTGGGTGATTCCTGCCTAACCAACATCTAAATTGAAGCCCTAACACTCTCCCTGACAGACAGCAGCTCTATCCCTAATCTCATGCAGCAGCCAGAAGGAGACCAAAAAAAAGGTGCTTTTAGCCCTTAGAAGGGCTGTTGGGTTCTTTGTGGGTGATTCCTGCCTAACTAACATCTAAATTGAGGCCCTAACACTCTCCCTGACAGACAGCAGCTCTATCCCTAATCTCATGCAGGCGGCGTCTGACGTTCACTGCCATTCCGTGTCAGGGTAAAATTTTAAGTGCTTCACCTGCTACCTCAGTCTCACTTGGTCACTCTGGGTTCACCGCCATGCTGTGTCAGGGTACATTTTTGGGTGGTTCACCTGCTACCTCAATCTAACTTGATCACCAAGCTGTCACCACGCTTTGTCAGGCTTATGCCTGCGTCGTGGGGCGGGGGATAGGACAGCAGTGCCAGCATGGGCAGTGGTTTCACCCGCAGGCGGTGATGGACATTCGTTGCACCTAGTTGGGTGCTTTACTAACATGTATTGGGCATGTGCCTTGCCCATCTTGGTCTGGGTCAACACAATTGTCTTGAGGGTCACCGCCAGGCTGTTGCCCAGAATTTGGCGTAATGGTACGATTAGGCAGCCTCAGAGGCATCCATGCATGCTGCCCCTGCTGTTTCCTGTCCATTTCCGTGGTGTCGGAAGCTAGAGGCACTGGTGGGCAAGCTGGTGGCACAGGGGAGCTGATGGCACTGGGGGTAACTGATGGCATATAGAACTGATGGCACTGGGGGTAACTGATGGCATATACAGTAGGACTGATGGCATGGGGGGTAACTGATGGAATATAGGACTGAGGGCATGGGGGATCTGATTACTTTTTATAAAGGTAAACGTTCTTTTAATTAGTTATTTCTTATTAGAGTACTCGATTAATCATTGGATTA
Source organism: Rhinella marina (assembly GCA_900303285.1). Classification (NCBI taxonomy): domain Eukaryota; kingdom Metazoa; phylum Chordata; class Amphibia; order Anura; family Bufonidae; genus Rhinella; species Rhinella marina. Next base: position 26,969 of record ONZH01017316.1, on the reverse strand, counting down.
ATTGATAGATTACTTGATTACTAAAATAATAGTTTGCTGCAGCCCTAAATCTGTCACTCCCACTGATCGGCTATTTACACCGGCCACCAGTGCTGGAAACATTTATCATGGATAGAGCCTTCAGCTTGTGGCTCTGTCCACTGTTATGTTCCTGGCACCAGTGGGTGCCACAAACAGCTGATCACATTGGGCATGTGATAGGGTATTGGCTGAAAGATCCCCACTGATATGATATTATTTACCTATCTGTAGGATAGATCACCCATGTCTTAAAGGTGGACAAACCCTTTAAGATGGGGTTTCCATGTTCAGATTTTCTATACAAAGCCAGTAGTGGATTCAACACAGGACTCAGTGTTTCCTTTATACATCTCCTCAGTTTATGATTCCTGACTTTAGCTTTAAATGCTGCATAAAAAACCTAAACATGGAAACCCAGCCTAACTACCACTTGCATGGCCTATCGATCATATCAGATATTTTATATTTACATATGTGAATTGACATTTTCAAGCGACCTAAGCTGTACTTTGAATATTGCTTTGCTTGTGTGAACTACAGCGTTTCATTAAAGGATCAACGACAAGTGTGATAACAATGTTTGTTGGAAGGACATAGCTGAAACCTGCTGGAACTATTTAAGAAAAAATGGATTCATTTCTATTTAATCCCTATCTTGACTTCAAATTAAATGGTTTCTGAAATTCCCATGACCCATACCACGTGGACAGTCTGTCTATATAAGGTAATACAGAAGCGAAGATTCTGAGCCAGCACCAGTTACAAATCCACGTTGCAACGGGAAGGAGCAAACTCCACATCCAATAGTATAATACATCCCAGCAGACGTGTATGCTCTTCCAGGAGTATATTTTTTTTATTATTTATATCTCCATAGGTGTCCACAAGGACGCGTTTCGGCAATCACTGCCTTTTTCAACAAGTTGTTGTTGAAAAAGGCAGTGATTGCCTAAACGCGTCCTTGTGGACACCTATAGAGATATAAATAATAAAAAGAATATACTCCTGGAAGAGCATACACGTCTGCTGGGATTTATTATACTATATAAGGTAATAATCTGAATATTTCCATAGTGCACATCTACTCTCCATAGGTGAATTTTTTGATGCACCTGAGATCCACCTACTGGAAAATCCACTGATTGGTTAATTGTGATTCCTATCTGCAGCTTCTACAAAACCTAAGTCAGTGTATTTATAGATATCAGTTTTTGAACATACTGTAAATGTCAGATGCTTGAGACCAGTAGTCCATACATTGAAACCATTCACAACCCTCTTCCTCAGCTAATAATCTAGGTGAAGAATGAGAGTAGAGCTTCTTGGTGAAATTGGTATTCTGATGGTAAAACTGTGTTGCTAGGAAAGGGGTCAATTTATAACATTGACTCAGTAAATGAGCATAACCTGCCTGATTCGAATATTGAATTCAGTGCAGTCGGCCATGTGGAAAACACTGTTTTGTTTGTGTTAGTTCAAACAGCTGGTCATTAATGCAGGAACTATCTCTAGAGTGAAGTGCTACTGGACATGAATGGCTTCTTGATTAATGCTGGTCATGGAAAGGATCTTCATCAAGCAATGATGCTCAGAGCAGAATAATACAGCATGATTTGACTGCGCTCTAACAGGGTGCTATGTCATTGTGTCACAAAGCAATTGAGGTTATTATTGGGCAGGGTAGACAGACGGGACAGCAGGGTTACCAGACCGTGGCATTTTTAGAAATACAAGCCTGACCTACTTAGAGATATTCGCGCTGGCTGGCAGCTGCACAGTACAAGAAGTCTCCTGATAGGTAGAAGCTGTTGCTAGGAGGAATTATCATGGCTTCTTTTGCACAGACACTTGGTGATTGAATGATAAAAGCTGACTGGAATTAAGTAGATTTGGCTCTGAATTATGCAGATTTATTTCACTTTCTATACTGTTTTATCTCAAGGGTGGTAAATAAAATTTCACTAATTTATGTTTTACTAATTTTGACTTAAGCCTTAGGAACTCTTTTTATTGGTCACTGTATATATTGGACCAATGGCAAAACGGCATATCAACAGTTTGTTATGAAAAAATAGAAACATTTTTGCTTCTATTATTACATTAGTTTTTATTAAATCAATAAATTAATAACCTTGAAACATTTATAGAATAAAAGATTTATTTCTCAGCTAAATATTAACTGAATTTTTGACATATTTTGAAAATATATATGCAGATTTTAATAAACAATTTTTAATTAAACATTTTATCATTTTATCACAATACAACTGAAGAATACTCATAGCAGGCATTAGATATTACAAGTATGTAAGTACCCAAGCACAAGGTGCAAACCATGAAATATCAATTTCAGAACATGGATGTCAACAGTCAGTCGACTGAGCACAGAGAAAAGTATAGCAGGAAGGAAACAGTAGAAAGAGAAAGGGAAAGAAAAAGAAGGAGTCATACAAAAATAAATAACTTATTGTTAATAACTAGAGATGAGCGAGCATGCTCATCCGAGCTTGGTGCTCTTTCTAGTATTACGTTACTCGTAAGCTCGCTGCTCGGACGAGTATCTCGCCATGCTCGAGGAAATGGCATTTCCCGCATTTTGAATTTTTGGCGCCTATAAACTCAACAATCACAAGCCAGGAGACTCTGCGGTACACCCAGCATCACGTGGGGCCCTTACATGTCGATAGCAGGGGTTGGCTGGCCTGATCAGGTGACCCTGGAATATACTAGTGACTGCCCGCAGTGCTCGGCTCAGATGCTGTCTGGATGTCGTTAGGGACAGATCTGCTGCGTTTCAGGGAGAGTGTTAGGGCCTGGATTTAGTTCTCTGTTAGGCAGTAGTGATCTCAGAAGAACCCAACAGCCCTTCTAAGGGCTACAAGAATTTTTGTTTTGTCTCCTGGCTGGGCTGGCTGGCACTAGTAGTGCAGCTATCGCCATATATAACACTTTTGTTTTTATTGTTTTATCTCAGTGATACAAATCCATTTCATACAGCTGTGTGGAACCATTCTGTGTGTCACAGTTCAGCTGTCCACTCACCACAATCCGTATTTTCTGTCCAGGTGACCCATACTGTACGTCACATAATCAAATACGGTCTTTTGCTTTTACTGATACAGCTACATTAGAAAAATCTCTGTGCAACATTTGTCTGGGTTGCCGTCAAAATAGCCACAGTAAGCAGGGGCTGAGTTTGCTCTCTGATAGTTTCTGCACGTCACGTTAAAAAAAATAAAATATATATATATATAAAAAAAAAAAAAAATAGTTTTTTTGTTGTTTTATCTCAGTGATACAAATCCATTTCATACAGCTGTGTGGAACCATTCTGTGTGTCACAGATCAGCTGTCCAGTCACCACAAACCACAATCCGTATTTTCTGTCCAGGTGACCTATACTGTACGTCACGTAATTAAAAAAGGTCTTTTGCTCTCACTGATACAGCTACATTAGAAAAATCTGAGTGGGACATTTTTCTGGGTTGCAGTCAAAATAGTCACAGTCAGCAGGGGCTGAGTTTGCTCTCTGATATTTTCTGCACGTCACGTTAAAAAAAATATATATATTAAAAAAGATATATAAAAAAAATAAAAAATGAAAAAAAAATAGTTTTTTTTGTTGTTTTATCTCAGTGATACAAATCCATTTCATACAGCTGTGTGGAACCATTCTGTGTGTCACAGTTCAGCTGTCCAGTCACCACAAAGCACAATCTGTATTTTCTGTCCAGGTAACACATTCTGTACGTCACGTAATTAAAAAAGGTCTTTTGCTCTCACTGATACAGCTACATTACAAAAATCTCTGTGCGACATTTATCTGGGTTACAATTAAGCAGACCAAGGCCCTGATTTATCACACCTTCACTCCAAAATTCTGTCTTCAAAAAGTCGCACGATAGGGCTTTTGCGACTTTTTTGCGCATTTTTTTGCGACTTTTTGCATGTGTACACAACTCACTCCAGTATGTAATATGGGTGGAAAAGTGGGTGTGGTTAGCCATGTTAATGAGTTTCACTCCAGATTTATCATTGCGACTTTTTAAAAAAAGTCGCAAAATAGTCGCAATCTCACTCCAGGAGGAGGGTGGAGTAGGAAAAGTGGAGTAGCTTCTCTAGACAGAAGTGTTAGGTTTAAGGACAAGCCTCATTTATCAAACAACCTGTGACGTTTGATAAATGTGGCAGAAAGTACTCCAACACAGACTGAAGCAAAACTGACTTCAAATATTTTCCTAATGATAAATTCCCCCCCAAGTCTGCCTAATCTAATAGTTTCAGTGTAATTGCTCCATACTGCACGGTACGTAATAACATACGTAATTTAGCTCTAACTCATCCACCTATATACAAAGCACAATCCGTATTTTCTGTCCAGGTGACCCATTCTTTACGTCACTTAATTAAAAAAGGTCTTTTCTTCTTACTGATACAGCTACATTACAAAAATCTCCGTGCGACATTTATCTGGGTTGCAATTAAGCAGACCAAGTCTGCCTAATCTAATAGTTTCAGTGTAATTGCTCCATACTGCACGGTACGTGATAACATACGTAAATTAGCTCTAACTTATCCACCTATATACAAAGCACAATCCGTATTTTATGTCCAGGTGACACATTCTGTACGTCACGTAATTAAAAAAGGCCTTTTGCTCTCACTGATACAGCTACATTACAAAAATCTCTGTGCGACATTTGTTAATTGCTCCATACTGCACGGTAACTTATCCACCTATATATTTTCTTGTTCAGATTGAACAAGTTTGTGGGTTTCAGTACAGCAGGCCCATTTTTTTTTGTACATATAGTACACTTATATACAGAAAATGTTGAACCCCAGAGCTAAGGGTCGAGGACGAGGGCATGGGCATGGGCGTGGGCGTATTCAATTACTGCAGGGGGCAGAGGCCGTGATCCTGGGCAGGGTGAGACAGTACCTGCTGATGAGGGAGCCGGGGAACGCCGCAGAGCTACACTCCCTAGCTTCATGTCTCAACTTACAGGGACACGTGGTAGAGGACTGTTGAAACCACAACAGTGCGAACAGCTGATGTTGTGGATTGCGGAAAAATGCTTCAAGTAATTTGTCCACCAGTCAGTCTTCCACGCAGTCCACCCACGTTACCCAAGGGAGCACTCCTCTGGCTCCTCCACCTCAACCTCCTTCCCCCCAGTCTGCCCCTCCCAGGAAAATTTGGAATGCGATCCGGCATACTCTGAGGAACTGTTTTCTGGACCCTTCCCAGAGTCACAAACCACTTCTCAGGTTGCTGCTGACCTCTTTCCCGATGCCCAAGTTTTCCAACTGTCGCAGTCTGTGGTTGATGATGATGACATTGTTGACTTAGTAATAGAAGTTTGTAAAGAGGTGTCGGACGATGAGGAGACACGGTTGTCAGACAGTGGTGAAGTTGTTGTCAGGGCAGGAAGTCCGAGGGGGGAGCAGACTCAGGAATCGGAGGATGACGAGGTGACTGACCCAAGCTGGGTTGATAAGCCGAGTGAAGACAGTGCTTCTGAGGCGGAGGCGAGTGCTGCACCAGAACAGGTTGGAAGAGGCAGTGGTGTGGCCAGAGGGAGAGGCAGGGCCAGAGCTGGTGCATCTGTTTCACGTAGTGAAGCTCCTGTGGCGAGGCCTAGATGTTCGCAAGTCTGGAGGTTCTTTAAAGAAATTGAGGATGACCGACGGACTGTGGTGTGCAACCTGTGCCACACCAGGATCAGCAGGGGTGCCACCACTACTAGCCTAACCACCACCAGCATGCGCAGGCATATGAGTGCTAAACACCCCACTTAATGGAACCAAGGCCATTCACCTCCTGCGGGTCCCACCACTGCTCCTTCCCCTGTGTCACTTGCTGCCTCTGCTAGTCAACCCCCTGCCCAGGACCCCGGCACGAGCGCCTCCCGCCGGAAAACCACACCTTCGCCTCCACGATCCTCCACAGCGTCCACCAATGTGTCCCAGCGCATCGTTCAGCTGTCTTTACAGCAGACACTGAAGCGCAAGAGGAAATACAGTTCCACCCGCCCACATGCCCAAGCCCTCAACGTCCACATCTCCAAATTGCTTAGCCTGGAGATGCTGCCCTATAGGCTGGTAGAGACCGAGGCCTTTCGCAATCTCATGGCGGTGGCTGCATGGTGGCTATTCGGTCCCCAGCCGCCACTATTTTTCCCGATGTGCCGTCCCATCCCTACACCAGCACGTGTCACAGAACATCATCCGTGCCCTGACCAATGCTGTTTCTGAGAAGGTCCACCTTACCACGGACACGTGGACAAGTGCTGCCGGGCAGGGACACTATATATCACTGACGGCACATTGGATTAACTTGGTGGAGGCTGGGACCGAGTCTGACCCTGGGGCCGCTCATGTACTGCCCACACCGAGTATTGTGGGGCGTACCTTGGTCACGGTCTCTCAGTACTATGCCTCCTCCTCCGACCTCTCCTCCATCTCCTCCTCCGAATTACCATCCGTGGGCACGGCGCCTTCAGTCGGTAGCTCTAGGCGCAGCAGCAGTGCCGTGGGTAAGCGCCAGCAGGCGGTGCTCAAACTGCGGAGCTTAGGTGACAAAAGGCACACCGCCCAAGAGCTGTTACAGGGCATCACGGCGCACACCGATCTGTGGCTGGCACCGCTGAACCTCAAGCCAGGCATGGTTGTGTGTGACAACGGGCATAACCTGGTGGCGGCTCTGCAACTCGGCAGACTGACACATGTGCCATGACTGGCCCACGTGTTCAATCTCATAGTTCAGCGGTTCCTCAAGACATACCCCAATTTGTCAGATTTGCTCACCAAGGTGCGCCGCATCTGTGCGCATTTCCGCAAGTCGACCACAGATGCTGCCACTCTCAGGGCAGCGCAGCGCTGCCTACAACTGCCTGCTCACCGACTGTTGTGCGACGTGCCCATGAGATGGAATTCGACATTAAACATGTTATCCAGAGTTTACCAGCAGCGCAGAGCGATTCTAGACTGCCAGATGTCAACTTCCAGCAGAACTGGTAGTCAGGTCAGTCAGATTCCTCAAGTCTACAATGAGGAGTGGACGTGGATGTCTGATATCTGCCAGGTGTTGAGCAACTTTGAGGAGTCAACACAGATGGTCAGCGGCGATGCCGCCATTATCAGCCTCACCATCCCGCTGCTTTGCCTGTTGAAAAACTCACTGCTCAGCATGAAGTCGGAAGCTGTGCGCTTGCCACAAGAGACGGTGGAGGAAGATACGTCGCTTGATAGCCAGAGCACTCTCCGGTCTTTTTCTCAACGCGTATCGGAGGAGGGGGATGAGGAGGAGAATGTCGGCGAGACAGAAGAGGGTATCAGTACTCAGTCCTTAACTCTTGAGCGTGTATGGGCTATAGAGGAGGACTTGGAGGAGGAGGAGGAGGAAATGGAGAGTCAGGACAGTGAGGAGAGGAAATTCTTGCGTGTTGGGACTCTGGCGCACATGGCAGACTTCATGTTAGGCTGCCTATCCCGTGACCCTCGCGTTAGAAGCATTTTCAAACACCAATTACTGGGTGTTCACTCTCCTGGACCCACGGTACAAGCAGAAGCTTTCCACTCTCATCCCTGTAGAGGAAAGGAGTATGAGAGTGAATCAATATCAACAGTCCCTGGTGCACAAGCTGAAACAGTCCTTCCCATCTGACGCCATTCGCGGCAGAGGGCATGGTTCTGTGGGCCAAGTAGTGAGGGAGAGGAGTCGAGCAGGCAGCTTGTCCAGCACTGGCAGGGGAACGTTCTCCAAGGCCTTTGCCAGTTTTATGTCACCCCAGCAAGACACTGTCACCTGTCCCCAGTCTAGGCAGAGTAGGGGGGAGCTGTACAGAAAGATGGTGAGGGAGTACCTAGCTGACCATACCAACGTCCGGACCAATCACTCTGCTCCATACAACTACTGGGTTTCAAAGCTGGACACGTGGCCTGAACTGGCGCTGTACGCCTTGGAGGTGCTGGCCTGCCCTGCCACTACCGTGTTGTCAGAGCGGGTATTCAGTGCAGCTGGTGGCATCATCACCGATAAGCGTACACGCCTGTCAACTGACAGCGCTGACAGGCTGACGCATATTAAAATGAACAAAGCCTGGATTTCACCGGAATTCAAATCTCCTCCGGGGGAAAGCAGTTAAAGATTAACATTACTTATGTATCCGATTCCTCTTCTCTACTCCTCCTCCTCCTTGTCGTCTTTGCCTAACGCTGATCCAAAAAACGCAATTTTTTATAGGTCCAACTGGCACTCTTTTACCACAATTTTTCCGGAGGTCCACCTACAGGCCCTCTGTCCAAACAATTTTTCCCGAGGTCCACCTACAGGCCCTCTCTCTAAACAATTTTTCCGGAGGTCCACCTACAGGCCCTCTCTCTAAACAATTTTTCTTTGCACCTAGTTAGGTGCTTCCCTAACATGTGATGGGCATGTGCCTCGCCTTTCTTGGTCTGGGTGAGCACAATTGCCATGAGGGTAACCACCAGGCTGTTGCCTGAGAATTTGGGGTAATGGTGGGATTAGGCAACCTCAGAGGCATCCATGCATGCTGCCCCTGCTGTTTCCTGTCCATTTCCGTGGTGTTTCCTTCATTTTCTTATGTTTCCAGGTTTTCACCCAGCCTTCCCTAGGCAGAGCCTTGGTCCCCTGCAAAAATGCTCGATTCTCCCATTGACTTCAATGGGGTTCGTTACTTGAAACGAGCACCCGAGCATCGGGAAAAGTTTGTCTCGAATAACGAGCAGCCAAGCATTTTAGTGCTCGCTCATCTCTATTAATAACTTAATAAATAAATATAATATATATATTGAATGGGGCAGGACAAACCTAAGTACCTTAGTATCAATGGGGATGTCAAATAGTAAAAGAAGACTGAAAGTCAGGGGATTCTTGAAATTGAATCATCATGAGCCTCCAAGGAAAGCTCTTCCATCCGAGAAATGTGTAGCGTCTCTTTAAACAATTCCAGCATGGAACTTAGGTTAGATCTATCCTTCTATAATAAATGTAATGAGAAATTACAGAAATTTTTTCCTGAGAATTCTTGAGAGATTAATCTATTTTCTTATTAATGTATTCCCCATATATTAATAAGTTTGTCTATGGTATAATATTTAAAGCAAATAAATTCAGATCTATATTCAAAACTTTAGCTTGTAGTTACTGGGCCCTATGACTTCATTTATACCAAATATATCATCTGTATATAACATTATGGTATCAGAGCCTGGGCCCACTGGGGGATCCTCTGGTACTCTGATGGGCCAGTGGATAACTCTAAAGCTGCACCATGTTCAGATTAATTTTCTACAACTGGCTCTTTTTGTTTCTCTTATCTTCTGTCCTTGCATTAAATTTCCACCTTAAAAATGAACTGTTTATATGACAACACAGCTCCATTGCTAAGCATCACTAACTTTTTAAACAACTTTGTCATAGAGACATTTCAAAAGAGAAGAGAAGCATGTGCATATAGTGCCCTTTCTGCTTGCTGCATGAGACAGTCTCAATAGAGGTTTATTTTCCCATCTCCTTTCCATCCTCGAGATCGATGGAGGTTTTCCACATCGGTCGTAAGTCTGTTTGCACTGCTAGAGGAAGCGGCAAAGTATTGTGGAGGCAATACACTTTTCAATCTGTTGGAAAAGTGGCGTTAGTGAGGAAAAGTCACAGCAAATTGATGTGCGACAAAACTGTAACTGATATATGCCACAAAAGTGTCTTTAGTCTAAAACTCTTGTCTGAATTTCTGCCAAATAGTAAGAATGACGATTAGATGCTTCCAATCACTTTGGGACTTGTCTTTAGATGACAGATGCTAAGTAATCCGATCTGGTTTGTGTGAAAATAATTTCTTTTAACAGTTTGTACAGTCCAGAGTAAAATTAGGTTGGATTAACCAATCTAACCATTATCAGCTCATACAGGAAATAGTGAACATTTATTCTTAAGCATCTTCTTCTTAGTACTGATGAGTTAATTGGCTATTTCCTAATGAAAATGATGAAAATTATGTTTATCACATTTAGAGGTGCTTGCGTCATTTCAAGATATGGTAGTAGGTTAACATGAGACATGAGTGCCACTGTTTTGTTCTACTACTGTATGATGGAAGATAAATGGACAGTAACACTACTAGACTATTTTTATACAGTATTAAGTTAAAATGGAATGGAACATGCAACATGTCTACCCCTTATATACCAACATGCCCTATAGTAAAAAAAAAAAAAAAAAATTGATTCAGTATATTATAGTCATTGATAGTAGAATATTTATTATAATTATTTTGGGGGAAATTGTCAAATGTTAAATCAAATGACAAATCAATGTCAAATTACCATGGAAACACTAGCCACAATCAGGTCATGATGGGAGAGTGATCCACATTTATATACTGTTGTGTTTGAATATTACATAAAATTCATAAAATGTCATTAATGACTCCAATTCTTCACAATACAATGTAAATTCCATAGATTATCACAACATGCTGACAAAAACCTCAGCAGGCTGCAACTAATACAACATACATACATACATACAGGTGCATACAGTAATGAGCATCCTTAGGCCTCATACACACAATCGTATTCTTGGTATGTGTCCGATACGCTTTTTTTTTTTCCAGTTTTTACTGGGACCCATTCATTTCTAAAAGGGATCAAAGAAAGTGTGAGGTGCACATGGCCAATATCTATATTTTGCATATCTGGGGCTTGTGGACCTGAAAAATACATATGGTCATGTGTATAAGGCTTTAAGCTGACCATATACATTGACTAGCTACATCACTTGACTGAACAAGCTTTTTATTTTCTTAGGGAAAAGAGAATAAATCACAGTCATATCTTTATCTACGATTTATCTGCAGGGAAAACAGTTGAATTTATGAAGTTATTATCCGAAGTCTCGCAAGACTTTGCAAGTACGGAGCGAGCGAGTATTCAAACAAAGTTTTGTGCGAATCGACTTTGGATGAAGCATCCGAAGTCAATTCACTCATCCCTAGTCTACAGGTATCACGATAGTGATTTTATATTGCTGGGGACTTTTCTAACTCGTTGAAACTGTGCAAAATACATATGGTAGTGTGATTGAGGACTTAAGCTGGCCATACACATTGGATAGCTTTATCACTTGACTGAACATGTTTTTTATTTCCATAGGAAGAAGAAAATAAATCCAGATATATTTATCTTAGTCTAATCCGCAGGGAAAACATAGGATTGGGCATTTTAGATCCAACATGCACAATCTTTCTTTAAAAATCAGCAGGTTTGTATACTTTTAGTCTAATGTTCATGAGCAGCACTATCACAATTTTATATTACTGAGAACTTTTTTCAAATAGCTACAAGTGACATCTCTGTATAGATACAGTAGAGATGAGTGAAGTTTTGAAAATTTTGACCATCGAACTTCAACAAAAAATTTGATTCATTACGAATTAATTTGTCAAGTATCGCAATACATTAGGTATACTCAGACTACTCTGCCTAATCACAGTCATCCCACTTGGTGGCCCAATATCAGTGTGAAGGCTCAGAACTTGAACTGCAAGGAGAGTGCACGAAGAGTGTATTGTTGTGTGCATTACATTCTAGTGGACCCACTTATAGTTAATCTGTTCTGTAGGTACTGTGCTGTCGTTATTACAGGTGTAATTTTTTGCCGTCTACATCACTGAGCATACAGCACCCTTCAGTAAAGCAGAAAACCCATACACACCACTGCAGTGCAATTGCTCCTTTGTAGAACTAAATAAAGAAATGGAGGCCGCACCAATAAAGTAATGTAGTAAAAATGCTTTTTAATCCCTTCTGTTAGCTGTAGATTTACTGAGCGTGGCCCTATGACAGAGTGGGGAGGGAGGGGCAACAGCAGTGGCAGTAAAGTTGTGTTCACATCACTGTTTATTTTTTATTTTTTTGTGATCAATCAGAACTGAAAACAAAAAAAAAACGAGGAAGCCTGTATTTTGAGCACATGAAGCCTCTTTCAGATCAGTATTTGATCAGTAATTGTAAGCCAAAACCAGGAGTGGTCCAAAATAGAGATAAAATGTAATAGAAATATTAGCATCTCTTCTGTTTTGGACTCACTCCTGGTTTTGGCTTTCAAATACTGATGCAAAATACTGACCGTGGCCTTACAGATGCACAAAATACAGGATCCTTTTTTATTTTCTGTTCTTTTCATGGATAAGAATAGAAAAATAAATGATGATATCAACATGGACAAACCAACACAGTAGTGGCTCCATAACAGAGTGGGGATGGGGGCCAACAGCAGTGGCAGTAACAGGGGCAATAGTGGCCCCATTACTGAGTGGTGTGAGAGGGCATGAGTAGTGGCATAAAGTACAAGATGGTGGCAGATCACAGTAGTAGCAGAACCCATAAACAGCAGTTTGATAGCAAGGCCCAGTGACATGCATATCCTTTTCAAAATGTAACATATACATATCAGTAGGCCAAGAAGCCCAATTGTAGGAATGGTAGTAGAGGCAACAGGCGGGTGGCATCAGGCAGGTGGCAGCATCAAAATTGTGGCAGCAGGACGTGGCCAGAAGAAATGGCCTATTTTGCTAAATATTCCGGTGTGGCAGAAAATTACAATATGATCATTAGTGGCAGAATTATCTATTCTGTTGCATCAGGCACCAATATCTGGAAATCCTGGTTGATCCACACCTATTGAATCTCTATGAAGGTTTGTCTCTCAAGATTTAGGCAGCAAAGGCAAGTTCTTTTAGGGGTAACTTTGTCCCGCCCCCCCCCCCCCCCCTTGCACTGAACACCCACTCTGATGCCACACTACTGGCTGGGCAGGAAAGCATGGCCATGGCAAACCATGAGATCTTGGATCATGGGTGACAGGATGCAGTCCAAGTATGCCAGCACCTGCTGGTTGAAGTTCTGCTGCATGTCCTCTTGTTGCTATTTGGTGGTTTCCTCAATAGCTGGCTGAAGAAAACTGCTCATCATAGACTTCAGACTGAAATTGCTGCATATGGTGCTGCCCTTATCCCCTCACCCCCACTGCATACTGCCACATACTGTTGGCGTAATCTGTGCCATCTTTGTCATCATTCCCCTCGCCATTCAGATTTGTCAGCATCCCCTCTAGGACGTGAAAGACTGGAATGACAGCATTCATTCCATATTTCTGGCAACTGACAAATAAAGTAGTCTCCTCGAAGGGCCTGAGCAAATGGCATGTGTCACGCATGAGCTGCCACTGGCTCGTGGAAGTTACACTGGGAGGTAGACCTGTCGTTGATCGCCTTCCTCTGCTATAGGCAGTCTAACCTATGTAGCATGAAGTTCCAATGGGTGAAAACATTGCATATCAGGCGATGTTGGGGAAGGACATTTTGCCTTTGCAGCATGAGGAGGGAAAGTTTTGCACGGTAAGAGTGGCTGAAGTGCATGCACAGTTTTCTGGACATTTTGACAGCTCTTACAGTGGAAGACTTCAAGAACAGGGTGACAATGAGATTGAAGATGCCCGCCATGCATGGAGTATTGGTCATCTCTCCCTGACATAGCGCACACAAAATGTTCTTCCTGTTATCAGTAATCATTGTTCCTGTCTCCAGGTGTAAGGAGACAGACAGTGTTTGATTTCTTTATTAATGATGCGGAACAGTTCCTCCCCGGTGTGGCTCAGTTCACCAAGGCTGACCAAGTGCAGATCTGTGTGGATAACTTTGCATAGGTGATATAATGGAGGATCACTGTGAACTATGCCTAGAGGGGAGGGTGAGGACAAGGTGGAGCATGAGGAGGCAGAGGAGGACATTGGCGCAGAAATCCCATCACCTGACCAAGTTGCTGGTGTGCCTGAATGGGTATGACAATTTACCCAGTGGGCTGCAAATGACATATATATGCCTTGATCATAGTTAGAACTCTATACATCAGCACTAGAGTGAACTCTACCAGACACTGAGAGGCCCAAGGACTGGCCCACCTTTTGCTCAGTGTACATGTGCAGGGCTTTGTACAGTTTTAATACTGAGGCACAGTAATTCTATGTAAAAAGTAACAGATTAACTGGGAATGTGGCAGCAGTTCAACAAGATGCACATTGTGATATATTAGATTCCCTTTTAATACTGAGGCACAGTAATTTTATGTACAGTATAAGTAACAGACTAACTGGAAATGTGGCAGCAGTTCAACAAGATGCGCACAGTGATATATTACATTGTCCTTTAATACTGAGACTCAATAATTCTATGTATAAACTAACAAATTAACTGGGAATGTGGCAGCAGTTTAACAAGATGCACACGGCGATTACACTCAACCTGCACTGTCCCTGCTGTCTCCCTATGCTCTCCCTACAGTCTCTAAAAACTCTCCCAACACTGCCCCTGCACTGTTAGGCCAAGGAGCCCTTTTTAAATAAAGAAGTGACTCTGCCCTGAGACAGAGCCACCGGGGATCACTGGACTCAGATCCTGAGTCACCCGAGCAGGGCAACCCAGGAACCAAGCAGCCGGAAAGGCAAGCTCCCGAAGGAGGACAGGGGATGAGCCCCAATGCCCGAAGGGCACGTGTGCACTAGCACTCAATAGATAGCTCCCGAAGGAGGATAGGGGATGAGCCCCAATGCCCGGAAGGCAACTGCGCACAAACACTCAATGCGCTCAGTCTGGGACCAGCACAGGATACCCGGCTCTCAATCGGACCACGTGTGCCGAGTTCCGCGCCTCCCGGAGGAGGTTGCAGCCCAACACACAATGTGGCCTCCAAACACACACACTGGCGCACACTAGGGTTCCGCGCCTCCCGAAGGAGGTTGCAGCCCAACAAACACAACTCCTGCCTAGACCACAGACTACACCTAGTGTGCAACCAAGGTCCTAGTCACAAAGCAGAGCGACCGGGTCTCTAGCTTAGCAAAGCAACAACAAGGCACCGGCGCCTGCTGCCAATACTGAGGGGTTTTTATAGTGAAGCAACCAATTAACAGGGCGGTGCTTCCTGTGCAGGACTGGCGGATGTGACATCATCTGTAGCCTCGAAGTATGGGCACATGATCACCTCCTGGCGGAAGTGACATCACAGGCAGGGTCAAGGTCGGAGCTTATGACCACTTCCTGTTTCTGAACCAAAACAAAGTGTCTTAAAGCGACAGTGTCGTAATTAGACTACAAGCGCGCGCGTGCACGGCGTCGGTGCCCGCGTCTTACAGTACCCCCCCCCCTCAGGGCCCCTCCTCCTCCTCCAAAAGGCCGCAATCAGATCTGGGGCATTCAAATTATCCTCTGGCTCCCAGGTCCGTTCTTCAGGGCCGAATCCCACCCAGTCCACCAGATAGGATGTGACACCTCGTATAGTCCTAGAGTCAAGGATCTCCCGTACCTCGTACTCGGCCTCAACGGTTTCAGGCTCCTCTTGTAAAGGAGGAGAGAACCTATTCAGCCATACCGGTTTGAGAAGAGAGACTTGAAAGGAATTTACGACTCTCCATGACAGAGGCAGTTTAATACGATAGGTGACTGGGTTAATTCGGGACAGTACCCGAAAAGGACCGAGAAAACGGGGCGCAAATTTCAAAGACGCCACTCAGAGCCGAATGTATTTTGAGGAAAGCCAGACCAGATCTCCAGGCGCGAACTCCGGACCGCTGGAACGTCTGCGATCAGCATGATGCTTCATTTTGGTCTTGGAAGCAGCCAAGGAGGACTGGGTCTGTTGCCAGACATCTCGCAGATGTGCGGCGAAATCCGCAACAGCGGGCATCTCTGCCGTGACGGGTAAAGGAAGAGGAAGGCGGGGGTGTTGTCCATTCTGGACAAAGAAGGGGGTTTTCCCCACAGCATCGGACACAGAATTATTTACTGCAAATTTTGCCCAGGCCAACAGCTCAGACCAGTTGTCGTGCCTTGCGGAAATAAAATGTCGCAAGTAAATTTGGAGGGATTGGTTGAGTCTTTCTGCCAAGCCATTAGTTTGAGGGTGAAAAGCCGAAGAAAGATCCACATCAACCCCCAGTAGATGGCACAGCTCCCTCCAAAACCTAGCTGCAAACTGAGGACCTCTGTCGGAAATAATTCGCCTCGGTAACCCATGCAACCGAAAGATGTGGCGAAAAAATAATTCCGCCAAGTGAGGCGCAGAAGGCAACCCTGGCAGCGCAACAAAGTGGCATACGTGGGAGAATAGATCAGTAACGATCCAGACCACGGTATTTCCTTCCGAGGAAGGGAGCCCCATCACGAAGTCCATGGCGATGTCCTGCCAGGGACTCTCAGGGACTTGCAGCGGCATCAACAAGCCCGAAGGTCTCTGGCGGACCGGCTTATTACGGGCACAGGTGGTGCACCCCAGGGTAAAAGCCCGAACATCCCGACTGAGGCCTGGCCACCAATAGTGCCGAGAAATTAATTCCATCGTTCTCTTGGGACCCGGGTGTCCAGCCAGACGAGAGTTATGACCCCAAGAGAGGATCTCCTCTCTGCGAGCGGGTGGCACATACGTCTTACCCGGAGGCAGCTGGCGCAGACCAATAGGGTTCACAGGTAGAAGCTTTTCTGCAGGAATGATGGGACGAACCTCAGGCTCAGTACCATGGGCATCAAAAGAGCGGGACAACGCATCCGCTCTGACATTCTTGTCCCCGTTCACAAAGTGTAAAACAAAATTAAAACGAGAAAAGAAAAGAGCCCATCTCGCCTGTCGAGCGTTAAGCCTCTGAGCATATTGGAGATACAAAAGATTCTTGTGATCGGTGAAGATCACAACGGGAAACCTGGCCCCCTCCAGGAGATGTCTTCACTCCTCTAAAGCCAGTTTGATGGCCAGTAGCTCCCGATCACCTATGCAGTAATTCCGCTCAGCAGGATTAAAGGCCTTGGAGAAAAAGCCACAGGACAGTTTAGTCCCTTTGCCATCCTTTTGGTAGAGAAAAGCTCCAGCCCCTACCGATGACGCATCCACCTCCACGAAGAAGGGGCGTTGGGGGTCTGGGCGATGAATCACTGTGGCCGATAGGAAGGCCTCCTTCAACGCAATGAAGGCGTGCTCCGCCTCTGACGACCATTTACTAGGGTTAGCCCCTTTGCGAGTCAATGCAGTGAGAGGGGCCACCAGGGAAGAGAAATGGGGAATGAACTTCCTATAATAATTGGCGAACCCCAGAAACCTCTGGACCGCCTTTAAAGACTGCAGTTTGGGCCAAGCCATGATGGACCTGAATTTATCGGGGTCCATTTGAAGCCCCTGTGCGGAAACTATGTAGCCAAGAAAGGCCAACTGGGTCTTCTCGAACTCGCACTTCTCTAATTTGGCGTACAAATGGTTAATCCGAAGGCGGTGCAACACCTCCTTCACCATGCGCCTGTGGGTAGATAAGTCGCGAGAAAACACCAAAATGTCGTCCAAGTAGACCACCACGGCGGTAGTCAAGAGATCCCTGAATATGTCATTCAGGAAGTCCTGAAACACCGCCAGGGCATTACAGAGGCCAAAGGGCATAACCAGGTATTCATAATGACCGTCTCTGGTGTTAAATGCGGTTTTCCACTCGTCACCCTCCCGAATACGAATCAGGTTATATGCCCCGCGCAGGTCTAGTTTGGAAAAGACCGTTGCGCCCTGAAACCGATCAAATAATTCGGAGATTAGAGGAAGCGGGTATTTATTTTTTACGGTGATGTCGTTAAGACCCCTATAGTCAATACACGGTCGCAAGGACCCATCTTTTTTAGAAACGAAAAAGAAACCAGCCCCAGCAGGGGAACTGGATTTTCGTATGAACCCCTTCTCAAGGTTCTCTTTAATATAAGCTGACATGGCTTCGGTCTCCGGTACGGACAGAGGGTACACTCTACCACGGGGCGGAGTAGACCCCGGCACCAACTCGATGGCACAGTCGTAAGGACGATGTATGGGAAGAGTGTCTGCCCCCTTCTTACAGAAGACGTCAGCAAAAGCCATGTATTGCGCAGGTAACCCCTGAAGCTCAGCTGGAAGGGGCGGTGTCTCTACAGAGATCACCCTCGTCATGCACTTGTCCTGACAGTAAGGACCCCACTGTTTGACCTCACCGGTGGTCCAATCCAGTGTGGGAGCGTGTAGTCTCAGCCATGGAAGGCCCAAGAGGATTGGGTCCACAGACTGAGGTAATACTAGGAGCGAAATGATCTCCTTATATAAGGCTCCTATCTGGATCTCAACAGGAACTGTGCGGTGTGTGATGCACCTGCCTAATTTGGAACCGTCCACCACAGTGATGTTTATACTGGTGGCCAGAGGTTTGATAGGAATTCCGAGCTTCTGGGTCCACTTACGTGAAATAAAATTACCAGAAGCACCGGAATCAATAAAGGCTCTGGTTGGCGTGGTCTTACCATCTACCTTGATCAAGACGGGCAGTGTGCATTTTGTGGAGGTTTGTGCGATCTCACCTAGGGGAATACCTCCCACTGACCCTAGGTGCGCCCGTTTCCCGACTTCTGAGGACAATGGGGAGCAATGTGGCCTGGTTTTTTACACAAATAGCAAACCACCCCAGACCTGCGGGGACCGAGTCTGTCTATCTCCATAGGTTCTTCAGGTGGAACCACAGGCCTGGAAAATACCGGAGCTAGCCGACCCCGTCTCCGCTCAGTAGCTTGCTCGAGACGGCGTTTGGACAGACGGCGGTCAATCCTAATGGCCAGATCGATGAGTCCACGAAGAGTACCTGGTCTCTCTCTACCTGCCAGCTCGTCCTTGATGGACGGACTTAAGCCGGCGGAGAAAATCGCTAGCAAGGGAGCATCTTGCCATGCCAACTCGAACGCCAGGGTTCGGAAACGGATGGCGTATTGTGAAACCGAGTCCGTTCCCTGGCGTAGCTCCAGAAGACAGGAGCTGGCGGTAACCAGAGGATCAGGTCCCTGAAATACCTCCCTAAAGCAGGACAAAAAGAGAGGTAGGGAGCCCACACAAGGATCACCTCTCTCCCATAGAGGGGTAGCCCAAGCCAGTGCCTGCCCGGACAAGAGGGATATTATGAATGCCACTTTAGTGTGGTCATCCAAAAAACTGTCTGGGTTCAACTGAAAGTGGATCAGGCACTGACTTAAGAATCCCCGACACTCCTGCTGTTCCCCACGGAAACGTTCGGGCAGAGGTAACTTAGGCGGTCGGTGAATCGCCACGGAAACTTGCGGACATACCGAAGCAGCAGTGGAGTGGGAAGTAGCGACAGCCTGCTGCTCCACGGCCTGCAACCGACCGTCTAAGGTGGACAGAAATTCCGTGCTAGACGCCGAGATGGCGGCAGCACGTTGCTCCATCTCCTGCATGCGTTGTTCCCATTGTTTAACGTACGCCTGCATGGAGGGAGTCTGAGACATAGCACCGGCGGATCCCTGGCCGGTGCCTACTGTTAGGCCAAGGAGCCCTTTTTAAATAAAGAAGTGACTCTGCCCTGAGACAGAGCCACCGGGGATCACTGGACTCAGATCCTGAGTCACCCGAGCAGGGCAACCCAGGAACCAAGCAGCCGGAAAGGCAAGCTCCCGAAGGAGGACAGGGGATGAGCCCCAATGCCCGAAGGGCACGTGTGCACTAGCACTCAATAGATAGCTCCCGAAGGAGGATAGGGGATGAGCCCCCAATGCCCGGAAGGCAACTGCGCACAAACACTCAATGCGCTCAGTCTGGGACCAGCACAGGATACCCGGCTCTCAATCGGACCACGTGTGCCGAGTTCCGCGCCTCCCGGAGGAGGTTGCAGCCCAACACACAATGTGGCCTCCAAACACACACACTGGCGCACACTAGGGTTCCGCGCCTCCCGAAGGAGGTTGCAGCCCAACAAACACAACTCCTGCCTAGACCACAGACTACACCTAGTGTGCAACCAAGGTCCTAGTCACAAAGCAGAGCGACCGGGTCTCTAGCTTAGCAAAGCAACAACAAGGCACCGGCGCCTGCTGCCAATACTGATGGGTTTTTTATAGTGAAGCAACCAATTAACAGGGCGGTGCTTCCTGTGCAGGACTGGCGGATGTGACATCATCTGTAGCCTCGAAGTATGGGCACATGATCACCTCCTGGCGGAAGTGACATCACAGGCAGGGTCAAGGTCGGAGCTTATGACCACTTCCTGTGTCTGAACCAAAACAAAGTGTCTTAAAGCGACAGTGTCGTAATTAGACTACAAGCGCGCGCGTGCACGGCGTCGGTGCCCGCGCCTTACATGCACTCTCCCTATCCAATATTCTTCTATTAATAGCTTTCTGCAACACTCTCCCTAGCGCATAAGCACAAGGTCAGTTCAAAGTGAAATGGTGGAGACCACGTGGGATAAGCATTTTATAGGGCTGTGTTCCTGGGCTTATTACTTTCACTTTGTAATGCATGCAGCATCCATTTAAAAAACAAACAAAAACAATTCATTGCCATGAAGCGAGCAAGGGGAAATTCAGATTTGTGGTGAATCAAATTTTTCCTAAACTTCAGATTCAATTCCACCTTAGATGCTTCGATTTGCTCAACACTAAGATACAGTACTAATTTTTCAGAATGAATATACTGAAAGCTCTTACTGTAGGAAAACTCAAGTAAGTATGATGGTGAATAAATAAAATCTTGTTTTCTTTACACTACACATTTTTGTTTCTTTGGGCTAATTTAGCCCAGACTCCAGTGGATTTCAATGATTGATAGTAAGGAGCTCAGTGAACTTCTTTTTGATTTTATATGTACTCTTCCCAAATTGAGTTTTGTTTAGTACAAACATGAAACTGAAATGAAAACAAGACATACAGTTCAGCTGCAAATTTTACAATTTCTTCAGAGATTTATTTCAAAAACTGTCAAAACATATATTTTTTTACCAACTCAAAATAACTTCCAGGCTGAAAAGAGACTTCTTTATAATGTGGACATAAAATACTGACAAGATCATAGCTTTAAAATATGGTACATTGTGTAGGGTTTAAAGGTAAGCACAGTGAACAGATGATAGTTACTATAATTTATATCTAATGTTGAGCGAGCATGCCAGCGAGTTCGACCGAGCATGCCTACGCTCGGGTCCACTCGGTGTTCTGCCGAACACCGAGTGCACTTGAGCGCAATGCTCGAGTCTCTTCCCTGCACTGTAATATTGATTTGTACGCTAATGCGTACAAATCAGTGTGCTAATGCGTACACATTTGTACGTAATGCGTGCGCATTGTGCGCTAATGCGTACAAATTCAGTTAATTAGCATACTTTTACGAGTGAAAGGAGTGAAAGAGGAGAAGTCGCGATTCTGACCTTTTTCTATTAACCAGACACCCTCCACATTAAATGAGATAGATTAAATACACCCGTGCGAAGCGATGTTTTCTTCCAATGCTACCCATTGCGTGTCCTGATAAATTACCATGGCATCGACCTGTAATTTACGACACCCTCAAAAGAAGGACTTAAAAACCCCGCCCCAGGTCTAGCTAAGCCACGCCCCCGACTAACTCCGCGGCCAATGGGGATTGAAAAAATGACGGGAAAAAATCAACTTCTGTCAGCTGCAGGGGTGGGAGGGTGAATTTCTCTCTGCAACGACAAACAGAAACATTAGATGAAATAGACTAATTTTAGACTACGACCGTTCAGTAGTAATAAAAGATGTTTTCTTCCACTGCTATCCATTGCGTGTCCTCATAAATTACCATGGTACCGACCTTTAATTCAGACCACCCTCAAAAGAAAGACTTAAAAGCAACCGCCCAAAGGTCCCGCTAACCCACACCCCCGGTCAGGTCACGCCCCCTCCCACTCCGCAGCCGATGGGGATTGAAAACATGAAGGTAAAAATCAACTTCTGATAGCTGCATTGACTTTCTCTCAGCAACGACACCCAGAAGCATTAAATGAAATAGATGAAATAAACTAATTTTAGACTATGACCGTTCAGTAGTAATAAAAGATGTTTTCTTCCACTGCTACCCATTGCATGTCCTCATAAATTACCATGGCATCGACCTGTAATTGAGGCCACCCTAAAAAGAAGGACTTAAAACCCCCGCCCCAGGTCTCGCTACGTCACGCCCCTGACTCGGTCAGGCCACGACCCCTCCCACTCCGCAGCCAACGGGGATTGAAAAATTGAAGGTAAAAATCAATTTCTGTCAGCTGCAGCGGTGGGAGGATGATGTTCTCTCTGCAATGACACACAGAAACATTAAATGAAATAGATTAACACCTTAACGACCTAGGACGAGAATGCTTGTCCTAATATGGCGTTACTTAACGCCCTAGGACGAGAATGCTCGTTAAGGTGGTGCTGCTGCCCGGCTGCCGCAATCTGCAGCAGGGGCCCGGCTGATACTAACAGCCGGGCCTCTGCTGTATCCGCCAGCACCGGTTATTACACCGATGCCGGCGGATTAACCCCTTGTATGCCGCGGTCACGCTGACCGTGGCATACAAGGTAATTGCGGCAGCTGTTAAAGCCATCGGGTCCCCGTGAGGCGGGGGGGGGGGCGATGGCTAAGATGGAAGCCCCGATGCCTTGCCCAGAGGCATCGGGACTCCCATCTACGGAAGCCCAGGAGACCCAGCCATAGCGCTGGGTCTCCTAGGCAATGGTCAGCTGACAGTTGAATGCAGCACAATACAGATGTATTGTGCTGCATTCAATCAGGGATCAGACCCTGAAATATTAAAGTCCCTTACTGGGATATAAGTGAAATGTAAAAAAAAAAAAAAGTTAAATAAAAGTTTTTTAACAAAAAAAATAAAAAAATAATAAAGTTTCAATAAAAAAAAGCCCCTTCCCCATAAAGAAACACATAAAAATAGAAAAAAAAAATAAAAAATATACATATCAGGTATCGCCACGTCCGTAAAAACCTGCTTTATTAAAATATCACATGATCGAGCCCGCCCGGTCAACACCGTAAAAAATAAAAACTGTCTAAAAAAAAGTCATTTTTGGTCACATTTCATCACAAAAAATGTAATACCATGCGATCATAAAAGCGTATGCCCCCAAAAATAGTACCAATCTAACCGTCATCTCATCCCGCAAAAAATGAGCCCCTACCCGAGACAATTGCCCAAAAAATAAAAAAAACTACAGCTCTCTGACTATGGAGACCCTAAAACATGATTTTTTTTTATTCAAAAATGATATTATTGTGTAAAACTTAAAAAAATAAAAATAAGTATACATGTTAGGTATCGCCACGTCCGTAAAAACCTGCTCTACAAAAATATAGCATGATCTCTCCCCTCAGGTGAACACTGTAAAAAATAAAAAATAAAAACTGTCTAAAAAAGCCATTTTTTGTCACATTTCATCACAAAAATTGTAATACCAAGCGATCAAAAAAGTGTATGCCCCCAAAAATAGTGCCAATCTAATCGTCATCTCATCCCGCAAAAAATGAGCCCCTAACTGAGACAATCGCCCAAAAAAAAAAAAAAAAAACTACAGCTCTCTGACTATGGAGACACTAAAATGTGATTTTTTTTTTTGTTCTTCAAAAATATTGTGTAAAACTTAAATAAATAAAAAAAGTATACATATTAGATATTGCCGCGTCCGTAACGCTCTGCTGTATAAAAATATCACACGATCTAACCTGTCAGATAAATGTTGTAAATAACAAAAAATAAAAACAATGCCAAAACTGCTAGTTTTTGTTACCTTGCCTCACAAAAAGTGTAATATAGAGCTACCAAAAATCATATGTACCCTAAAATAGCACTAACAAAACTGCCAACTTATCCCGTAGTTTCCAAAATGGGGTCAGTTTTTTGGAGTTTCCTACTCTAGGGGTGCATCAAATGTGACAGGGCAACTTAAACTTTTTCCAGTGAAATCTGCCCTGGCATTCCTTTCCTTCTGCGCCCTGCCGTGTGCCTGTACAGCAGTTTACGATGACAAATTGGGCATTTCTGTAAACTACAGAATCAGGGTAATAACTACTGAGTTTTGTTTGGCAGTTAATCCTTGCTTTATTCTCAGAATAAAATGATTCATATGGAAAATCTGTCAAAAAAGTGAAATTCAGAAATTTTGGCAACATTTTCCTTTAATTCTTGTGGAACACCTAAAGGGTTAATAACGTTTGTAAAATCAGTTTTGAATACCTTGAGGGGTGTAGTTTCTAAAATGGGGTCATTTTTGGGTGGTTTCTATGATGGAAGCCTCACAAAGTGACTTCAAACCTGAACTGGTCCTTAAAAAGTGGGTTTTGGAAATTTTGTGAAAAATTTCAAGATTTGCTTCTAAATTTCTAAGCCTTCTAACGTCCCAAAAAAATAAAATGTAATTTTCAAAGTGATCCAAACCTGAAGTAGACACATGGGGAATGTAAAGTCATAACTATTTTTGGAGGCATTACTATGTATTTTAAAAGTAGAGAAATTGACATTTGGAAATTTGCAAATTTTTCTAAATTTTTGGTAAATTTGGTATTTTTTAATAAATAAGAATGAAATATTTTGACTCAAATATGAAGTACAATATGTGACGAGAAAACAATCTCAGAATGGCCTGGATAAGTAAAAGCGTTCTAAAGTTATCACCACATTAAGTGAGACATGTCAGATTTGCTAAAAATGGCCTGGTCCTTAAGGTGAAAATTGGCAGGGTCCTTAAGGGTTTAAATATACCCATGAGAAGCGATGTTTTCGTCCACTGTTACCCAATGTGTTTCCTCATAAATTACCATGGCATTTACCTGTAATTCAGGCCACCCTCAAAGGAAGGACTTAAACCCCCACCCCCAAGGTCCAGCTAAACCACGCCCCTGTCAGGTCACGCCCCATCCCACTCCGCAGCCAATGGAAATTGAAAAAATGAAGGTAAAAATCAACTTCTGTCAGCTACATTGACTTTCTCTCTGCAATGACACACAGAAACATTAAATGAAATAGATGAAATATACCCGTGCGAAGCTGGGTCCTTCCTCTAGTCTCTTAAAAATGAGTTTCTGTCTGTCTCTCTGTCCTCTATGCGCGACCACACTACTGTACGGATTTTCACCAAATTCGGTACACAGGTACATCAGGTGTCCGGGAAGGTTTTAGACCAGGTCTCAGCTCTCTAGGACATACCGTTCCCGAGATATTCCCAAAATATGACTTGCATTTGCCAATATTAGCACTGGAAACTTTGCTTTCAAACCTCAACTGCCATTCTCTGCACAGGCACACATAGGGAGGGCAGGCATAACAACACAGCCAGGTAATTAGCAGCCATTTCTATTCACTGCTTTAAAAGGGCAGAGTGCTCTGGATGACACTGTTAAAGAGGTATTCCGGTTACCATAAATTTAACTTATGTTTTAGACTAATTTTAGACTAAGACCGTTCAGTAGTTGTGAGGAGTAGGTCAGGGGGACACAAATGACACAGACAAAGTGAGGCCCTGACACTCCTCCCAAACCACTGTCCCTGCCTTTTGGGGGAACCCGGCTCCTTAACAGGCCGGCCCCAACCGAAGACTGCAATTACACTGAAGAAAGTGGAACACGAGACAAACAACCAAAACAAAACACAAGCAGGAACAACCCTAAACAGGTCAGGAACTGAAGGGGTAAAAGGTAAAGGAACCAAGCAAGGAATAAACAGAGGATAACACAAAAGGTAGGTAACAGTAACAGAAAACAGGGAAAAAGGTACAGAGTCACAGGAATACCGGATAAACAAAGAGTAGCTAGCTTAGGCACAAGGCTCTATAGCAGGCACAGATGAATGGCGAGTGTGAAACTAAGTGGCTAGAGTCCCAGCCCCAAGGCGTGATAGGAGCAGGGATCCCAGCCACACCCTTGAATGGACCAAAATTACTGGCAGGGATACCTGCCAGTAAAACTAGCAAAACTAGCCAAACCTTTAACCCTATAGGAACCTAAGTGTTACAAGAGGATTTTCTGGCTTGCACTCGGGATGAGCGCCGCATAGCGTCTGGACACGGGAACGCCCGCACCCGCCCAACATCCGCTGGAGGGCCGCAGCGCCCCCGAATCCTGACAGAACCCCCCCCCCCCGAGGACCCTCAACAGGATCTCCAGGCTTGGAAGGGTAAGATTGGTGGAATTTTCTAACGAGTCTGGGAGCGTGAAGATCTCTGGCAGCCACCCAGACATGCTCCTCAGGACCATACCCTTTGCAATGTACAAGGTACTGGAGAGAATTCTGTACTTTGCGAGAGTCAATAATTCGTTCAATTTCGAACTCCAACGCTCCCTGAACAACCACGGGTAAAGGGTGGAGAACGAGCGACCACAGCAGGAATATATTTTTTCAACAAAGACTTATGAAAAACCGGATGTACACGAAGAGAACCAGGAAGTCGCAATCTGAACGATACAGCATTTATGATTTCTGTGATGATGTAGGGACTAGAGATGAGCGAGCACTAAAATGCTCGGGTGCTCGTTATTCGAGTCGAACTTTTCCCGATGTTCGGGTGCTCGTTTCGAGTAACGAACCCCATTGAAGTCAATGGGAGACTCAAGCATTTTTTAAAGGGGACCAAGGCTCTGCCTAGGGAAGGCTGGGTGAAAACCTGGAAACCTCAGAAAATGATGGAAACACCACGGAAATGGACAGGAAACAGCAGGGGCAGCATGCATGGATGCCTCTGAGGCTGCTTCATCCCACCATTACCCCAAATTCTCAGGCAACAGCCTGGTAGTTACCCTCATGGCAATTGTGCTCAACCAGACCAAGAAAGGCGATGCAAATACCCATCACATGTTAGGGAAGCACCCAACTAGGTGCAACGAAGGTCCATCACCGCCTGCAGGTGACACCACTGCTCATGCTGGCACTGCAGCTGACATCAAGTTTAGTATCTGTTCTTATCAGTTGCTGTGGCTGCTGGTGGTGAGCATAGCTACTTCCCAAGCAGTTGACCTGGGTTCGATTCCTGTCTATCGCAGGAGGCAATTTAAAGAAGATCTAAAAAAAAAAAAAAAAAATCAGT